>JASPKZ010007608.1:0-314248 GCA_030220185.1 Diploptera punctata
CTGGACAATCTCACTTGTATGTTAGCCCGGGTTGTCAGCCCCTTGCGGCTGACACACAAGGCCGTCTTTACACCCCCCAGAACAAAGGCATCTGGTACTCATTTCCGTAGAGGCTGAGTCTACCCCCATGGCCATAGTGCCTTCCAGAAGGTTTGATACATTTTTAAAATCCTGACCCCCACCGGGACCTTCCTGCTTGTAGGCCAGTGCCTTAACCACTACGCTACTGGGGGGTCGCGTGCCCCCATATATTATTACAAGCTTTATATATTATTGTATTCCGGTTAAAAAGTTAAAGATCATACAAATTATTACAATATTTAATTAAATATATCTTTTTTTATATTATATTCTTAAAAAATTAAATAAATTATATGTTAAAGTGATATAATGTATTATTCATTATGTAGGATATTCTTGATGTAGACCTATATTTAAATTAAATTTATTATAACTAATGACTATATCAAATGAATATAATTTATGATAGTTTATATTTTCCATGGATTATTAATATGTGCATTTAAATCTCGCGCTGTGAGCTTTTTGGCGTTTAATTCGTAGGCCTAAATACTTGTATTATCTTTAGATCAAAAGGGCATAAGGTGAACGTAAATCAAAATAACAAGTTTATCAGACATTTCACGTTTTTCACTCAAGTTTGGTGGGTTTGAAGAGTTTTGACCCATCTGTTCCTTGCCTCGCACATCTTTGTCTATGAAGTAGATCTGGCATCAGCGCGCTCCATTTAACGCATTTAACGTGTACTGACTTTTAAGGTAGAGACGCTCTATAGGACGAAACAATCGTCTCATACATACCTAGACCGTTTCACGGAACTTTTCTCCTTGGCCCAACATACATAGAAGGCCCTTGGCCTAGCAGTCGTCTGCTGGCCTTACATATACATGTGTTAAGCACAGAGGAGAACGATAGTCCAACCAATGTAGGGCTGACATGTAGTCAGTATGTCGGGTTCCGAAGAAGTTAGAGCTGTTTTGCTCAGCACGGAGACGCTAGACAAATTCCTCGTGATCCTGGGACGGAAACGGTCCCATACTGCCGAAATACCATGAGAACATATCTTCCCCATGGTGACTCAAATAATCTTAATTTCCGTAGCTCTGCACTAAGGAATCGTGTTTAAGCCGATCGGCGATCACTGAACTGATTCATGGAACATAATATTACTGGTCAACATGATTTTTGTCTCATGAGTACCAATAGTTGTACTTAATGCAGTTTTTATCGTGTTTTCAAATATGTAGGTCTATTCGGAATTGTGTCATCACTCACAGTTTTTTTAATTTCAATTTCAATTAATGAATTTAAATAATTATTTTTAATAAACGTTTTTTCGTCCATTTGTCCATTGTAAAATAAATCGAGGAACACTTTCATCAGGAAATTTCAGCTATGGAAAAGAGATATCAAGGCAAATGGATCCTAATATGCTTGCCGATTATTGTTGAACCATCAAGAGAGGCGAAATATAGCAGAAACTAGTCATTTCTTACTTTATAGGCGAGTCCAAATGTTCAAGTATTGTGTAGTTACGAATGTAGAAAATATCAAAGTGTTTGAAATTATAAATTCCTGTCTCTCGGAAACCTTGCGTGATGGAGAAAAACCGATATCATATTTGAATTCAAGAGAAAAAATACTATCAGAATCACAATTTTTCCTTTCTGAGACAAAAAAAGTTTCCTTTTTGTTGCTCAGTGTATTTGCTCACTATTGTGAATGCAAGCTAATACACAAATGTATATTACATTCTCAAAAATAATTACTGCATAATTATTAAAATGCGATATATATATATATATATATATAGGCCTATATATAGAGGGGCCTATAGGCGTGCGCTGCTACGCCTAAATAAATTATGTGATTTGCATTCAGTTGAATAAATAAAATGAAAAATAATTATAAATTTATATCGTTATTATTTTTAGGCACCCCGTGCTGATTACCTGGCGTTGCCCAAGAATCTACTTATCCCGATCTTCTTGGCATAAATCAGCTGAAAGACGAAAATTGTGATTTTAGGTAAAGTTGAATAAGTAAAAGGAAAAATAATTATAAATGTTCTCTCATCGTTATTGCAGCTAAAACAACCAATAAAATAACTAAGTTTATTTACAAACTACTTTTCGTACAATCCAAATAGTACATAAATTTCATCCATTAGAATTTAATATTAAAGCAATTACTAGAAGTAAAGCCATATCTTAATTATTTTTTCGATACCCGTGGTGATTACACAGCGTTTCCCGGAAATCTTCTACTTATCCCGATGTACTCGGCATAAATGAGCTGAAAGACAAAATTCGTCATTTTTAATTATCCGTACAATAATACCCGCCGTGCGTTGCTATGCTTGCCTGGGAACCTACATGTCCCAATCTTCTTGGCATCAATGAAAGACAAAAATTGTTATGGTGAGTTATCCGTAAAAGATAAACTTAAGCTCTCGCGGACTTCTTCCTAGAGTTTTTATTTTATTTTTTTATTATTTTTTTTATATATTCGATTCTGAGTATATTAATTTGGTTATTTGTAATGGTTTAGGCAGCATAAGCCATTTAAGCGTACTTAATGCGGATTTTTGCACGTTTTTCACCACAAAGGGTGATTTTTAAGTGTGTAGGGCTTGAACATTAAAACTTTCTAACAGCCTATAACCTACCCGTAAAATTCTGAACACTTTGCTAAAAACCCCATGACAATCGGGTGAACGATTTGGTACATATGCTGTCGCGGACATTTTGTAGAGTTTTTTTGAGGTATTTAATTCTGTGTAGGCCTACATTAATTTTTTGTTTTTGTTATGGTAAGGTCAGCTTAAGCCATTTAATCGTCAAAACAGATACTTTTTCACATTTTTTACTAAAAACGGTGAATTTTAAGGGTGTAGGAGTTGAGTATCACATCTCTCTTAAGCCTATGTTCTTCCCGGGAATATCCTGAACATTTTTGCAAGAAGCCCCATTAAAATCAGATGAACGATATGACAGTGCATAAAATATAAACAAACAAACAAACAAACATTCATTGATACATGTATTATGCTTGTTCAGATATTTCCCACTACAGAAGGATGTGACAATGAAGCTGATTAGTGGAAATGTGAGCTTTATAATAAAAAGTGCAAATTAAAATCAGGTAATATTGGGAATGGAACACGAGTCGTAATTATAATGAAGAGTTGAAATCCCTGTATGTTGAATAGATCCTTTGTTGAGCAAATTGTTTGAAGAAAACAAGTTTAAAATTGAGCAATATTTTATGAGACATGTATTGATAAAATTGGAGAGAATAAAATTTTATTGAAAACTGAAACCATGTATTTGAATACATATACAAAAGTAACATTTTATTTGTATAGCGTTATAAAGGTTATTGGAGAACTCCTATGTTGAGGACATAAAACAGGAAATACGTCGGCAGTAGGCCGTCGAGTGGAAAATATCATTATCGGCGCTAAGTGTAAAAAAATAGAAAACATAAAGCTTTTCCAATATCGGCGAAACAAAGCTTTGTTTCTGTTGTATCTTAGTCACACTGTATGTTTCATTGTTAATCAAACAACATCGAAATTTGACGATGCAGTGAACTCGGACGCCAGCTATCGCAAAATTTTACGATCTCATGTTAATATAAAAGAGGCACTGACACGTGGGGAAAGTATATTTATCTTTTTCCCTTCAAAAAAAGTTCTTTCACATGTGTTCAATCATCACATATTCAGGATTTTCATGGAGGCAAGACACGGATGTAGTGTTTCTCTAGGTCTTCCAATTCACAGAGTGACTGCGAAATACAATCTTCCTTGAGAAACGCGATTTAACTCAGCAAGTCGCATTGTTTTGCACGTTACATCATAGATCTTCTTACCTACAGAGTCATGGAATAGGTCTATACTCCTATTCTTGTAACTTTGTTTTGTAACTCATTCAAGTTTGTGGAAGCACTCGGAGGTATTAAAATTGCGTGACAATATAAACAGAGGCTAACGATCTGTACACAGACTAATTTACTGTTCACATGTAAGCTTTCAGATAGCTCGGAACTAAGCATTCTCCCATATAATGCAAGCCGCTTTTTATTACACCGAGTCTCTGGTGTGAAAGGATGGGAGGACAAGTCTATATTTTATTATTGTAGGTGGATACATAAATTGAATATTCACTTTATGGCAACGACATTTGTATTGGACAATTATTTGTTACTTAAATTTAGAGCTTGCGTTTAACTGACTAGACTATATGATAAGCAGGCAATTAGTCCTAACTGTCAAATCAAGTCTTCATTCCTCTTGTTCATATGTCGATATTTATGCAGATCACAATATTGAAACTGCCGTTCTGCAATATTTTGCTTCGTGGTATATGACTGTACAACTTTTTGGAATCATCTTTGATGAAATGTGGTAGTATATTTTTAAGCCACTTGTTAAGTTAGACCTCTAGTAGTTTCTTTATTCATCCAACAGCTGGCGGTTACACTAGTGAGTTGGTAGTACAATTATAATTTATGTAATTTTTGTTCTGGAGTAATTTTATACATCTATTCTCAAGCTTTAAAAAGCTAAGAGGGATTCATTGATTGGATTGGTGATCGGGAAAGCTTTGTTCTCTGCTCTTCAGTGGGTACAGCAATTGTAGCAATTGAACTTCTGAAGGATTTTCAGTGGCTACCTACAGAAACTGCGGTTTCTGGGCGGGCAAATTGTACAACTTACTGAGATTCTCAGCATCTGGAGGAGCTATTCCAGGTCCTGCTACGGTACAAGTGGTGCTACAGTTCCCGGCTCTAACATCGAACTTCATTAAAAGGTAAGGGGAACATCGATAAACAGTGGTATTCCATAATAACCTTCCTTATCTAAAGAACCTATTTCTAATTCCCATCTCCTCCTTGACTTGCCCAATCCTAGAGCAAGGTCAGGGCTATTGCAGCAGTGTTAACCTTCTCATTCCAAAAATAAGTACTTCAAGCTTAATCCTAGCAACACAAATCCACATTACAGAACTTATATTACCAACTTATATTATGTCCACCATTTTAAACAATATAAATGAGTATTTTTTTGAACATTTGTTTTAGTATTAAATGTTACAAAATATCATGCTTATTAATGCAATATTTAACTTAGTTTTACATTTGGTTTTCATTAATCACATTAATATTATTTATGCTGTTATAGTAGTCTGTGTCTTAATGTAAGTAAATCGTTTGTGCAAATTAATCATTGATGGTATAATCCCTGATTATGTAAGTGTCACTCATCACTCTCCTCAGAACGCTGTTCACATTTTCAACAAACCACCATTTTCTTGATATGCTTCCCACAAGTATACCTGTAACAATACATTGCCACATATTATTTTTATTTCACTAATTTTGTTGTATTTTTCTTTCTTACACCTGCACTCAGTTGTACATACATAGCAACGTCCTTAGCACCACTCTTCCTTCGCATGAAAAGTCTGCCAAATCTTCCTCCCAAGAATTACTTCCATAGCTGTGATTATGTTCTTCTGTAGTCCTGAGATATCTCTGGCTCGTTCATTAATAGCTGGTTTTATCAGCCGCAATCCTAGTTCTCGCAGGCACAGTTGTCTCAGATTTGTCTTCTTTTTATTCCAGTGAGGAAAATTTAAGAGAAATACTGTACATCCATTTACAGCGTCAATATCAATGAGGGCGAAGAAAACTGATAGCGACGAACTCCTGGTAGCTCTTTTTGTGGAATATTACCTTACCATCTGATCGATGGTGTCTACGACGCTTTTTGTTTCGTTGCAGTACAGATTTGTAACAGCGTTTTTCTTTGAATTAGACTCTGAGCCCATTTTATCGTCATTATGTTGAGTTGATGGCATAAAAATATTCCTTTTTGGTTTTTCATGACAGATATATGACACAATTGTGATTGGAGTCTCTGTTGCGTTAGGATCACTGAAAGCCAATTTGATTGAATATAGCTCTCTGCCAAAAATAACTTTCAGCTCTTGCGAAATGTGCTTCGTGTTGGATTGAAGTGTTCGAACAAGTGTAAGGTTGTGATTCTTATACAGGGTGAGGCAATGAAACGGCACGATTTGGACTCCGGCTGACGGGCGCAGTGGGGGGTTATGGGAGTGGGGGAACCGACCTTGAGCATCTAGACAAGTGGAAATTTCAGTAGCCATGGAGCGTTGGTCAAGCGTGCAACGTGCGTTTGCTGTAAAAGCATATTATAAAAACATGGATAGTGTGGTTGGTGCCCAACGTGCTTTCCGTCTTAAGTTTAATCTACCGCCACGGGCTCCCGTGCCATCGAGGAAAGCTATCATCCTGTGGGTGAAAAACTTTGAAGCCACTGCAAGCACGACGAAGAAAATTGGTGGTAGTGAAAAAACAATCAGGACCCCAGAGAACATTGATCGTGTGCGCGATGCATTAACACGAAGTCCGCGAAAATCAGCAAGGCGGCACAGCGCTCAACTTGGTCTCAGCAATCGATCAGTGAGACGGATTTTGAAGAATGGCCTACACTATCACCCATACAAAATGCAGATAGTGCAAGCCCTACAACCTAACGATTACAATCATCGCATACGCTTTTGCCAAGCGATGCTTAATGTTATCGGAACAAATGGAGAAAGAGTGCATAACTGATGGCTGAGTGATGAAGCCCACTTTCACCTTAGTGGTTACGTTAACAAGCAGAACTTCCGGTATTGGTCCGCAAATAACCCACGTGATCTTCATGAAAAACCTCTCCATTCTGAAAAAGTAACAGTTTGGTGTGCAGTATCTTCTCGTGGACTCGTGGGACCCTATTTTTTTGAAGATGAACATGGTAAACACAGTAACGGTGAACTCTGAACGTTTATGCTGACATGTTAGTAACTTTTGGTCTGCCTGGCATCGATCAGTATGATCCAGATGAAGAAACACTCTTCCAGCAAGATGGTGCAACAAGCCATACTGCTAATGTCTCAAATGGTTTGCTGAGACTCGCTTTTCCAGGACGGCTAATCAGCAAGAATGGTGATATCCCTTGGCCTTCCCGTTCGCCAGATTTGACCGCCCCAGACTTCTTTCTTTGGGCTATCTTAAATGCAAAGTCTTCGAGGAAAATGCACCAAGAACAAAAGAAGATCTGAAGGAGAGAATCCGGCGAGAAATTAACAACATTCTTTGCAGATGCTACAGAACGCCATGGGTGGATTTCATCTTAGACTCCAACAATGTGTGCAAAACCAAGGACGTCACCTTACTGGCACCATATTCAAAAAATGATTGTTTTTTAAGGTAAAACATTAATTTCCACTCATGTACTTAAGATTCATGTTCAAATAATTATACTCTTTTTGTAAATATATTATTGGTGATTTTTCAAAATCGTGCCGTTTCATTGCCTCACCCTGTATTTTATTTGATAGTAGGACCGATGCGTAAAACATTTCAAATATTTGGAATACATTCATAGAGCATTCTAAGCTTTGTGTAATGGGTGATAATTTTTTGCAACGACTTATATTCTGTATCATTCAGGTGATATATAATTATATCGTCTTTGCATCAACGCTAAACGTAAACAAAGGACAGTAACCAAAGTAGTGGCTACGTGTTTAGAGCAGTGTTGTCGATGCACAAATCACACACACACAGACACACACACACACATATATATATATATATATATATATATATATGCATATAGTGAAGATATTTTAATATCCCCCAGTCTTTACTATACATATAACTTGAGGAGATTAGCCCAGACCGTCGAGAAGAGCGGACGTGTTTTTGTTAGAGAGGTTGAAGTGTGCAGAGGACAAAGCATTATGGAAGAAGTGAGAAAGCTGATTGAAGAATTGTCAACTGAAGTGAAAGAGGGGTTTGAAAAGTGCAACGTGGGTGAAACAATCCGTGATATTGAGACGAACATGCATCGGATGGAGGATAGATTGAAATGGCTGGAATCTAAATTAGACTATCTCGAAAATCAGAGTCGCGGTAATAATATTTTGTTATATGGAATGCATGAAGAAGACAGGGAGAGCTGGCAGGAAACTGAACTTATAGTTAAAAGAGTAGTGGCGCAAATCGAGATTGATTTGGTGGATAGTGATATCGAAAGAGCGCACAGAGTAGGTCGTTGGAATAGTGGAAAGAGACCGATTGTATTCAAATTATCACACTACAAAATGAAGTTTTGGATCCTTAGAGACAGTAAATATCTTAAAGGGACCGGCATCAATATTGCCGCAGACTTTAGTGAGAAGGTGCGTCGCGAAACGTACTTTCTTAAGCGACATATGCTCGAGTCAAGGAGGCAGGGCTGCCATGCAATCCTGCAATTTAATAAATTAATTATAAATGGACGCATCTGGAGCAGAGAACAACTACTAAATATGGACAACCCTGAAAATGAATTTGAAGAGGTAATTGACATCGAGTCCCCAAAACCTACAGGGGATGTTACAACAGCAGGCGGTCTCCTTACAGCAGAGGAGGGAGAAACTTCTACACGAGACAAAGAGAGAGGAAGTACTACGATAATAACTCCGAGGGATCCAGCAAACATTCAGCACAAAACAGCCGAACGCAAAAAGAATATCCCACTACTATGAGGTGAATGACCGGCGGACACAAGAACGCAAACAAGAAAATCACTAATACTGATGAATTTACCAGCAGAAAAGGAACTATTGAGAGACATGGGAAGTTCGAAAAATACAGGTATGACTAATGACAAGGGAACACAACAGGATTTGTTGACAGTCGGTACATGGAACATCGAAGGTTTAAAAGAAAAACGTTCAATGGACAGATGTGTAGAGTTAATTGGGACTTTTGATATATTAGCTCTAGGAGAGACATGGTTAAAAGCTAATGAATGCGTAAATCTATGTAATATAAAATATTATATCAAGGGTAGTCAAACTAAAGGGAAGAGAGGTAGATATGCAGATCGTGTTGCCATTTTATATAAAAATAACTTAGACCCATATATTAAAAAGGTAAATATTGCTTTAAGAGAGGCAGTTGGTATACATTACCATTCAGGAAGAGCAGAAATGTGTCTGTTGTCTAATTACCGCCAACCACTAATTTCCAGGTATGGCAATCCATTTTTTTTTGTTTAATTGTCTGACTCGCTGGCAGAAATATAAGATAGGTTTCCGGAAGCGGGAATAATAATTTTAGGGGACTTTAACTGTAGGATTAGGGAGGAAAATATCACTATAAAATCAGATGATAATGAAACTCGAGGTGAGGGTAGGAGAAGTAAAAATAAAATTATAAATTCAGAAGGAAATCAACTGTTAGCTTTTTACGATGCATTTGAACTTGAAATTTTGAATGAGAAATGTGGGGAAGATAAAAATGGAGAACTGACATTTATTAATAAAAATGGAGGTAGCGTAATCGATAATTCAATATGCACATAAGACATGATTCCAGTCCTAAGTAATTTCTCTATAGTTTTCAGAATCGAATCTCATCACTTCTCAAACAAACTTATTTTAAATATTAAAGGTATTAGCGAGACAGTGAATGATGAGGTGGCAATAATATTGCGGCGAATTACACGTATCAGGTGGTTCGAGGATCAAAGAAAAGAATTTATCAGGAGTTTGGAAACTCTAATACAGGATTTGCAATTAAATTACCTTAGCGGGGATGAAATTATTAAAACTTAGACAGAATCATTTCAAAAAGCAGGGAAAAAATTCAAGGTTAAATGCAGAACGAACCAGAAGGACAAAGGGAGGTACAATAATGCTTGTATAAAGAAGAAGAAGTTTGTCGAAAGTAGTCCTTTAAAGTTTAGAAAAGAAAGAACAGATGGAAACGGAAAAAATTATGCGCTAGAGAGAAAGGAATATAAAGAATGACTGGGAGAAAAAAAACTAGAATGGCAAAATAAGAAATCCGAAGACATGAGAGTCGCGACTGAAAGTGGAAACATTGCGAACATATGGAAAGCGATAAGGGAACTCAAAGTAAAGTCCATAAATCGGACAAGAATAACGCCCGGGAATGAAAAATTTACTTTGGTAGGGTGCTGGGAAATGAGAGGTTAAGATATAATCAGGGAAATATAGTTGAAATCCCTGACCAAATTTATATTCAATTACCGGATCAGCATATTTCGAAAAATGAAGTGGTTTCTTCCATTAAATGTTTAAAAAATGGTAAAGCACCAGGTATATTTTAATTACCAGGGGAATTCTTGAAAAATATTATATCATCTAATAAATTATTAGACGTTTTGAAAAGTGCGGTCAACAAACTTTTTAATGGAGGAGATTATACGGAAACCTGGGCGACAGGTGTCATCCAACCACTATACAAAGGGAAAGATGGGACACGGGTACCAGAAAGTTACAGGGGAAATTGTCTCTTGTCAGTGTTCGGAAAAATATATTGTAAAGTACTTTACGAACGAATGAGGCAATGGGACTACATATAATAATAATGAGAATATATTATTGTAAGAGAAATGAAAAGAGAACAATAGGATCTCAAAATATCAGGCAGGTTTTAGAGAAGGGTACTCCACGGTGGACAACGTATTTTGTTCTGAGAACATTAATTGATGACAATCTGAAAATGAAGGGGGGTAAATTATTTTGTGCATTCATTGATTTTAAGATGGCATTTGATACTGTGGATCGAAGCGCACTTCGGGAAAAATTAAATCGGATTGGATTGTCTCACAAAAAAAAGATACATGCTTTAATGTAAATTTAAAAATATGTTAAATTTTGTATAAAAGTAGACCAAGGGCACAACACAGAGAGCAGTGAAGCCAATCGGGGAGTGAGACAAGGTTGCGTTTTATCACCAAATGCTGTTTAATCTATTCGTTGATGATATTGTAGACGTAATGCTAGAAGGAGAAATTGAGGCTCTGGAAATAAGAGATATTAAAGTCGCAGTCCTGTTTTATGCAGATGATTTAATTATCTGTTCCAAGACAATCAAGGGATTGCAAAGAGGTCTTGACCTACTGGAAATATACTGTAGGAACTGTGGATTGGCAGTAAATGTTAGTAAGACAAAAACAATGACCTTTAAAAATGGGACGGTTTATGGTAGAGCAGAAGAATGGAAATACAGAGATAAAGTACTTCAAATCGCGAAACATTTTGAATATCTTGGTACGACGTTGAAAAATGAACGGAAAGTGAAAAAAAAAAAAAAAAAAACATATTGATATAGCATTATTTAAAGGGAGAGGACAACTTAACAGTTTACTCGGTATTCTGGGTCGAGTGCCTGATATCCCAGTCAGCATATTAGAATAAATATATGGAGCGATGGTCAGGCCAGTAGTGAGCTTTGGGGTTTCCAAAGATCGGAAGTACTAAATAAGGTATATACGCATTTTTTAAAATATATTACAGGACTCAGTAAGGCCGTTTCTAACTGTGGAATTTTATATGATATGGGATCATTCCAGGACAACATAAACTGCAAAATTCGTGTACTCAAATACTGGTTGCGGGTAATCCAAGGTGAAAAAACAATGCTTACACCAATTTGTTACGACCACCAAATTAGAAACATGGATGTTAAATTTTGGGCAGACGAGGTTAGGAGAAAACTCCAAAAGATTGGGGTGGGTTGGATATGGGAAAAAGGAACTGAAAATCGCAAGAACCTGTGGAGATAAATAAGGAGGAGGTACTTAGATATAAACCAACAAGATACTTTCGCCGAATGTACAGGAAAACGCTCACTGTGTTTACAAATAGACCTAAAACACGTTTGGAGAAAAGAATCGTATATACTCAACCTAGGATTTAAGAGAGATCAGGGCTTACTTGGTATAGGCTAGGGGCATGGAAATTTTTAAAAAATAGCGGCGATCACGATATGCGAATACGTCCAATGTGCGGTAACTTTGAAGTTGAGATACATATATTACAAAAATGTGATGATTTAGAATATTGGAGACGTCAGTTATTACCGGAAAGATTTCTAAAATCAAATCGGGAAAGGTTGGCATGCTACGAGTTATTGGTAAATCCAGAAAATTGGATAAACGTGGGTAAATGTCTGGACAAAACGCGGAAAATAAGAACAACACTCATTCATGAATAAATATATGTTATCAAACTGCAATACCATTAATTCTTAATAATTATACATAACTTAATTAGTGTATAAAGCTATTGTATTATTATGTAATTGTAATATTATTGTGTTTTCTTTATGCAATTGTAATGTTATTGTTTTTTGTTTTTCTTTATACTATTACCAATTATTACTTTATTGTTTCGGGCTGTCAAGAGTACGTACTGCTGTGCGACCCATATTTGTAAGTAATATTGTAAAAAACTTACTTTTTTCTAATAAAGTCCTACTACTACTACTACTACTACTACTACTACTACTACTACTACTACTACTACTACTACTACTACTACTACTACTACTACTACTACTCCTACATTAAAATAATATCCCATTTAGGTTATTTCCCCATGGGGTTTTCTGTGTTTCATATTTTATGACTGTTAATAATTATTGAATTGAAATGGAAGTTTATCTGAGGATTGTTCAAATAGATATATACATAATCTCTAATCCCTACTAAAGTTTTATAACAATTTAACCACGTATCTGGGTTGAAAAAAGTAATGTCAATAAATTATTTCTCTTCAAAATTAATGTTTTCAAAATCTTAAAAGTGTGTAATCGGTATAATAATACACATCTTTCTACACATCGAAATAAACCATATTATATTGATTTTTACTTCTAATTACTAAATTAGGAATACCAGCAAAGTGGAAAAGAAGTAAAATTAATACGGCAAACAAAACAAATGAAGAAACTTTTAAAGTGCACCTACTTCAAGATGAATCGGTTTAAAATTTATATCAACAACGACTAGATCTATATATAAAACAAAATGCTATAAGTAGAAATATTAATACAGAATGGGAAGAATTAAAAGATTATATAATAAAGGCTGCTTCAGAATCACTTGGAACTAGAAATAAAAGATACAATAATAAAAGATTAAAAATTTTGGAACGATGAAGTAGCAAAACTGTTTAAGGGAAAGAAAATGCATTCTTGATATACTTGAATATGAGAACAGATGAAAACCTGATTGAATACAAAAGAAGAAATGCTCTTGCTCGAAGAGAAATTAGAAACATTAAAACGAGTTCATGGGAAAAATATATTAGTGACCTGGAACGTGATTTACATGGACGACAAGATAAAGCCTACAAGATTCTAAAACACATTAATAATCAGGAAAAGATCAACTCAAATTGAACGTAATTTCTGAGGATAAATGGATATATTATTTCAAACGTCTATGAACAGAACAATCAGATGATGAGGAAATAAACTTATCATTTATTGACGAAAATATAGATCCAATTTCTTTCGAAGAATTAATAACTGTCATCAATCATCGTAAAAACAAAAAAAAACTCCTGGAATTGATAATATTATTAATGAACTAATTTAATATGGCTCTTTTCAACTAAAACAACGAATCTTAAATTTATTGAATATATGCTAGAAGACTGGTCATATCCCAGAAGAATGGAAGACCGCCAAAATATATCCTATTTATAAAAAAGGGGATCGTCATGATTGTGAAGATTACAGAGGCATAAATATCTTGGGTACCTGTTATAAAATGTATGTAACTATATTGAAAAATCGTTTAAATGTAATTATGGAAAGTATTATTCTAGAAGCCCAGAATGGATTCAGGAAAGGCAGATCCTGTTCAGATTGCATTTTCACTATCAATCAAATAATTGAGAAACATGGAGAATATAATCTACAAACTTTAATGGCATTTATAGATCTTGAAAAGGCATTTGACAAAGTTAACAGAAATAAACTGTGGAATATAATTCTAAGACAGGGATATCCAATTTCATCCTCCCTTTTTAATATTTATATTGACGATATCATATATAATTGGCAGATAAATTTTGGACTCACATTTCAACATAAGAAATAAGATGTTAGATACCTTACTTTTTGCAGACGACCAAGTTCTAATATCTAGTTCAGAAGATGGTCTACAGAAATCGCTCTTTCAGTTAAATAACATTATACAGAAATATAATTTCAAAATATCAATAAGTAAAACGAAAATCCTAGCTTTTAAGGGATCAGATACCGTAAGAGCTAAAATAATTCTGGAGGGGAAACCCATTGAACAAGTGAACCATTTTATATACCTGGATTATGTTCTCTCCTATTTTAAAAATGAAGATCTATTTAACAAACTTAATAAATTTAATTATATATGTGGAACAATCAAAAGGATATTTAAAAGCACAAGAAAAGAAACAAAACTAAAATTTTATAAAGTAGTGGCAGTCCCCTTACTATTGTATGGTAGTGAATTTTGAGTTTTAACTAAAAGAGGAGAGAAGATCATAGAAGCAGCTGAAATGAGATTTCTGAGAAGTGTGGCTGGTTGCAAACTTCTAGATAAGAGAAGAAATGAAGATATTAGAAATGAGCTAAATATATTTAAACTCTTAGATAGAATAAAATAATCTAGAACAAACTGGAAAGAACATATTCAAAGAATGGAAGATGATCGCATTCGCAAAATTATACTTAAATACAAACCAAAAGGTTGCAGGAATGTTGGTAGACTGAAGAAGAGATGGATCCAACTTTTGAATGAGAATCTATGAGACCGGAACAGTCACATGGGCTTAATCCGTGATTGTTTATGATGATGATGATGATGATGATATTGATTTTCATGCACTCCATTTTAATTATTACTCCCTTCCGTTGATAATTAATTGCATCTTATACTCATTCAGTTTTATAGATTAATTACCGATACTTCACTTAACCTCTGAGTATCATAACCGTAATATTATAATGTGAAACGATAGAAAACATTTGGCAGCAAGTTTTATTATTTGCTATATAAGAGTAGGATCAAATTTCTACTACGTCTTTATAGTACACTTGTGCTCTCGGGGTGATATAGTTTTCCACTTTGACAGTCGTGCCAGAATTTCTTCTGTAGATCGTGAGGAATGATCATATTTCTTTAATGTCGGCAATATCTAAAAATCTGCACAACTTCAAACAATTTTGTATTGCAGAAAAATATATAAATCACATATACGTGGGCAAATGTGAAAAATATGTTGAATGGTAGAGTCTTCCCACTGATTTTTCGCAAAAAAATATATATCGGTGAATCAGAGAACTTGAGGAACGCCCGCGTTGTCATTCTGCCAAATTCAACCGTACCGGGTCAACCTCCTTTACGAGCCTGCCAATATTTGCAAGTATCTATACTGGCTCACTGCTGCCGATAATACAGGTTGCAAAGAAACCTGCAATTAATTTAATTTTAACCCTGATCATTGCCAATTTTCTTATTCTTCTTCACCATAGTTTAACCTCTTGTCTTATAGGTACTTCTACGTACTCAGCGCAACTCGGGCGGTACGGTGGCACGACTTGTTGGGAGAGGGATTTTAAACTATGGATCACACACAATTTTATAACCACACAATGATATGGAGGGTCTCCCAAATGAGTGATCAGCTCAGTCCACAACCTCCTTCTGGACAACAGATCATTTAAGGCGAAACACTAAATTTACTCACACATTCATACTAAATACGGGAGATATAATGATAATGATGATTATATTGGCCAGATGATGTTCGGGGACCGTTTCAGCCTTAAAGTTTTACTATATTTGTCTGATAGATAAGAAAGAATCCAGATAAAAATCATCATCCAGGAAAATTTTTTGAACCGTTGATCGAACCAGGGACCACTGGGTGCGTATCAGTGATACTACCCCGAGATACTAGGATGCAACATCGCCAATTATATTTTTTATAACTCATAGTTCCTTTTTTTCATATTTAACAATGTACATGAACATGCACAATTATATTTATTTCACCACTGATATATTATAAATGCTCAACTTATGGTTTGTATCAAACTTAGAGTAATATACAACAATAATTATAATAACTACTTTCCCAAATGTAGTAATTCTATTTCATCATTTGAAACATTACAACTAATACATTGGTACTGTCGATAACAGAGATTCTGGCTGCGAGGACATAACCTCGCCTTAAATCATAATTCTGAGATATTTTAAAAATATATTTTCCTGTATAATTTACTCTTTAGAATTAGCGGAAACATTATTCTTCCACCTCATTCTTGACCTGGTTTCTAAGTACTTTTCCTCTAGTTTTCCGACAAGTATTTTTCTCCATTTGCATTATCTATTCGTTCGATATGTTCAGCACACCCCAATATCTTAACTGTTATTGTTACACAAATTTCCTATAAATGTTATGTATCTCACTATTATATAGTTTCCTCCATTCATCTGTCTGTTTGTCTCTCTGTGATCCATAAATATTCGTAATCACTTTATTCTCAAATACACGTGATCTTTTTTTTTCTTTTAAAGTAAGCCATCACGTATCGCATTCATCTACATATAGGTATATTGAATAAAATGCAAGTTTATGATGTCAAATTTCAATGAAAATTACAATGAGTGCAAAACGTGATCGCACAGAGGATAATTTGAACAACTAATAAATTTATTTATTTTCCTTTAATTAACAAAATACATTCCTCGGGCCACTCTTTCATTATAGCCATTTTCTTAGGAAGTTAGGAACTGTGGAATCACCTTCGATATTTCTGATACTGATGTGTATTATGTAACCGAACAACAAGCTTCTACTACGGCTATTGTTTGTTTCTTTTAATTTCGGATACTTTTAATTATTTTGTGTATGAACAATTGTACTTGTTACACTGCAGGGGTTGGTACTGTTGTACGTTGTGAATATTTTATGATGGAAGGGGAAGGCACTGTATACACACTTTTTACTCGTATAATATATTTTCAAGGCTCGTATATAGTGAATATGTATCTATATTTTGCATATTAATGTCAAATATACACACGTCCCCGTGAAACCTGGCCAATACTATAACGCGGCAGTATGGTCTAGGACTCCGGCGACACATCAGTGTAGTCAAGAAGAATAAACAGAAGCCGTCCTTTTAAGAGGGATCTCGAACAGCTGAGAATTCTACAATGGAAAGCAGGGGTACTATCTCAGAGCAAAAAGGCAGAACTCTCAACAGTGCTGAAACGATTCAACGTTAACGTATTTACCATCATGGAACCAAGGCAGACCAGGCCTTAAAGGCCTTAACTCTGCCAGGTAAGATAAAGCTATTATTATTATTATTATTATTATTATTATTATTATTATTATTAATCTTAAAATCCATGATCTACAATGCTCTCACTTAAATGGATACTACCTATATCTCATGGGTAAAGACAGAGAAGTTCCTATCAGCTACTAATGAGAGTACGCAATCATCTTTCGTCGAACTTCACACAAATTATATAATGGGCAACTCCCATACAAATTTGAAGTAATCCAACTATAAGTCTGGAAGAATAATATTCATTAGAGAATGGTTGCAGTTTGCATCCCACACGGTAAGAAACATGACTTCTCATTCCTAAGGTTTAACAGAAAATATTATCCTCCTTGGTGATTTTAATGCACATTCCAAGTTATAGAACTGCCAGTACACCAATGCAACCAAGACATTCTGAAATCTTCCCTTTTGGAACTGGTATACAGCAAACTGGTTTACAATAGAACGCAGAGCGCACAGGACATCCCACTTGTTTCATCCTATATATTCCCAGCCACGAAAAGGATAATCCTGCATGATCCTGTTACAGGTCATCGCTCTGTTATAGTAATTATTTAACTTGGAACACAGGATCACAAATTAAAGGCTCAACTCCACATCAATCTACCATTTACAGCATCCCTGTAACATTGGTAAATATATCCCCGCTAAAATACTCAGCGCTGAAACAATGTTCGTACTTATAGGATCAGTAAGAGACTATAAATGTTTCTTTTAAAAACAAATTTGAGATGCTCGAAAATCAAGGCGAAGAACGCCGAAGAATCTATAAAGCAGAAGATGTCCTACATTGGAGAAAATCAGCAGTAAAATGGAAAAAGTCCATATTAAATGCGAATAGGGTGGCAGTCGGCAAATTGAATTCTACAGCTAACTTAAGCGAAGATAGCAAGAAAGTATAGGTTTCAAGATAATGTTCAGGATAAAAAAAACAAACGAAAAGAAACCATTGAATTACTTGAACCCAAAATTAAGTACCGGTGCTGACATTGAAAATGCATTTTCAAAAGCATTTTCCTTGACTCAAAGAAAAGCCCATATTATAGAAGGAAGACAAAGGGACGTGACAAAATAAGTAAAATAGCTTAAAAGAGACCCTCTCCCAGATTTCAATGAACGATGAAATTTTCACAGTCCCCTTTTCGGAACATTGAAATCTCAAAGAGAAAAGTCACCAGTGGATGTTGAAATCTACCTAGAATTCCTCAAGCATCTAGCGAAAGCAGCCCGGCTCTCGATACTTTCATGGTTCAAATATATGTAAGAACCTGGTTCCTGCCCATCACAATGTAAGAAGGTCACTGTAATAACTAATCTAAAAAATACAAAGACCCCTCATAAACTATAAATAATAGATCCATAAAACTGACCAGGTTCCTGCAAAGACCATTGAAAGAATGGTAAATAAAAGGTTATACTGGTATTTATATTGATACTAGCTAATACCCGGCGTGCGCTGCTACGCATAAATAAATGAAGAATAATGTGCCTTTATGTTTAGTTGAATAAGTGAAAGGAAAAATATTAATGAATTTATATTTTTAGACACCCCGTGTTGATTACCCGGCGTTGCCCCGGGAATCTACTTTTACGAACTTCTTGACTTAATCCATCCATCCGTAGTAATTCTACCCGAGGGCAGGTCTTTCACTGCAATCATAGCATTTTCATGCTATTCTTTGCAGCTTTACTAGGGAATTATAGGTATGGTAGCTTCCCGTTGCTTTCATCACCGGTGAAGGATTATAATGATGATGATGGTCATATGATTTCGGGGACCGTTTGAGTCTTAACGTTTTCCTGACATTTGTCTTACAGGTGAGGAAAAATCCCGATAAAACCTCACCCAGAAAAACTTTCCCGACCGGGGATCGAACCCGGGCCGGTTGCGTGACACGCTATCTCGAGACCACAGCGGTGGACTTCTTGACATAAATGACCGGAAATACGAAACTTAATGTATCTTATGTTTAGTTAAATAAGTAGATGAAAAAATTAATATCTTAATTATTTATTAGATACCCCGTGCTGTTTATCCGCTGTTGTCCGGCAATCTACTCATCCCGCTCTTCTTGGCATAAATGAGTTGAAAGACGAAAATTAATGTACTTCTTACGAATAGTTGAATAAGTAAAATGAAAAATAATTATAAATGTATATCATAATTATTTTAAGATTCCCCGTGCTGATTACCCGGTGTTGCCCGGTAATCTACTTATCTCGATCTTCTTGGAATAAATTAGTTAAAAGACAAAATTCGTTATTGTGAGTTATCCGTAAAAGAATACCCGTCATGTGCTGCTATACTTGCACAGGAATCTGCGTTCTTGTCTCGATCATCTTGGCATCAATGAAAGACAAAAATGGTTAATGTGAGTTATCCGTAAGAGATAAACATTTGCTGTTGCGAACTTTTTTGTAGAGATTTTTGAGATACATTAATTTTGTGTATGTCTTATGGTTTAGGCAGAGTAAGCCATTAAAGCGTCCAAAGACTTACATTCTCAACATTTTTCACTACAAAGGGCGATTTTTAAGGGTGTAGGAGTTGAGTATCTCAGCTCTATTATAGGCTATGTTCATCCCGGGAATCTCCTGAACATTTTGCAGAAAGCCCCATCACAATAGGATCAACAGTATGGACGCGCAAACGAACAAACAAACAAACAAACAAACATTCATTTTTATATATCAGATGGGTTGAATTGAAATAAACAAGCTGATTTTAGGACCAAACAGTTCCACTTTCCAATAGGTTGCAAAACGTAGTCAAAATATCAAAGATAAATAACAAATCCATATACACAATTGGTTTCTTGGATTTTGTAGCGCTTATGACTCTGTATGTAAAGAACACCTCGTCCAAAAGCGCCTAAAAGCTGTTTTAAAATTAAAAATGCTTTCCTGGTTCGAGTCATCCCTTGCAGAAAGGGCAATGATAGTGAAGTACAGAAACAACACCTCAAAATACAAAATAATCTAAACTAGAATACCAGAGGGCGCTGTAACAAGCTGCATCCTATCAGAATTGTCCACCGCTGTGGTCTAGAGGTAGCGTGCTGCTTTTCACGCAGCGAGCCCGTGTTCGATTCTCGTTCTGGACAGCCTCCTGGGTGAGGTTTTTTTCGGGGTTTGTCCTCACCTGTAAGGCAAATATCAGGAAGCTTAGGGCCCATCGATTCCGGAAAATCATCCGGCAATCATCATCCTTATCATTAACATCATCATCCTTCCCCGGTATGGAAAGCAACGGGACGCTACCACACATATAATTCCATAGTAAAGCTGCAAAGCGTAGCATTAAAATGCTATGACCTGGTCTCGGGTAGAATTACTATGGATGGATATCAGAATTAAGTAACATTCTGGAGATGCTTGAATTGTGGTGCAAAACAACAATATAGAAGCCAATCTTTTAAAAAGTAGTTACCAATCCATCTCCATAAAACCATCACAGCATCTCTCCTGTCCTTCACTACAAGGATTCCACAGTCTCTAAAATTGAAGAATTCACTTATCGTGGGTTCATGGTCGATAGCAAGCTCACGTGGAAACCATACATACAGAAAATCACAACCCAAGCATCCAAGAGACTCAGTACCTTTAAGCGCCTGACCGGAACTAAATGGGATTGCAAACTTAAAACTATAACATATTATTTGTGGTTAGTACAATTGGAAGGCTATGATGACTTGTTTTAAGATGGCAATCTTACCACACATTTTGCTCTGCATAATGCCGGTAACGTACGCCGAGGACACATAACTAAAAGTTTAATGATAATGATAATAATAATAATAATAATAATAATAATAATAATAATCCATCCATAGTAATTCTGCCAGAGGTAAGGTTTTCACTGCATTCATAGCATTTTCATGCTATGTTTTGCAGCTTTACTACGGAATTATAGGTGTGGTAGTTTCCCGTTGCTTTCCACACCGGTGAAGGATAATGATATGGATGATGATGATGGCCGGATGATTTTCGGGGACCGTTGGGCTCTAAGCTTCCTGACATTTGTCTTATAGGTGAGGAAAAAAAAACGAAAAAAACTTAAACCAGGAGCCTGTCCCAACCGGGAACCGATCCCGGACCCGCTGCATGACAAGGCAGCATGCTAGCTTAAGACCACAGCAGTGGACAATAATAATAATAATAATAATAATAATAATAATAACAGTAATAATAATGACAATAATGATAACAATAACAATAACAACAATAACAGTAGCAATAACCATAACATATTATTATTATTATTATTATTATTATAGTTATTATTATTATTATTATTATTATTATTATTATTATTATTATTATTATTATTATTATTATTATTATTATTATTATTATTATTATTATTATTATTATTATTATAACCTACCTACAACCAGGGAGACAAAGAATATACACTGTATACAGATCTTGAAACGAAGAGACTGTTCCTGTATACTGGAGAAATTTCGAAATGAGTCTATAGTTCTAAGTGCCGGTTTGTGTTTCACATTAATATATATTTCTTTTCCTGTGTGGATTCTTCGAGATTTAATTAGATGCACACAGCATGATGCTAAAATAACTGATATATGTTTCTTACTGAATGATTTATGTTAAAGAATAATAATTTATTATTGCAGAGTAATGTTAAATTTAATGTGTCACACGCAATGTACATATCTAACATATTTTATTCTCCAGATCGCGGAAGTGTTTTGTGGTCTCAGAGACGAGAACAGTTTTCCTTGAGCTGTAAAATGACAAGATTTACAACATCCTTTACTGAAAGACCATCAAGATTTCAGTGATGTATCGGGCCGCAATATCCTCTTCCCCATTTGCTAGTTATACTCCATTTTATTGCTTCATAAACAAGGTAGTTAGAATACCTAATGAGTGCTACAATCTAATTTCAGCGTCATTAATATTAAATCAGTTTTAAACCTTTCTATGCTCTATATTTTACTGGCAAATACTTGTACTAATTATGTTACAAAATAGTTTTTATTTGTATTTCTATAGCCATAATTAATTTATTTAGTATATTTAAAATAAATAGAAACAAATCTCTTACGAACAAAAAAAAAGCAAACCGATGCGATGGGTCCCGTGTTGTATATTAACGGCACATAAGATAACTAAAGGATGAAAAAAAAATAGATCCTTGATTTAAATTTGTGTAACCATCGCTGATTTTATAATTCTTACAGTAAGTTTAACAGTAACTGTCCGCTGAAATTCATTGTTTAAGAAAACCTGATTTTAACGTCCGAATTAACACTTGTGTTACCGGCACTTAGAACTGGAGACTCACCTCGAACTTTCTCCAGTTTTCAGGAACAGTCTCTATCGTTTCAAGATCTGTATACAGTGTATATTATTATTATCATTATCATTATCATTATCATTGTCATTATCATTATTATTAATACTTTATTGTGTCCTCTGCGTACATTACTGGCATTCTGCAGAGAAAAATGAACGACAGGATTGCCTTCTTAAATCGAGTCATCAATGCCTTCCAATTGTACTAACCACAATTGAAGGGTAGCCTAATCCGCTTTTGTAAATCATTAAGGACTTGTAATCTCGGAGATGAGTCTCCAAATTTTCTCTATAGAGAATGGGTGCTTCTTCTGCATATTTAGTCACATCAAGTGAACGTATAAGGTGTGAAGTTAGAATGTCAGTGAGAAAGTAGTGTGGGAAAGAATGATTAAATCATTTCATATATTGAATATATTGTATACGTTAGAAAAAGAGTAACGGATATAAACATAATAAATATAAGTGACGCTACACATACTGAGATATTGTTTGTCGTATGATCGATGAATGATTGTGAATATAGGGTATTCTCTTAAAACGTCTTACAAAAATAAGAATCTTTTAACACAGGAAAATAATCAAGATGCCATTAATATAAAAAATCTACCTTTAACCCAAGGAATTAATTAAATATTTTAAAACTGACCGATAAGATATAGCAATATAGGAGAAAATAGATGGAGCATATTTAGTGGATGAAAGCAGATCGAATACCAAAAGTTATTTTGGATTATAGACCAGAATGTAAAAGAAATTTTGGAAGGCTGAAGAAGAGATGGATTCAAATTTTCAAGTGAAATCAACGAAATCGAAAACAAGTTAAAAATACTCTCACCTTCAAAATGTTGATTATTATCATTTTTTTATTTCAGGATTGTTTCTGTTATATACACAGGAATCTTGAACTAAAATATACAATTTTTTCTTCCACACTTCCCGGTCTTGCGTGTCTGCTGCTGTCATATTTCTGTTCATTATTATTATTATTATGATTATTATTAATTTGATTTCATAAATTTGAACATTAATTTATTAATACTACTATTAAAGTTGCTATTATAGTTGTTTCTGACTACAAAATGTTCTTAAATTAAAACATCATTCTATTCTCAATCTGATTTTTATCGTATATATTATAATATTACCTGTCAGAGTTAAGATCTCAAAGCTTCAACAAACCAGGTTAGAAAAAGATAAAAAAATACGCTTACAACTAAATTAGAGTAAACAAAATTATTACATGGTATATTTACAATATATTTTTATTTCCTTTAGATTTAACGGATGAAATATATAATGCGCAATTTACGAAAATGTGAAAAAAATGACATAAAATTAATTTACTTAAGGAGAAAATTAATTATTTAACAAGTAATCGTATAAGCGTGAATTACAAGTGTCACGTTGGGCGGCAACCTCTGATATTTGAGAGTTGGAATTCCAGGAGAAGGCAGAGGCTACTCTGAAAGAAGTAGAATGAGAGAAAGTGCTGTAGAGAGGTTTAAGAGAAAATTAGTGAGAAATATAATTGAATAGACATTTATTGTATTAAATTGCCTATCTTACAGTCATACATCTGTTCCTATTCAGTATGGCAGATTCTATAGCTTTAAATAAAAAAAGAGCGAAAAAAAAACATTGGATAGAAGTTCAAATTCAAAACCTATAAAAATACATGAAAGCAAACCGAAGTTATGTCATCTTTATATAGTAGACTGTTCCCATAAACGAAACGTTCAACTCTATTCAGATAAAATTCTTTCACTGGGTTAAAAAAAAATAGGGGAGTTGTTTTTATTACCGTTGCTCAATATGTAACACCATTTTATGGTCACAGTCTTTTCAAGTGCTATGTAATGATCCAAAATATTGATTTTTCGCCGGCGCTAAAATTCAGCAGTAAGCAGTTCCGGTCTCAAGTTCTATCGCAAGCCTGAAAACTGTTTTCGGTTGACAAAACCATCCAGTTAATGGTGGGTAAACACCAGCACATGACTTAGTAGGAGTCTAGCCAACTCCGCCACTATACCTCCTACCATCCCCAACCCCACCCACCCAGCCGCACACCCAACACATCCTGACTTGCCTATCGCCATCTTCCAGAACACGAAGGATGTTCCTTGTATCTGGATAAATATATTTGTTAGACCGTGACACCTGAGACTGACGCTTTGCGGCGCCTTTTTCTCTAATGACAAAGTTTGAACCTATTTTTTTTCTACGTACAACACACTATCTTATCAAAAGTTTTTTTTATATGTCGTCAGTAAAAAATTCATATTTCGTGGATTTTATATGTTAAATTTTATTGGCTGACAACTTAAAATTACGTATATGTATATAGAAAATGCACAGTATTAGTCCCGCGCCTTAGCAGAGCTATGGGACATGACTAGTTCGAGTCCCCATGGGGGAAGAACATTTCTCATTGAATTTAGGCCAGTATGAAACTGGCGCTGACCGAGGTCGTAAAGAATTTGTATACATACAATAAGAGGCTCTAGGTTGAAAAAAAAACAAGTACAACGGTCTGGGAGACCAGACATGTTGAACATAAGTCACTGTTATATGGCAGGACGATAATCCACATTGCATATGCGGATGTGAGGCCAGTTGTCTTCTAGGCCAAAACAATTCTAGGCCTGTTGCGCAATGGACTTTTTTGTTTGATATAATTCACAGTTTTACCTATAGAAAAACTCGCAGGACGACAACGATTAATTATTTATTTCATAAATAATTACAACTAAACCAAAAGTTATCTCTCTTGAATATGTACACAACTGTTTCTTGAAAATGTTACGATAGTAGTTGATTTTGAAGACGTTTGACAGCCAAAACCTATGTCAAGTATCGATTGATGATACTCCATTTTCCCCTTCAAAAACGGATATATGCGTACCTGTGGTCAACTTCGAATTTTCAAAATAAGTACGTCATTGAAGATATCTTTGTAAAATACTTTTAGAAGCGAACAAAATTTACTAAAACGTTTTTTGGAACTTAACTCACAAAGACACAAAAAATGATAACTTCTAAAAAATACTCTGCATTTTTAGATTCTGTTCATATACGTATGCTTTCCTTGAATACTGCCCATAAGTATATATTGTGCACAAAAGAGTGAAGTGGCCCTTTTGTTGAGAAAATATTCATGTGAAAAGTGCTGAGCCAAAAAAGATTCTCAATTTTGTAAAAACAAAATAGACTGACTGAAGCCTTTCCTGCTTGAATCATTTTATATATGCTACTGATATACATATACATAGTGTTGCCAACTTTTTGGGTCAAAATTGATGGTAGAAGGCACCAAGCTGGAAGTTTTTATATAAGAAACCTATTGCCGAAAATGCATAGTTCATATTTTACTTAAAAACATACATTTCTAAGTAATATTATTCACTGCCAAAAATGTCCATACCATAGGAATATACTACATATCAATACAGGTGTTCAAAGTGCGACCTCCATTCTCAATGCAGACATGACACCGGCGCAGACAATTTTTGTCGAACTATTTGAAATATTCCTGGAGACTGTTGTACAACGAGACTGACAGCTAGGATCCTATTAGCAGTTCCTCGTCAGTGTCTACTGGGGTTTCGTAGACGAACGATTTCAAATGCCCCCAGAAAAAATCCAGAGGTGTGAGATCCGACGAACGCGGTGGCCATGGGATAGGACATCCCCTTCCAATCCTACGATCAGGGAATTTTTTCAATGCACCGACGAACCGCAACATCGAAGTGAGAAGGCGCCCGTCCAGTTGCAGACACATCCTCTCACGGACAACATGAGATACCGTCTCCAAGTATCCTGACAGCACACATCCAATGAACTGTAGATAACATTGGCCATTCATAATGGGTGGCAGGAGGTAAGGTCGTAGTAATTGGTCCTGAAGAACAATTCCATCCATATGTTGATCGATAATCGTTGCTGGTGACTAGCCACGAGGGTGGCGCATGGAGTTACCTAGTTCCAGATGCGACTATTGCAGCAGTTGAAAACACCATCACGGATAAAACAGGCCTCATCCGCGAACAATAAAAACTGTTCGAAGTGTAGTTCTGCAGTACAGCGCTCAATCATCCATCGACATACCTGAACTCTCGGTTCATAAATCAGTTGACACCAGTGCTTGCACCCGTAGTCTATGTTATGTATGTAACAGTTGCTCCTTCAGTACCCTCCACACTGAATCCTTCGAAAGTTCCAGATCGTGGGCAAGTTGACGGCAGCTTACTGATTGGACTTACGACACACGTTCCAACACCATCTCCTCAAATGCAAGTATCCGCACAGTTCTGAGTCGAGCGCCCAGGCCAGCTCTCTATGGCTTCAATAAATCAGTCTCTCGCAAGATCCTGATTATGGAAATAAATATTTTCCCTTTTCGGATGATGTATGTTGGGAAACGTTTCTCTGTACATACGTTCCGCTTTTCGGGCACTAAATTATGCTGCACCATACAGTGTGATCATGTCTAAGTTTCTCGAACGAGAAATGTTCCATTACGACAGACAGGCATGAACTGTAAACATACAAATGTTATTCCTCGCTTAGAAATGTACATTTTTTTATTAAATAAAGCATGAACTTTGCATTTCCAGCCATAGTTTCCTGGCATTAAAATTTTCATGTTTGGTGTTCTCTATCATATATCCAATTTTGACCTAAAAATTTGGAGACACTCTGCTTAACCCATATGACTTTTAGAATTTCATTATTTCAAAAGAGTAATAGACGGTTTCTTTGGAATATCGTCTCTGCTTCCGATATTCGCGAGCTCAAGTACTGAGAACGTAGTTTAATATTTTTCTTGCACATATCTTCCTTCGGAAGGGAAGAAAAGACAATCTTCCGCGTCTGCCGGGGATAAATAGTTCGTAAATTTAATGATTTATGACACAATTAATTGCCTTTACATAACCCAACATTCACTCACTTCGTGACAATGTTCATTATCAAGGGAAAAAGAAAAACTTCAAATTGTAACTGTAAGAATATAACTGTTTATACGCAAACTAACCAAATGTCTACTGTATTGCCCGTTTAAGGAGTAAGCGCAGTTGTTGACGGAGGGCACTGCAGTCGTGTTTGTGCAGGAATAGAACACGTGACACTGATATCTATGATAGCAGAGGGGAATGGGACGTGGGACGTTGAGAGTGTACACTGCCTTATATGACGTCACGTGCAACAACAAACAGAGCTTCGTAATTCTTCCATCTGCAGAAGTATTTTGAATGACTAATACTTATCATTGTAGTCAGAATTTATCTACAACTACGTGGTTCGCTGTGGCGACCGCCAAGCTAGTTGCACACATTGTACCTTTTCTGGTACAATCGCTCCATCACCACCTATGTCTGTCGAACCTCTTATATTGCGGCCAGTATCGTGTAAACAGATCTTCTACAGTATCCACAGCGGTCTGATACACCGAAGACTTCAAATTTATGAAGTTTTCATCCAAATGTATTTAGTAATAGAAATGGACAGTTAATGAGAAATGAGGGAAATTTTGAAGACGTGAGTGACTTCAAATATCTAACTAACTAAGTAAGAACTCAATGACTCTCAATCTCGTAGGTTCATGGCCGCGCGCTCATAACCTGAATTCATATTCATATTCATGTTTTCCAATCATCTCTGCATGATCTACTTCCCTCAAATCATGGTTAATTTTTTTCACCCACATAATTCTTGGTCTACCAGCTGGGCATTTACCTACTGGTCTTCCTACGAGAAGCATCCATGCAACTCTTTCATTCGTAGTTCGTGCTACACGCCCTGCCCATCGCAGTCTACGAGACTTAACTGTTCTTATTACATCTGGTTTTATATAATTATCAAATAGCTCACTGTTTAGACGTTTTCTCCATTCGCCTGTCTGTTCATCTCTCTCTGGTCTCACTTTTTTCTAAGAACTTTATACTCAAATACTCGTAATCTCAATTTCTCCCATGAAGAAAGCTTCCATTTTTCGCATCCATATAACAGAACTGGGAAAATAACACTTTTATGTATCTTCAGTTTCATTTCTTTTTATTGACGATGGGACAAAAATTCCGTTATGTATAATAGCAGCACTTCGATAATTGAATGTATGTTTAATTTTTTATGTATCTTTTTCCAGTTAGCAATTACTGTTCCTAGGTACTTAATTTGAGCCACTTCTTAAAAATTTTCCTCATTTTTTATTAATTGTCCACCTGCATCAATTACAATATATTAAGTTTTATTCATGTATACTTCCAGTTCCAATTTCTTAATGTTACTCAAAAGAGTTTGTGTATGTGTATATGTGTGTGTGTGTTGGCCCTTAGTATCTCCTCGCTATCGCCTAATAATGCTATATCGCAGCATAAACTAACATCTTATTAATGCCATTGAGTTGCTGGCCATTTTCATTCTCTAAAGAGTTGACGGCTTGCTCTAATCAAAATTGAATAGAAGAGGAAATAGTGCATCTCCTTGATTCAACTCATTGTAAATTTTAAGTGTATTCCGAGAACTGTTTGCCTACACGCACACTAATCTTTGAGCCATGTAGACACTTTCGAATAAGTCTTTCTTACTTATTAGGAATTCAGAGCTCCAGCAAGGTACTATATAACTTCTCCCTCTTAAATGAATCATATGCCGTTTCTTTAAGTCTATATATAGTTGATGCACAGTGCTATTATATTTCCCATTTGATTTCTAAAGTCTGTCATATACAAAAAATCTAATCAGTTGTAAACTTGTTTCTTCTAAATTCACATTGATGATCTCCTATTATGTAATCGATGTAAGGAGTAAGTCTATTTAATAATGTATTTGTTAGAATTTTGTACGAAGTTGAAAGAAATGCGATGCCCCTCTATTGTTACAATCTCCTTTGTCATAGACTGGTACGATTATTTCAATTGATATGGAAGTTCTTACTTTTCCCAAATTATACTGAGCAACCGACATTATATCCATCAATGTTTCTCCTTCTGATATTATCAGTTGTTCTGGGATCCCATATTAACTTTATGCTTTACAATTTTCAATTTTTATATCGTCATTTCTACCTCTAATATACTTGGTTCTGTGACTAGCATTTCCGCTGTCAGTAAATTATCTTCTTCAATTTTCTGCTATGCACGCACATTTAATAGCTGATTGAAGTAACATTTCCATCTATTTAATACACTATTGGAATCTGCAATAATATCCTCATTTTCATTCCTAATTATGTTTGTTCCAGACAGAAACCCTTTCTACTCTATCCTGATTCCTGATATAATTCTCGGATGTTCCTATTTTTTGCATTCATTTCAAAATCATTAATCTTCTCTCTCAAATATTCTCCCTTTTAATGCTTTAATAACGTAGTGGTTTCCCTTCTAACGTTACTCACTTTTTCTAAATTTACTTAATTTTACTCGTGTAAGCAATTCATTTTTGCTAACTTTCTTTTCTTTGCATTGTCGGCACACTACTTACCTAATCATTTTTATTTTGCTTCTCTTATAGAAAATCTAAGCTTTATGATGCTGAAAATTTAATAGAATCTCTTATAGCTTTACATTCTTTATATATATATATATATATATATGACATGAAAAGAAAAATAAATGCTTGTACTGGGACTTGAACCCGGACCTCTGAACTGATACTTCAGTGCGCTGTCACTTACGCTATCCAAGCAATCCTCTCACAAACATTTATCTCTCTCTATCTCTCTCTCTCTCTATACATCCATAGTAATTTTGCCCGAAGGCAGTTCCTTCACTGCAATCATAGCATATCCATGCTATGCTTGAAGCTTTACTAGGGAATTGTAGGTGTGGTAGCTTCCCGTTGCTTTTCCACACCGGTGAATGATGATGGTGATGATGATGATGGCCATATGATATCGGGGACCGCTTGGGCGTTAAAGTTTTCCTGACATTTTTCATATAGCTGATGGTTTTCCTCAGCCAGAAAACTGCCCCGAACGGGGATTGAACTCGGGCCCGCTGCGTGACAAAGCAGCACGCTACCTCGAGACCACAGCGGTGGATTTTCTCTCTCTCTCTCTCTCTCTCTCTCTCTCTCTCTCTATATATATATATATATATATATATATATAAACTCGGTCTCACTGCCCTCTAGTAGTTACTATAATAAGTAAGCAAATTAAGAGAATTTTTACTTTATAGAAGTGACGATATAATTAAATTTTTGACATTGAGCAATGCAAGCCTAATATGACATGAAAAGAAACATAAATGCTTGGACGGGAATTTGAACTCGGACTTCTGAATTAATACGTCAGTGCGCTGACACTTACGGTATCCAAGCAATATTCTCACAAGCATTTATTTTCCTTTGTATATATTTTCTCTATTACGAGAGGTAGCGGGAACTCGGTCACACTGTCCTCTATTAGCCACTATAACAAGTAATCAAGTTAAAGAGAATTTTTACTTTATAGCAGTGAGGCTTCTTTATTTCGATGTTATAATTAAAATGTTTGACATTAAGCAATGCAAGCCTGATACGACATGAAGAGAATTTGAGTTTGTTCTTCATATTTTTGGTTCCGAGTCCGCCTCCATACCTCGGCAGGAGACAAAGCAGCACTACTGAAGCTCAGTCGTGCCTGCTTTCAACTCCCGTAATTTGGCGTTAGACAAAGTGAGCCCAGATAACTGATTCTAAATAGTGATATTAAGCCCACTGAGACATCCCGACGTACAATTACGAGCCGCATCGGTTCTATCATACTCTTCAAAAGTTGACATATAATTCTTTATGATTAGAAAAGTTCCACTAATCTGGTGGAGAATAGCCTTAAGAGTTTCATCTTTCACAAACTCCTGTTCTGAGACAAAAGTTTTAAATTTGGAGGCAGAATCATCCCAGAGTATGAGAGGTTCGATGTCCTCTTAGTCCAGGTCCATCGACATGTGAGGATTCGGCATAGTAGCCAAGTCTTAGTTCTACACACTACACTGAATTCTTAGAAGCACACTTGCCACCAATTTCTAAGGTTATACAAACACAATTGAATAATATGTGGAATCACAACCCTATGCTGAAGCCATTTCACACGAAAACAATTATATATTAAAAACAAAACACTATTTACTTTCACCGAGCCGGAAGTCTGGTCAAGAAATTAACTGCCACTCCATGCTTATTGGCCGATATTTTGATCACTGTATATTATCAGCCAATCACAGCAAAAAATAGATTACCAGTCACAGCACACAATTTCGATTCACAAAGTACACTATACTGTCGTGGTGTTTCATGGTGGTCAACCAATCAAGTCGCAGCCAATATCAATGCTTCGGTTACTTTAGAAGTTGTTTCTTCTAAGAAGAATAGTAACGAGAACAATCGATGATCATGAACGAATCGGCAAACACTAAACTAGACTAGACTAGACTAGACGTGGAGTTGGAAAAGCAGAGCCATTCCTTATGTATATATACCCATTGTCCCCGGCCCGCGGTGCGCACATTCACTTTGACCCGGCACATACGGCAGCCAGGTGGAAACATCGAGCAGGGCCCGTGGCCTGTCTATTTCGGCTGCTTATTGGACTTAAATGCCCTCTTCGGTCCATAAGTTCTGTTTTTAAGTTGATGGTAGGGTGATAACCCAGCCGCCAACCATAAGCAGCCGTAGATCAGGAGACAAAAATCCAATCATTGAGCATTTCAGTTTTTCGTTAGTTGTTGTCATTGTTGTTGTTAATGCCAGAGGAAGACAGTTGGCGAGACAAGACGCACCCTCCACGGATTTAGATAATTTTCTCGAGTCAGTTATTTAAGTGCGGCGGAACGCCGTGAAAACAAAATCACGCACAACTGTTGTTATTAGATATATTGTGTAATTCGAAACAAATTTAAGTAATTTCTACTAGTTTGTTTCATTTTGTTTTATGAAAATATTAAATAAATAAAATTAATTTCTGTAACCTATCGGATACATTGCCAAATTAAGGGTAAAATCTCGTAGAATGCGATGGAGAGGATATGTGGTAGGAATGAGAGAAGAATGAGGGGATTGGAAACTCCATGTAGGAAAACCAGAGAGAAAGCGCTCAGTAGTTAAGCTAATAAAGATGTCGGGTCATAAAATTAACCATTATATGAGGGAGGTAAACTTTACAGAGGATGATTGGAAAATATTTGCTCAGTATAGGGATGGAGTGGCAGATAATATATCTGCTTACCGGGAATAAAAAAAATTACGAAGAATTTTTTTTATTATCAGTAATATTAATTCAGTTCACCACACTGAACTAGGGGTATAGTAATTGTCTCAGGTGCAGCGAACACGGTTTCTGTTCTCGATAGAGATTGTTTTCTAGATGAGGTTTTCTCGGAGTTTTTCCTTATCTGTAATTTTTCAGGACAATTAAAGGCCCTAATAGTCCCGAACATCATCTGGCTATCTTAGCCACCTATATCACATTCGCTTCTTCAGTATGAATGCATGAGTGAATTGTCTGTTTTATCGCAAATGTTCGTGTTAACATTTAGGTGGTCTTGGGATTTAGCTGTGCCTGCGTTCTCACAATTTGTGTATGTGATCTTGAGTTAAATCGAGTAAAACTTAAGTTGTACATAGTTACAGCAAATATTTATCCAAAAAAATATATTCAAAAAGTTAAAAATACAGAGGTTTTAGGAAACATCGCGCACCACGGCCCAACTGAGTGACATTTAAAGAGCACAGACTTTTAAATATGACGTCATTAGGGAGACGTACAAGCACCATAAGACACCGAAACTACACAAATTTATACTTTAAAGTATATAGTATTCTTAATACTAAACAAATGCTAAATTTGATCGAAAATATCTAACATTTCACCCAAACTTCCCTTAATTTCAGTACACATTTCTTGAATTCTTCTGGCGTACTGTGTATATTTTATTTCCTATTAAATATATACTCATTAATATTTTAGATTTTACCATTTTACACTAATCAAAAAATTAGAGGAACACATGTTTAAACCAAAACACGAGAATGAATATTGAAACAATTTAATGTTCGATCTTTTGTAATTATAAATTGAAGATTTATGTAAAATTAGAATAAACATTCAAACAATATTTTCTTGAACAGTATTAGCAATACGAAAAAAGTTATGATTTGTAACAGAAAACAAAGTGAAAATTTGAGATTTGCAATTTTTTGAATCAATGTTTCCATGGTTATTTCAACACTTAGTATTTAGTGTGCCCTCCATGAGCCTGAATGACCGCATTACACCTACGAGACATGATTTGAAGAAGCCTTCTTACAGAAACGTTTGAGATTCTCTCCCATTCCTCGATGAGTGCATGTGAACGTTCTTCAAGTTTCCGAGGTACAGCAGGACGCTTACAAACAAGTTTTTCCATCTTTCGATCGGATTAAGGTCTGGACAGCATGCAGGTCAGTCCATGACCCGAATTTGGCATTCTTGCAGGACATCTCTGGTAGCCTGTGCTGTATGGCATCTAGCATTATCTTGCATTACAAGAGAATTAGGATCCATACCATAAGCAAAGAGTACAACATGTTGGAGGATAATGCCATTAATGTAAATATCAGCATTCATGCGCTGTGGGACAACGACTAGCTCTGTCCGAGTCTCAATAGTAATCGCAGCCCAAACCATAACCGAACCACCTCCAAATCTGTCACGTTTAATAATTGTGGCTGGATCTAAACGTTAAATAGGACGTCTCAATACACGTGTACGACCATCAGAACCTGTTAGACGAAATCTTGATTCGTCCGTGAATAAAACACCCTTCCATTGGCGGAGCTGCCAGTTGACATGATTCTGAGCAAATCGCAGCCGGGCTTCATTTTACTGACGTGTTGAATGAGGGACTTTAAAGAGGATTCTAGACCTCAACTTTGCATTTCTCAGTCTATTTCTTACAGTCTGATCAGAAATTACCGTCCCAGTTGCTGTGCATAAATTATTTTGTAGATATCTGGCTGCAGATTTTCTTCCGCGCAAAGCTAATAAGACAAGAAATCTATTCTGTACGTCTGTAGTCTTCTTTTTACGACCTCGCTCGGGTCTCCTCTTGTATCCATGTGTATCTCTATATCGCCTCCACAGCCTATGGATGACGGAAGCGCTGACATCAAGAATTCTAGAGACATGGCGAATGGAACGACCATCTTCAATCAATGCAACTACTAGTGTAACTGATGTTTCATTCCGATGTCTCATTGCTCTGTATTAGCTTCAGTGAACACAAAAATAACAATTCCCTACCACAGATTATACTTCAAACCTGTTAAAAAAATCAATACGAACTCACTTTGGTTTCAGCAACTCTTGGAATTTCACTAACATATTCAGAGAAATATTAATAAAACCAAGATGATCTTCAATATGATTTTAAACAATACCTGAACTTAAAATATCTGACTCTCAAAAATTAAATTGTCACAATATTTATTTTGTGGCTTTGGTTTAAACATGTGTTCCTCTAATTTTTTTGAGTAGTGTATATATGGTATGTGTTACTTTTATCTCAAAAAGGATACTAAAAGTATTTGAAGTAGTCCTTAAAACTATAATTAATTTTGAAATTCTATTCATTATTTCAAAATGGATGCATTATATTGAAAACTTTTTTCAATTATGGGATCTCATACTCAGTTCAATTATAGTTAAACTTTGATAATTTCTCCTAAACTTATAGTAGTTTTAGAATTATTAACTAGAAGTAAAACCACAAAATGTCAACATGAGTGACGGCCCGTAACAAAGGAATAAACAAGTTGTTCTCCTTCAGATTTCTTAGCTAAGGCTTGGAATACTACCTTGCAACATAAATATTAAGAAAGTCACTCAAATTGTGATAGGGCCTACGTCATTACATTCATAATTTTTGTTCATAGATTTAACTTGTTATATTTTGTTTCTTCGCAGTTTTATAGTAGGTTAATTCTGTTTTAAATAATAATAATAATAATAATAATAATTGTGATGATAATGATGATAATTATGATAATAATACTAATAGTAATGATATAATAATAATAATAATAATAATAATAATAATAATAATAATAATAATGTTTCACAGAATACCCAAACAAATGTCAAGATATCAACCTGCAGGAAGAAGAAGACTAGGACGTCCACTGAAAAGACTTTTGGATGGTGTTTCTCTTGAGACCGAAACATGTCAATAAATTGCCTAAATTCGTGAATGTACTATGATGATGATGCTGATGATGATTATGGTGATGATGATGATGATAATAATTATAATAATAATTATGTAAGTAATAATAATAATAATAATAATGATAATTATAACAATATTACAAATGACAATGATAATAACAATAATAATAATAATAATAATAATAAAACAAGATTAACTTTCCCACTTCAGGAGGGTTTAATTATGTACATATTAAATTATTATTAAATACGTCTTTTCCCCAAGCACCTGGTTGAACTTTTATATCTTTGAATTCTTCCAGAAATATGCTTTGCACACCCGAGGTGTCTTTTGCCGTATAGGCCTATTTATGTACAATAAAATGTTCCCCCTTAGGAAAGTGGCATTCATAAATTTTATTCACGTCAAAATTTTCAACGAACTTAGTCGGAAACAAATTCTCGAAAACATGATCCAGACCCGTGTTTGTTTACCTTGATTCGAAAATGTCATATTTTAATTTATATTTTGACACATTATTGAATAATTTAATTATAAAAATTAACTAATATACTGTAGTATTTTGTCGCACTAACTTACTCATTTTATTTTCACTGATTAAGCATAGGCAAGGCTGGAAAATTTGCAATAAATAGTTGTATATTTGCCGTAAATTGTTTACTAGTTCATTTTACGGAGCCATGTTAACCCAATCTCTTTTTAAATAGTGAGTGTAAGTTCTAATATAAATGTTCCACCATTTATTATGCCAAAGCATGTCAAATAAACTTTCGAATTTTCTGTACCTTGGAATTCTGAGAAGATGACATTTACTCTGTTTGTCGCTACCAGTAGCCCTCTTGAACGTCGTTTAATCAGATCATTTTCGTAAACAAGGTCTACAAACCACGTTAGGTTTTCAGATTCTCTGGCAAAGGACAGATTTCCAGCATCGACTTCATTTGATCAAGAAGTTTAATGTTGCGACTTAAATTGGATTTGAGTGCACGCCACTAGTTTCGCCTCCTCACCTCACAAACTGCAACATGAGCTCTACTGAGCCCTCGTTCCATTCGGATACTGATTACTCTTCAACTTGTTTGCGTAGAGTGATAGTTCATGAAGAGCGCATTTCTCGCTTTCAATACATTCCAACAGTCTGATTTGTAGAGGTGCTAAACTCAAACCAAAGTAATGATTTAGTATCTAGTCTGGTCAAAAATACGGCTTCATGTTTTAAATAATGCCTCTTTCTAAAATAATGTTTAGACTAGTGTATGAACAAAGTAAATAGGCCAATATAAAACAAGCACTATATTTGTGTCTGCAGATAAGCCTACATAATACAGCAGTAGTTGAAATGTACAGCCGTAATTAATTACGGAACCTGAGAGTTCATTCAACTAAACTTAAGAAACCTAACTGTTCATTCAAGCCACTAATGACCTACAAAAACTCACCCTAACCTAAAACTATAAAGGGACTACTTGGTAAAAAAAGAGTTTGAAGATAAAAGGAATTAAGTACAAAACTTTGAACTATTCGCTGATTAGTTCTCGATTAGGGTAGTGTTTTGTTATGTATTTAAAATATTATCGCTGTGTCCCTTTGTGTTGGCCATTCAGTAGGACGACAAACGTTCGCGTAAAAGGTAGATCAAATCTCACTCTACGATACTATGCAGAGTTTAGGACAATTATTTCCTGCTTGAATGATAGTAAATTGTAATGCACATATAAAACTGAAGTATATAACGTGTATAAAAACGCACTTGAATACAACAATAAAATACTCTTTTGTTAATAGAAATTAACCGTACTTCTAATCTCACAATTTGTGAGAAGTAAAAGAAGAAACGATGTAAATATATCTACCACTCTGTGAAAATAAAGTAAGAATCAAGTTTAGATTCAGTTGACTGTTTGGATATATTTTACGCTGAAGAGATAGATGGTGGAGCGTTTCTCGATATTTCAAGTATTTATATTATTTTACATAGATTCATTCTGGTAGACATGAGGAAAAACACATTTTTCATTGTTAATACAATAGCGGTACGACTTTCGTGTGGGATATGCCTGTGATATGAGCAAAGATGGAATAAGATATCATAAATTGTCTATTCTGAGATCTTAAATTGCAGATTCGAGTATTTCCAATAAAGTACAGATTTTACTTTATTAACAATAGCGAATTCATACTTAATATAAGAAGAGAGAAAATTTCTTTGTAATTAAATTCCCTCACTCGCTGCCTCTATGAGCGATAATAAAAATGAATAATTTTCATATAGAAATAAATATTCAATTTCGATTGGAATAGACATTTTATGCAGAGTTCCGTAAGTAATGAAAATATAAATTTGTGAATGTTTTATACACGGTGTTCCTCTTATAATATATAATAAAATGAATAATTATAATTTCAAAAATATGTATATAAAATGGCTAATTTGGGTAGCATTTGAAAGAGAAGATAGGGATGGACTTTTAAATTCAATGTTGATTTTAGATGCATCACGCTTGTAAAACATTTTAAAATTTATTTTAACGACAACGGCCTCAATAGCTCCATTCCATCGGAATTTGCTAAAAAGTCGAAAAAAAATAATTAAAGTAATAATGCTTTCATAATTTTTCAATCAAAGGGAGAAGAAGAAATATATGAGTGGGGAAAACAACATAATAGTAAGCTACATAATCATAAATGTTCAATCGAAAAGATGGATGGTAAGAGGAATACCGTATAACACATGGCTTTAACACCATATGATTTTTTTCCCTATGGGGGTTTCTTAAGGGCCAGGGTTTATTGACACCTGTAACTAATATTCAGACCTAACAGAAAGAATATATACTGCAGTCAACAGTGTAATACCACATATACTTCATTATAGGATTTATTGGGTTTGAACTACATTCATTTGGCTGAGGTTATGGACCAGTGAATGTCGTTACGTAATGCTACTTTGATTATACGAATTCCATAAACCATAGGGTTAGTCTGTCTGTCTCTACCCCATTTGGAGACAAAGATACTTCCTTTTAATAGTTTATGAACCAATTGCGTTTAATTCCAGACACATGTCAGCGGGTGATAAGTGATTCACTCATCGACTCAAATAGACACATAGTAGGCAAGAAGGTGTTAATTAGTTCGAAAACGCCGAATGAACTTGGCCCAGAGACACTCAGTTATGTTGGAGATCCTTTCACGAGCCTGAAAATCTTCAGAGTTGTGACTCACGTTTATATCCCTTACAGGAGGATTTTTCCTTAATTTTTGCAACTTCAAAATTCGTCGACCTCGATCAGATTTGAAACAGCGATCATCGAGACCAGAGGCTAGGAACTTAACTCCTGGACCACCGAGATTAAATAAGTTTAGTACTATTAATAAATTTCAATAAGAATAAGAATAAAATTTAGTTTTATTTACAAATAAATGTTATATACAGTATTGACACCCGAATGAGCAATTGCTTGTGCTCGGGTGCAGTTCAGGTACACGAATAATACAAATAGAATATATACATTTAAAGTTAGGGGCCAGTTTCATTTTTACATAAATTATGACACATACAAATAAAAAATTATAATATATTGGAAGAAGAACTTATTCTAACTAAAGAATTAATCCAATGGAGAATGATATACATAAAATAATATGAACCATGTAATGTGATGCATTAAACCAATAATACAGACGAAAGTAGTAGTAGTAGGACTCAATTAGACAAAAAGTGAGATATTTACAATATTATTTACAAATATGGGTCGCACGGGCAGTAAGCCGTACGTGCTGTTGACAGTCCGTTACCGTAAAGTAATAATTGCTACTAGTGTGAAGAAAAATAAACAAAAAAAGCAATAACATTACAATTACATAACGAAAACGCAATAATATTACAATTAAATAATAACACAATAGCATTATACACTAAAAAAAGCAAAAACATTACAATTACATAAAGAAAACACAGTAATATTACAATTAAATAATAGCACAATAGCATTATACACTAAAAAAAACATAACATTACAATTACATAAAAAAACACAGTAATATTACAATTAAATAATAACACAATGGCATTATACATTAATTAATTTATATGTAATTATTAATAATTAATGGTATTGCATTTTGATAACATATATTTATTCATGAATGTATTCATCTCCGCGTTTTGTCCAGAAATTTACCCAAGTTTATCCAATTTTCTGGAGACGAAAGTAATTCATATTATATGAGATTATAATAATTGAAGCAAAAATAGATGCTTCATATTTATCATTTTAACATATTCAAATGATTAATTTTATTCACTTAATTAATTAATTAATTTAAAATAATTAATTGAATTCCTTTTTTAAAACTAGCTATGTTTAGTTTACTTAGCTCTGGATTGGATCTAATTAATTTTTTATATAATTTGGGTGCTAGATCCAGAAGTTGTATAAAATTTTGGAACATGTAGCGAAGTAGTAGTATTTTGTCTGGTGCTGTAAAAACTTCGATTGTGCTCTTTATATTGGTTTTTATTTTTATGAAAAGTTAACAGAGTATGCTTGAACATTTGTTTAATATTTGGCACATTGAATTCTAAATAAATTAAATTTGTAGGGTAATCTAAAGGTTTCTACAAGCAGATTTTTATGATTCGTATTTGTAGTAATGTTAAGGGAGAAAGGATAGAATTTGAGCTTCAACCCCAACGTAATATTCCGTATTGGATTATAAATTGAACCAGAGCTAAGTAAACAGTTCGCAATATATACACCGGTAAATATGATCGAAGGATGATAAATTTGTGAATAGTTTTACGTAGTTTGTCACACAGCAAGGAAACGTGTTTTTCATATCTTAAATATTGGTCTATTATAATACCTAGATATTTCAATTGTGTTGATATTCTCAAGGATGGACATGTGCAATATGCGCTATTACAGTAGTGAATTGTAATATCGAGACTGGGGTTTGAATGGAATTCATATATACCACATGATGTTAAAGAGAAAGGAATTAATGTAGATATTCAAAGAAAGTGAATTTGAGTCTAGCCATTCTTTAATTACATTGATTCCTTTATTAGCATTATGAATGGTTTCGGTCCATGTAGAGCCGGACAATAAGTCAACCGTGTCGTCAGCATATGAATATACAGAGCCAGAATATGTTTCTAAATTAGTTTTGAGCAAATCATTAATATAAATTAGGAATAAACCTGGTCCTAAAACAGTCACCTGAAGGATACCTATATTAATATTACGTATACTACTGTAGTTATCGTCGATCTTTGTTGTTTGGGTGTTATTACTTAAATACGATTTAAATAGTTATAAAGCGGTTCCATTAATGCCAATGTTATCTAATTTATCCAGCAGTATGCTGTGATATACGGTATCAAATGCTTCTTGGAGATCTAAGAAAATTCATAGGCATTTATTTCCTGAGTCTAGGTTATGAATTATATTTGAGGTGACAGTCATAATGCATCCTCTGTACTTATATTTTGTCTGAAACCAAATTGATTTCTGCTTATCAAATATTTTTTTCAAGAAATTCATAAATCGTGTCTTTATACATTTTTCAAAGATTTTTTAAAACTTTTTAAAAGTGATATGGGTTTATATATTTCATAATTTGTGTAGTATTTTTTTAATCTGGAATGAAGCACTGTAGTTGAGTGAGTTCCAAGTTCGAGTTAGGGTAAATAAATGGCGGTTAGTGTGATTAAGTAATTATTGTGTGCGCATAAATAAGTCAGTTGACTTCACTTAATAACACCTCAGCACGCGAATGAGCAGAGACCGCCTAATCAATTATGATTATGCAGCACGCACAACTCAGACGACGGGGAAAGTTGTCTGATGAGCACGGCGTTGTCCGTATTTTGAATTTGTATGAGGCCAGACTTCAAATTGCGCTTCAATGTTATAACCAGGGCTAAGAATTTATATGGAATAAATAAAGTTTAAATATCGATTGGATATTCTAAAAATATGGAATAAAATGTCGATTAATTTCTTATTACAGATTTTTCAAATATTTTCTGCCAGGCACTACAAACATTACTAGTAAAACTCATATCAAATTCCGTTGAGGTGAATAGTCATATGATGAAAGTTAAAAATTAAAACGTACCTGTTGGTAGATACCGGCGTCCTCAACGTTGTTAAATATTGTTGCTGCTACAAACAGTTGTAGTATACATCACCGTACACAACAAAAACGAGTAGCGGAAGCTCAACCTGCCGAAGATGTAAGATAACTTCCGAAAGAGCTCCAGTTAATTTTATATATAATATTTTAACAAATTTGAGGACGACGGCACCTGCCAACAGTTATATTTTAATTTTTTACTTTCATCATATGACTACAAACATTACTTTGTTGATAGTTCTTCATTTGGAAAATGTCATATGAACATTTATAATTTTACAGACGAGATTTACGATCTGGTCCAATTATAATTATAATATTATAATGATATTATAATATGATCCATTACTGGAACTGTGTTAAAATAACAGTGTTGGAAAATGTTAAACAAATTTATTAGTTAAGGTACCAAATGAACTAATATATAAACCACACTGAAAATGCACTCAGACCTCATACACTACTGCTGAGCTCGTGAAACACAAAATAGAACATGTTAACAAATTATTTATAGTCCTAGGTGGTTTAGTGATTATGTTATTTGCTTTAGTTTAGAGCTTCGCGGGATCAAAACCGGCCGAGATCTACGGGTTTTTTGGATGGAGAAATTCAGGGCAAAAACCTCCGACCGAGACTTTGAGCTGCGGATCCCTAGTCTAAAGTTTTACGGGCTTGTTAAAGAACGTCAAGCCTAATTTAGTGCCTCTGAGCAAAATTTAATTGGCCTTCTCCATCCGAGTAATAACTTAGTTTCCTATTAGATGGCTCATTCAGGCGATGCGCTGACCAATGTAACACATAATCTGTAGGGAAATAAACACTATTAAATTAGGTTGGTCACGAATCTCCCCTTATGGGAGCACTCATGTATTTACGAAGGAAGTAAGGGATATATACATAAAATATACAACAAACTATATTTTAAACCAGCGGTGACCAACTCATCCACTTTGTGCAAGAACACTCTTCACTGCACGTGTGCACGACGGAAGAGCTGAACACTCAAATAATCAATAAATAAGGAATGAAGGGCAGGGAGGTTTGGGACGCGGCGACACGTTACTGCGGCTTTGCTGTATAAAGTAATGTCAGTTTTCTAGGATATTCGGTGTAATCATACCGGAATACCCCAGCAGATTTGAAACGGCGTTTGTCATCCCCAGTTGTTTCTTTTAAATCGCAATGTGAATATGTATACTTGTTTACTGAATGAAAATGAAAGAACAAATATTCAGCATGTCTGAAAGTTCTTACTAACGTGAAAAAGTTCAACATTCTGAGATATTATTCTACATACCATGCGAATTATAAGGATACCGATTGTACAACGAAGGACGAAAAGCTAAAGGACAATTTTTCATCCGTGACTGAACAAAATAGTGTGCATTTCTTTCTATTTTTATGCTATTTTTAAATGTATTTATTCGCATTAGCTCAAATTTTAACAGTCACACATTATCATTAAAATTATAATTATTATTATTATCTATCTATAGTCCGTTAATGCCAATTTTGAGTTAGATCGCTACATAATGGGAGTCTTTAAAAAGGTAATTTAGTTACACAATATTTATCCATATATATCAGCTATTATTATTGTCATTAACTAACTAACTAACTAACTCACTGGCACTATCGAACCCGAAGGTTTATGGCCGCGCGGACATAAGCTCTCCATACATCCCTATCCTGAGCCAATGCTTTCCAATCATTCCCTGTATAATCTACTTCCCTCAAATCATAGTTAATGTTGTTCTCCCACCTCATTCTTGGTCTACCAACTGGGCGTTTTCCCTCTGGCTTTCCTACAAGAAGTTTCCATGCACGTCTTTCATGCCCCATACGCGCAACATGTCCTGCCCATCGCAGTCTACGAGACTTAACTGTTCTTATTATATCTGGCTTCCTATAAAGACCATGTAGTTCATTGTTATGTAGTCTTCTCCATTCACCTGTCTGTTCATCTCTCTTTGATCCAAAAATTTTCCTAAGAACTTTATTCTCAAATACTCGTAATCTCCTTTCCTCCCTTAAAGTAAGAGTCCAGGTTTCGCACCCATATAATATAACTGGTAGAATAATAGTTTTATATATTTTCAGCTTAACGTTTTTTGAAAGGAGTTGGGACATCAAAAGATTGTCATTATTATTATTATTATTATTATTATTGATATTATTATTAATATTGTTATTATTACTGTCATTATTATTATTATTGTTATTATTATTATTATTAATATTGTCATTATTATTATTATTATTTTCATTATTATTATTGTTATTATTATTATGATTATTATTATTAATATTATTATTATTATTATCATCATCATTACCATTATTATCATCATCATCATTATTATTATTGTTATCATCATCACCATCATAGTACATTCACGAACTTAGGCCATTTGTTGACCTGTTTCGGCCTCAAGAGAAACACCATCCAGAAGTCTTTTGAGTGGACGTCCTGGTCTTCTTCTTCCTGCAGGTTGATATCTTAACATTTGTTTGGGTATTCTGTGAACATGTTGCATCCATCTTGACTTATAATCAGAAATTTTGTTTTCTAAAGATTCCATGTGTAATTCTTCTAAGATGTCTTCATTTTTTTGATCTAGTAGTGTGTATCCTGCAGTCCTCCGAAGATATCTCATTTCAGCAGATCTAAGTCTCTGTATATCCTTCTGTTTCAACGTCCATACTTCGCTACCATACAAAAGAGTTGGAAGAGCCAGTGTTTTATACACTTTCAGTCTTGAATGCTTTTGTACTAACTGTGGTTTGAAGATAGACTTTATTAACACTAAAATTCTTAAAAATTTAGATATTTTTGCATTTACATCCTTATCTTCTTCATATGAGATATTGCATCCTAGATATGTAAAATTATTCACCTGCTCCAAAATTTTATTGTCCAGTACAATTTTAATTCTGACAGGATCTACACCTTAAAATGCCATAATTTTTGTTTTTTCTGTAGATATATTTAATCCGTATTCTTCTGTAATTTTGTTAAGTTCATACAGACCTTTCTGTAGATTATCTTCGGAATTTGCTATTATTATTTGGTTATCTGCAAACAATAGGGTGTTTAATTTTCTATTTTCTGATATTCTTATTCCAAATTTATATGTTTTGTTCCAGCAACATATTACTTCATTGATATAAATTGCAAAGAGTGTTGGGGATAAGGGGCAGCCTTGTCTCACACCATGATTTATAATTCCTTCTTCAGAAAATCTGTTATTTAATTTAATATTTATGGTGTTGTCTTTGTAAATATTTTGTATGTTCTGCCGAAGTAAATTTGGTATAATTCTGTCTTCCAATATATTTAAGTGTTTTGATCTCTTGACTGTGTCGAATGCTTTTTCAAAATCTATGAAAGCAAAATGTGTTTCTAAGTTGAATTCTCTTCTTTTTTCAAGCAATAGTTTAACAGAAAATGCTGAATCAATACAAGATCGTCCTTTCCTAAATCCATTTTGACATTCCATAAGGAATTTTTCACTGAACGTTTCAATTTTCCATTTAAAATGTCTGCATAAATTTTGTAGCATGTGTTTAACAAACTGATTCCCCTATAGTTGTCCATTTTTCTCTTGTCTCCTATCTTGAACAGGGGTATAACAATGCTTGTCTTCCATTCTTGTGGTATATCTGCATTTTTGAATACATTATTAAAGGACAACAGTCTTTCATGGAACTGTTTGCCTGCATATTTGTACAATTCAGAATTCAAGCCATCTGTGCCAGTTGCCTTCCCATTTTTTAATTTCTTTAAACTATTGTTCAATTCTTCCAATGATATTATGAAATCTGTCTCATTATTATTTCGGAAAATTGTATCTTCATAGTTATTGTCAGTCCAAAGACTTTTATAGTAATTGAAAAAATCTTCTTTTGTTACTCCGCAATTAATTTTGGTAGATTCTTTAATATCTTTATTCAAATGTTTCAATATTTTGAAGGCATTAGGTTGGAGCTTACGCAAATCTGATTCTAAATGTGTAACAAAATTTAACCATGTTTTCCTATGTCTCTTTCTTATTTATCTCATAAGAATAGCTCTACAGCGTTTGAATTCTATTTCATTTTCTACTCTCTTTGTGTTCAAATATTTTTTATAAGCTGCATATTTTTTCTTCAATCAATTGTTTTATTTGATCATCCCAGATTTTTAGAGTTCTATTTCTTCTTTGCTGTATATTTACTTTTCCTAAAGTTTCATTAGCTGCATTTTGAATTAACATTTTAATGTTTTTCCATTCTTCTTCGACATCATTACTTTCTGGAGTTGTAGCCATATATTGCTGAATTCTTCTCAAATATAACCATTTAATGCTGTCATCATAAAATCATTTTACCTTGTACTTTGTTCTATGCTCTGTTGTTGTTTCTTCTTTTTTTAACCATCTTGGTGGAAATCTTATTTTTGCTTCTACTAGGTAGTGAACTGAACCAATATCATATCCTCTGTAGGCTCTGACATCGAGAAAAAATTTAAAAATCTTATTATTTGCAATGAAATAATCAATGATTGATTTTGAGTCCTGACGATGCCAGGTATACTTATGTATGTTTCTATGATTGTAAAAGGTATTCGTTATTCTCAGTTCATTGTAGATAGCAACATCTGTTAATCTTGTGCCATTCCTATTGCTGGTTGGTTCGCCAAATGTTCTAATATTATTGTTGACTTGAGCATTGCCCACTCTGGCATTTAAATCTCCTATTATGAGAATGTAATCATTTCTATTAATTTTGCTATAAATTTCTTGTAATAGTTTATAAAATTCTTCAATGTCTTCTTCACGGCCTTTCTCTGATGCTTATACACCAAGAACTGTCAAAATTACCTCTATTTATTTTCAGTCGTAGCTCTAATATTCTTTCATTCCAGTGAGTGTAGTGTTGAATTTTATTTCTTATGGTTTTAGTAATCCAAATCATTACTCCAGCTTGTCCATGGGTTTTCCTGTCGACACCGCTATATATTTGTACATAATTTTGTGTTTCTTTCGTTCCTTTAAGTTTCTACTTAGTTTCTGTAGTTACTGCAATATCAATGTTTCTATTTTTAAATATACTGTCTACTTCCTCTTCTTTTTCATGGATGCTTCGAACATTCCAGGTTGCATATCTTACAATATCATTGTGCCGTTTTCTTTTAACCATATTTCTTTGCTGGGGGTCGTCATATTTCAATTCCTTCTGGAGTTTTTCGTGTTGAGACTTGAAAGTAGTTTTGAAGTTCCTTAGGACAGGTTACTGGCCCGACGCTAAGTAGTCCAGTGGTAGAGCTGCTACCTTTTAGTGTCTGGACAGACATTAGGATACCGCATTTACTCAGTACCTGATGGAACGGTTATACCGCCGTGACTCGGTCCTCAGAGCCTCGTTTGTGAAAACGGGTTGCACTACGAGAAGGTGAGGATGAGAATTGGGTAGGAGAGGTTATACACACGTCAGTACCCCTTACAACCATATTATTATTGTAATTCATGTTATTATTACTATTATTATTGTAATTCATATTATTGTTACTATAATAATAATAATTATTATTATTATTTATTAATTAGTCAATTGAGTTGGTGTGTACTAGATGAACATCCATATTTATTAATTATTATTTCATATTTATTATATAATTCAGTTACAGCTGTTTCGATACACTGTACCTTCTTCAGACATGTTAACAAATTATGAATTGTGTTCCAACTGATCTAAGCAACAATACAACAATATTTATTTAATTTTTTTAATTTAACAAAGGGGATTCGTTCAAATCAAGTTGAGAATTTAACAGTTTGTTACTACTTTTAAATTTATTAATTTATTCAGCCTCCAAAGATCTAACTTCTTACCCTTATCACAAACATGTAAAAATTTTAAAATTTGGATCGTAACAATGATTAAATGGGAATAGGTGGTTAGCATATTTTGAATATTCTAAATTTCTGTTATATGCTCTCATGTGTTCCTTTATCCGAGAGATAAAAGGTCTACCAGTTTCTCCTATATAGACATTGTCAAATGTGCCACACTTCAATTTACATACACCTGATAATGTTTCTTTTTTATTTCGGTTTTATTGTTTTTTATTATATTGTGTAAAGTTTTATTAGTTTCAAATGCCACATTAATGTTCAACTTTTCAAAGTGTTTAGATATTTTATTTGAAAGTGGGCCTATGTATGACATTACGACATATTTCATTATGTTTTATTTGGGTAAAGGAAAAACTTTGTTAATTGCTTTTTTGTAATGAACTTTCTTAATTAAATATTCTATAATTTTAGGATCGTAGTTATTATTAATAGCTAATTGCTTAATAATATTCTATTCATTATTATATTTCAAGGGTGAAAGAGGGATATTTAAAAGTCTATGAATGTAACTATTAAAGGCTGCCATCTTATGAGTATATTGGTGAACAGAAGAACTATGGATAGTGGTATCAGTATGAGATGGTTTGTGAAAGATACCAAACTCAAACTTATTATCAATGTGGTTTATTCATTAATCTAAGAAATTTATACTATTATTTGTTTCTAATTCCATTGTGAAATTAATACTTCTGTGAATGTTAATTATAAAATTTAAAAAGGAATTCAACTGTCTTTTGGTTCCTGTGAAGCCTGCTACGACATCTTCAACATAACTATACCAAAATAGAACATTTCTAGCTAATACATTCTTATGTATGGTTTGTTCTAAATCATCCATAAAAATCTCTGCCAAAAAAGGACTCAACGGATCACCCATAATCAAACCATCTTTAGCTATGTACAATTTGTTATTAAATTCAGAGTAAATTTGATGTAAGCATGTTTTAAGAGTGTGTGACCAAGAAACTACAAAACTGCAAGCATCATCTTTACGCCGACGACCTACAGATTTACACACACTTTAGACCTGACGAAATTAATGAATACATTGACAAAGTAAACACTGACCTCAGGCATATATCTTTATGGTCCAGACAATATGGGCTGAAACTAAATGTAAACAAAACGCAAGCAATAATTATCGGACATCCAAGGCTATTACACCTCATAAACAATGGCAATATGCCAGCTGTCATATTAGATAATGAACAAATTCCATTTACCGACGTCGTTAAAAACTTGGGATTTTACTTAGATTCTAATTTAAATTGGCATGTGCAAGTAAAACAAACATCTAAAAGGATCTTCTCCATAATGCATTCCCTAAAGCGACTTAAACATTTTCTTCCTACAACTCTTAAAGAATTTTAATCCAAAATTTAGTGATGCTGCATGACTACTGTGACGTTCTACTAACTGACTTAAGTGACGGATTGTCGGACAAACTGCAGCGTGTCCATAATATGTGTATCAGATTCATATTTAATGTTCGAAAATACGATCACATTTCTCCATTATTCCACGAATTGTCATGGCTACATCTAAAAGAGCGAAGAAAATCGCACTGTGTAATTCTCCTATTTAAGATCCTACATACCTCGATTCCCAATTATTTATCATCCCGTTTCCAGTATCTATCCTCAAACCATAACTTAAACACAAGATCACAACATAGTCTCTTACTTAATATACCGCAACATAGGACATCACATCACTCCATGTCATATACCATCTCCACTTCTCGCAACTGGAATTTCCTACCACAAGAAATAAGGGACTGCCGGACATTGGCATCTTTTAAAAGAAATCTAAATTTATATTTGCTCTAAACTAGACTTCATTATTATCCAGTGTAAGATATATATATATATATATATATATATATATATATATATATTAATTGGTGTTTCCCGTATAATGTATCATATTTATATTTATTATTATTATTATTATTATCGTATCATTATTGTTATTACCCTATAAAATGTTGTTTGTACATGACATTTACATTGCTACATTTATTGTAACTTTAACTGTTTATAATTAGTATAGTGTATATCTATATTTGTCGAATATTTATTTGTATTTGTGCTGGTTGAGTGGAAGAGAGGGCCTTATGGCCTTAACTCTGCCAGAATAAATAAAGTATTATTATTATTATTATTATTATTATTATTATTATTATTATTATTATTAAATTTCTTCCACTACAAAACCATTTACTTGATTAGTTAGTAACATTCTATTAATAATCTCTATTACATCAATAGTAGATATACTGGGAAACAGATTCTTTATATCAAAAGAAACTAAATTAAATTATTAGGCAAGTCAATGTTCTTTATATTGTCCATTAATTCAATAGAGGTTTCTATACTGTAAATTGGATTGAACTTAGTATTAGATGAAATTATATGTATTAGCTTCTTACACATTTTGTATGATAGAGAACTTATGAACTGGTCTAATATGATAATTTTCCTTATGTAATTTAACTAGGGAGTACAGTTTGAGTGGTTGGGGATTCATTTACATTATACAGTATAAAAAAGTTATTACAAATTATAATATTTTTATAAATATTTATAATTTGTTTTTGATATTTCTCTATCAATAATCTTAAAATTATCTGAATTTAGAAAATCTACAGTTTTAGAGATATAATCAACCTTATTTAAAGCTATTAAGGTTTGTACTTTATCTGCTCGTGTAATAACAATATCATCATTTAAAAATTTATTTTTTATATCTTTAGCTATCTGATTATGAATATATGCCTTGGTATTGTTTTCCGATCATCCGTGATCATTTTTGTGAGAGCATAATTTTCTGACTCAACATTAACTGGTTCAGATAATGTGTTATCTTTTAAAGTCAATTCACATTCCACACCTAAATTTTGTAATAGAATATTACAATTGTCAACATTAAAAATTAAATTCAAACCCTTATTTAACAAGTCAATTTAATTTTTAGTAAAATTAGTGTCAGAAACATTAACAAACCGATCAAAAAAACTGTGTTTGGATGAACTAGTAAATTCACTGGATTTCTTAATACCACGTAATTTCGAGAGTTTGTTTCTTTGAATTAAGTATTTCTTATGAATCAACACACTTACGTTTTGTCTTATTATAAAATCAATAATGTGAAATTCAATACTATTTCATCTAAACGTTAGTTCTGAATGTATGTATACACTTAAGACATCTCTTCTACTATACTGCAAATTTCTATCTTCTCGGAGCCAAGTCCGTCTTTCACCCTTGGAATATAATAATGAATTGATTATTATTAAACAATTAACTATTAATAATAACTACGATCCTAAAATTATAGAATATTTAATTTAGAAATTTCATTACAAAAAAGCAATTAACAAAGTTTTTCCTTTACCCAAAGAAAACATAATGAAATATGTCGTAATGTCATACATAGGCCCACTTTCAAATAAAATATCTAAACACTTTAAGAAGTTGAAAATTAATGTGGCATTTAAAACTAATAAAACTTTACAAAAATAATAAAAAACAATAAAACCGAAAAAAAAAGTTATCAGGTGTATATAAATTGAAGTGTGGCACATGTGACAATGTCTATATAGGAGAAACTGGTAGACCTTTCATCTCTCGGATAAAGGAACACATGAGAGCATATAACAGAAATTTAGAATATTCAAAATATGCTAACCACCTATTCAAATTTAATCATTGTTACGATTCAAATTTTAAAATGTTACATGTTTGTGATAAGGGTAAGAAGTTAGATCTTTGGAGGCTGTAGAAATTAATAAATTTAAAAGTAGTAACAAACTGTTAAATTCTCAACTTGATTTGAATGAATCCCCTTTGTTAAATTTAAACATTTAAATAAATATTGTTGTATTGTTGCTTAGATCAGTTGGAACACAATTCATAATTTGTTAACGTATCTGAAGAAGGTACACTGTACCGAAACAGCTGTCACTGAATTGTATAATAAATATGAAAATCAAATAAAACAACGTTCTATTTTTATTTAATTAATAATAATAATTTTTATTATTATTGTCATTGTCATTATTATTATTATTGTCATTGTCCGTAATACTACTATTATTATTGTTATTTTTACTGTTATTTTCACTGTCATTATTATTATTATCGTCATTGTCAATGTCATTATTATTATTACTATTGTCATTATTATTATTATTATTATTATTATTATTATTATTATTAGTGTCATTGTCATTGTCATTATTATCATAATAATAATAATAATAATAATAATAATAATAATAATATTATTATTATTGTCATTATCATTATTGTTAATATTGTCATTGTCATGGTCATTGTCATTGTCAATAATAATAATTAATAATAATAATAATAATAATAATAATAATAATAATAGTAATAATAATAATAATTATTATTATTAGTAGTAGTAGTATTATTGTCATTGTCATTGTGTATTATTATTATCATTATTGTTATTGTCATTATTATTATTATTATTGTTGTCTTTGTCATTATTATTAATATTATTATTGTCACTGTCATTGTCATTATTATTATTATTGCCATTGTCACTGTCATAATTATTATTATGGTCATTGTCATTAATATTATTATTGACATTGACATTGTTATTATTAATACTAATGTCATTGTCATTGTCATTGTCATTATTATTATTGTCATTGTCATTGTCATTATTATTATTATCATTGTCATTATCATTATTATTATTATTGTCGTTGTTATTGTCATTATTGTTATTATTGTCATTGTCATTGTCATTATTATTATTATTATTGCCATTGTCATTGTCATTATTATAATCATTGTGATTGTCATTCTCATTATTAATTTAATTATCATTGTCATTGTCATTATTTTTATTATTATTCTTAATATTATTATTGTCATTGTCATTATTATAATTATTGTGACTGTGATTGTCATTATTATTATTATTGTCATTGTCATTGTCATTATTGTTATTGTCATTGTCATTATTACTATTATTGACTTTGTCACTGTCATTATTACTGTTATTGGCATTGTCACTGTCATTATTACCATTACTGACATTGCTATTATTTTTTTGTTGTAATTATTATTATTTTTATTATTATTATTATCATTATTATTGACATTGTCATTATTATTATTATTATAATTATTGTTATTGATATTGTCATTATTATTGACATTGTCATTATGATTATTGACATTGTCATTATTATTATTCACATTGTCATTATTATTATTTTTGACATTTTCATTATTATTATTGACTTGTCAGTATGATTATTATTATTGAAATTGTCAGTATTATTATTATTGACATTATCATTATGATTACTATTATTGACATTGTCAGTATTATAATTACTGTCATTGTCATGTAATAATTATTGACATTGTCATTATTATTATTATTATTATTACTATTATTATTGTTGACATTTTCATTATTATTATTATTATTGTTGTCATTCCCTCCATGGTATCTTTAGCTTGTCGCGGTGGAGTGGCTTGTGTGCTTAAATGATCCTGAGAGCTATGCCGGCGGTAGCATTGTGGCCGGTAGGGTTACCCATGCCGGATTGGTCGAAGGTGAAAAGCCAGACGAAAAAAGTGCCTTGGCAGAAAGAGTGACGATCTTTCACCATAAAAATACAACCGTCAAGAAATGCGGACATGGGTTCAACTGGGGTAAAATTATCCGGAGGTCAAATAGTCACCCATTCGGTTGTCCGGGCGGGGACTACTTCACGGATCCCATGCCTAGGAACATGGGATGTTAGGACTTTATACCATAGCGGGGCACAAGAGATATTAACGCGGGAATTAGATAAATCGCCCTTGGATATAGTCGCTTTACAGGAAGTTAGGTGGCCAGGAGAAGGTAGTGAGGAATCAGGAAGCTTTGCATTATACTACGGGGGTGCAGGAATACCTGCATTTGGAACAGGTTTTTAGTCAGAAGGAGGATCCTATCCGCTATCCGAGATATTAAGTTTGTTAGTGATAGAATATCATACGTAATTCTAAAGGGTAAACGACATGATTTTATAATTGTAAATGTACATGCCCCCACAGACGATAAATATGACAAGATCAAGGTTGAGTTCTAAGAAGAATTAGAATGCTTATTTGATATCCTTTCACGAATCATATGAAAATTTTCTTAGTGGAGCGGGAAGATATATTCAAACCAACAATAGGCAAATTCAGTCTTCATGAAGATAGTAACGACAATGGGGTTAGATTAGTCACTTTTGCCACATCAAATAATCTCATTGTTAAGAGAACAACATTTCAGCATAAGGATAATCATAAATACACCTGGACGTCTCCAGATGGAGAAACTCGGAACCAGATGGATCATGCATTAGTGGATAAACGCTGGCAGAGTAGCATCATCGATGGTAGATCAGTTAGAGGGACAGACTGCAATTAAGATCATCATCTGGTTAGAGTGAAAATAAGGCAACGGCTTTCGCTTATGAGTGGATCAAACGCTAAAGACGATCCTGAAAACTTTGAATAAAAAAAACGTGAAAAATGAAGAAATGCGTCAAGAATACCAAATCGACATTGCTAATAGATTTGAAGTACTGGAATCTTCAGATGACAATGTGGAAAATGAAGAAGGAACTGATATAAATAAAGAATGGGAGGCTATAAGAGATACTATTAAATTGTCAGCATCAGAAAGCATTGGTTATTTAAAAAAGAGGAGAGTCAAGAAATAGTTTGATGAGGAATGTGCCGACATAGTAAAGAAAAGAATGCTAGCAAAAATTGAATGATTAGACGAGCCAAATGAGGTATATTTCGAGCAATTGGGTAGTATTAGACGGGAAAACACCAGACTACTAAAGAGTAAATAGAGGGAATAATTGAGAGAGAAGATTAATGATCTTGAAATAAATGCAAAAAATAGGAACATTAGAAAATTATATCAGGGAATTAGGATAGAGAAGAATGGGTTTCAGGCTAGAACAAATATAATTCGGAATGAAAATGGGGAAAGGACTGCAGTTTCCAGGAGTATATTAAATAGACGGAGAAGTTACTTTAATCAGCTATTAAATGTACATACAGAACAGGAGTTTGAGGAGGTTAATTTACAGACAGCATAAATGCTAGTCGCAGAACCAAATGCATTAGAAGTTGAAATGGCGATAGAGAAATTGAAGCAGATGGTTCAGATGAGATCCCAGCAGAACTGATAAAATCAGGGGGAGAAAAATTGATGGAGAAGATACGCTGGTTGCGTAGTGTGATTTGGGAAAAAGAAGCTCTTCAAGATGAATGGAAAGAATCAATTATCGTACCAATTTATAAGAAAGGAGATACAACTGATTGCAACAACTGCAGGGGCATCTCATTACTTTCAACTTCGTACAAAATTCTTACAAATATATTCGTAAGCAGACTCACTTGATGACATTCTAGGAGATCATCGATGTTCATTTAGAAGAAACAGGTCTACAACAGATCACACGTTTAGTATAAGACAGATTTTAGAAATGAAATGGGAATATACTGGTACTGTACATCAACTATATGTAGTTTTCAAAAAACATATGATTCAATTAACAGGGAGAAGTTATATAGTATCCTGCTGGATTTCGGAATTCCTATAAAGTTAGTTAGACTTATACGAATGTGTCTAAATGACACAAAGAGTACATATAGGCAAACAGTTTTCGGACACTTTTGAAACCCAGAATGGGTTGAAGCAAGGATATGCACTATCTCCTCTACTATTTAATTTTGTACTAGAGCATGCCATTAAATCTTTAGAGAATGAGGAAGGCTTACAACTCAATGGTATTAATAAGCTGTTAGTTTATGCTGATAAAGTAGTATTATTGGCCGATAGCGAGAAGATACTAATGGACAACATGCACACACTATTTATTAACACTACGAAATTAGGACAGGAAGTAAAAATCAATAAGACTAAATATATGGCCACACGTAGAAATTCATTATATAATGGAAATGGACAGCTAATGGCAAATGAGGGAATTATTGAGGAAGTGGCTGAACAATAACCACAAATAGGAATGAGATGCACAAAGAAATTAAACATAGGCTCAATTCTGGAGATGCGTGCTATTATGCATTGCAGAGACCCTTGTGTCCCAACTCCTTTCAAAAAATTTTTAACTGAAAATATATAAAACTATTATTCTACCAGTTATATTATATGGGTGCGAAACATGGAATCTTACTTTAAGGGAGGAAAGGAGATTACAAGTAATTGAGAATAAAGTACTTAGGAAAATTTTTGGACCAGAGACAGAGATGAACAGACAGGTGAATGGAGAAGACTACATAACAATGAACTACATGGTCTTTATGGGAAGCCAGATATAATAAGAACAGTTAAGTCTCGTAGACTGCGATGGGCAGGACATGTTGCACGTATGGGGGTGAAAGGCTTACATGGAAGCTTCTTATAGGAAAGCCAGAGTGAAAACGACCAGTTGGTAGACGAAGAACGAGGTGGGAGAATAACATAAACTATGATTTGAGGGAAGTAGATTATACAGGAAATGATTGAAAAGCATTAGATGAGGATAGGGTTGTATGGAGAGCTTATGTCCGCGCGGCCATGAACCTACGGGTCCGATAGTGCCACTGATAAGTGAGTAAGAGTAAGTAAGTAAGTTTTTTGCTATTATTATTATTGTTATTATTATTATGGTCATTATTATTATTGTCATTGTTATTATTGTCATTGTCATTATTATTGTCATTGTCATTATTATTATTATTATTATTATTGTCATTGTTATTACTATTATTGACATTGCCATTATTATTATTGACATTGTAATTATTATTATTGATATTGTCATTATTATTATTGATATTGTCATTATTATTATTATTATTATTGATATTGTCATTATTATTATTGACATTGCCATTATTATTATTATTATTATTATTATTATTATTATTATTGTAATTGTCATTATTATTATTATTTTTGAGGTTGTCATTATTATTATTATTATTATTATTATTAATGTGGTTATTATAATTATTTTCATTGTTATTATTATTATTATTATTATTATTATTATTATTATTATTTATTATTATTATTATTGCCGGCACAACCGTCTGCTTGTGAGTCAATTGTTCATGTCAGCTACCATAATCGCAAAGCTTATTAGGAAACAACGACGCAGGTTTTCTGATGGCGAATTAATGGAAGACTGTAAGAAAATGGCAAATAATTTGCTATGACCTAATCAAATTGAATTATTTGACGCAATTTATCTTTCTCGCACAAGTATTTCTCGCCGTATGAAGTATCTTGGAAATGTGTATGTACATGCTGTCAAGGATAGTATTAGACGCTGATGAAGAGCTAAAGCGCATGCAACAATCTATGAAGCGTCGCTGTGAAGTTTGTCGTGTTCATAGCAGTGGATATTTTGATAAATTATTTTAAACAGTGTAACAGTGTAATTTGGAGACATATTCCTAATAAACAGATGGTTGATTCTGCTATACAATACAATATAATTACACGGTAATGAGCCACCGGCGACAATGGGTTCCTTACGTCTAAACGCTCACAAAGTTACACTTAAAAACTCGTGAAGACATGTCGGAAGAATTTGTATTCGCCCTGTATATGTAAACTAAATCTAGGAAATACATATTTTTAAAAGAAATGTAAGTGCGAAATATTGGAGCAAAATTATAAACTTCTCTTTGCTATTACTAAAATAAATAATATATTTTATTGTTTAATTAATATTAAACAATTTACTTATCGGTGAGGAATCTAATAATTTGTGTTGCATTTATTTGCTGAATAAGTGTCTTCAAATTTTAGTTTTGAATTTATCAATTTTCTGTTCACTGAAATTTCGCGTAATTTCCATAATTAGTTTTAAGACCTTGGGTCAAATTTACTAGTTGTGTGACATTTGGTTTCAATTAAAGTTTTAAGTGAATTTCGTCTAGTGTTGCAATTGTCAGGGACGGCAGGTATATTAAAAATGTGGTTAGGGAGCTGTCAGTGACCTGAGTTAGCCATTATATAATATATTACATTTTTATGCATTATAATTCAGACATTTAAATATCAAATGTATTAAAAGCACTCATTGATCATTTCACTTGTATTCACTTATTCACTTAAAAGCTCAAACTGACATAAAACGTGTAATTAATTATCTTACCGATAATTTAATAATGCAGACACTTCAAATTAATTACAGCATTAGAGGAAGCATAGAAATAGAAAATAATGGTGTTTACTATTGATATGCTTTCATTAAAAGAACGTTCTAAAATAAAATTTTTCAATCCCTTTCGGTTCGGCGCGAAATAAAATCCTCAGTCTGGCAACACTGATTGAACCCCTGCAGAAAATACGATTCCTAGCAAGTAGGTTTTCTATTTTCATCTTTATCAAATACAACGGTGTGATTCGACAACATAAAATTTAACAAGCTGGGATACATAATGAGCAGGGAACGGAAGTTCATGCATTTGCATATTTGTTCTCTCTCGTTGTGCAAATATGCCGAAAGATTATCTACACGCATCAAACATTTCTGAATACAATAATACACCGTGATTCAAAATTGACTTTACAATTTTACAAGCTTATAGAAATTTATTTTGAAGACCTACAGAATTAGTTTTAATGTCATATGATAGCACAACTCATCAAGTTTTCACCGACATAGTTTTATAGTACCTAGTTCTCTCATCGCGTGCGCTAACGTAGTTCATATCAAAATGGCTGCTTTCACAGGTGCCGAGCGTGCTCGTTGTGTGTTTTTGTTCGAAGACACTAAATCTGCGACAATTGTTCAGCGTAGATTTCGTACACAGTATGGTAAGGATCCTCCTAGCAGGCCAACAATTTATTCTTGGCACCAAACATTTGTTAGGACTGGCTGTTCTGTTAGTCATTCCAAGCATACTGGCCGTCCACGTACGGCTGAAGCTGTGGTTGAACAAGTGAGGGATAGCTTTGCTCGGAGCCCTAGGAAATCAACGCGGCGTGCGTCACGTGAGACTGGCATTTCACAACCGACCATTTGGCGCATACTACGGAGACGTTTGCACTTGAAACCATACCGATTTTCGATGGTGCAACACATTACTGATAATGATAAGATGGTTCGACGTGATTTCTGTGCAGAAATGCTTGGTCGGATTGAGGAAGATGAAACGTATTTGAACCACGTAATCTTCAGCGACGAGTCTACATTCCACGTCAGTGGCAAAGTAAATACCCATAACTGCAGGATCTGGGGCTCTGAACCTCCACATCTCCATCTGCAACACGTACGTGACAGCCCGAAAGTGAATGTGTTTTGTGCCCTAAGTAAAACTAAAGTGTACGGCCTCTTCTTTTTTCAAGAAAAAACTATCAACGGTACGATTTATCTGGATATGCTACAACAGTTTCTTATCCCACAGATAGATGCAGACGACCAAGAAGGACACATTCAATTTCAACAGGATGGTGCACCTCCACATTACCTCATCGACGTCCGTGATTTTCTGAACATGAGGTTTCCTGGTCGGTGGATTGGTCGTGGGGGACCAACAACATGGCCACCTCGGTCTCCTGATTTAACGCCACTGGACTTTTTCTTATGGGGGTTCCTTAAAGATAAAGTGTACGTTCCGCCCCTACCTGCCAATCTTGCTGAGCTCCGAAACCGAATCACCGCCGCAGCTGCGTTACTGAAGCCGGATATGCTGCAACGTGTGTGGGAGGAGATTGATTTCAGGTTGGATGTTTGCTGCATGACCAACGGAAGCCACATTGAACCACGTTGACTGAATAGGTGAAAACGTGATGAGTTGTGCTATCATATGACATTTAAACCAATTCTCTAGGTCTTCAAAATAAATTTATATAAGGCTGTAAAGTTGTAAAATCAATTTTGAATCACCTTGTATTGCTTTTATTTTCATATTTTGCCTTTATTTATAAATGCGTCATACTTTGACATTTACGCAGGGAAGCTGAATATTTGGTATATTGTTTGGTATATTTATTTGTATTTTTCAAATATTTAAATTTTTTTAAATGTTAAAATTTCATAAATTTAAATTAAATAGTTAATTTAAAAAATGTAAAGTATTAAACATAATTAATTTATGTTTATGAATTTTGTTTAACGATGAATGGCCCACCCATTGGGAGCCCCTGAATTCTTCGTGACGTGGCATCAATTTTTCACACGGACCGCTGGTGAATCCCCGTATTTATTCCACGTGCAGCGAAGGTCAACAGTAACGCGTTTTACGCTTCGGACTCACGAGCATTCGTTCATTGAACAAGTGTCTAGTTTTTGTGTGTGGTGAAGTGGATGTAAACTGTTAAGGGGGGCATTCTATACCGCTATTAAATCATGCCCAAAGTTAAATTAAGTAATTCAGGTAGAGTTCAATCATTTATAAATGAATTTCGTAACGAGTTTATTTCCACGGATAATAGAATTTTATTTTGTAAAGCATGTCAGAAAAAAGTAGGCAGTGAGAAACGGTTTCAAGTGTTGCAGCATATAAACACATCCAAACATAAGGAATTAGTAATTAAAAAACGTGAAACGGAAAATAATCCAAAGCAAAAACAACTTGCGGAGTGTTTAGGTAGTAAGTTAACTCAGTTTTCTTCAGACTTGTGTGGGGTTTTTATAGCATGCGATATTCCTCTCTTTAAACTCAATAATCCAACGCTAAGAAATTTTCTTCAGAAATACACCAACGAACATGTACCAGATGAAAGTACTTTACGAAAAATATATGTAAGCCAGTGTTACAACAGTGTAATATCAAATATTCAGAATACTCTTGGGAATCAATTTATATGGATTAGTGTTGATGAAACGACGGATTGTGAAGGTAGTTACATAGCGAATTTTATAGTTGGAGCCCTTTGTAAAGAAAATCCCACAACTCCGTATATTCTGAATGTTGCAGTGTTAGAAGTTACTAACAATGCAACAATTACTCAGTTTGTTATTGTGGCCTGATGGCATTAAGTACGATAATGTGCTCCTCTTGATAACGGACTCTGCTAGTTATGTGATAAAATCAGGTACAACACTGAAAGGTATTTTCGCTCATAAGATTCACTTAACATGTCTTGCACACGGCCTTCATCGTATATCAGAGACTATTCGAACATGTTATCCTTTAGTGGACAAGCTAGTGTCGTCTGTTAAGAAAGTATTTAAGAGAGCTCCGTCAAGAGTTCAAAAGTTCAGAACAATAGCGCCTGACGTTCCCCTCCCGCCGCAACCAATTTTAACCTGTTGGGGCACATGGCTGGAAGCTGCTCTATACTATGCAGAACATTTTTCTAAAATTAAAGAAATTATAAATATTTTTGATTCAAGTGAAGCAGCATCTATCGAATTAGCACAGAAAACTGTATCGGACAATGAATTAAAAAGCAACCTTGTATTCATATCATCTCAGTTTCATTTTATTCCGAAAAGCAATTAGGTCATTGGAAGCAGTTGGTATTCCTTTACTGCAGTCTTTAGCAGATTTCGATAGAACGATCTCCAGTTTAATATCAGTTCCGGGAAACGTAGGAGATATAGTGAAAGAAAAAACAGAAAATATTCTTTCCAAAAACCCTGGCGATTATAAACTTGCAGAAATTCGAGATATTCTCGAAGCAAAAACACCAAACAAACCAACAAATTATCTATAGAGCAGCTCACAGTTTTTTACAAGCCCCTCTTACTTCTTACGACGTAGAACGAAGTTTTTCGCGCTGCAAAGCTGTGCTGAGAGACAACAGGCGAAGATTTACAACAGAAAACATACGTCACTGGTTAGTTGTGAACTGCAACAGTAGTAATGGAGCATTCAGCAATGAGGCAAACACTTCCAAATCCAGAGACTAAACGTAAGTTACCTATAAACCTATAACGTATTATTCTGTTAAAATAATCTCAGATTGATTATGCATAATTTGATTCACATTTAGCTATTTTACAGCATATTTTGTGGCAAATTTAGCTATTTTTTACGGCATAAATGCATACATATTTTTCATGTTTTTAGGGCATGAACTTCCGTTCCCTGATAATGAGATACACAGAAGGGTCTAAATATGAGTTTGAATTTCTACATACGTTATAAACTTACAGGTAGAACAAATAGTTTTGAGGATTGTAAAACATATTTCATGTCGTTATACAGACTTGTCAAATGTAGCTCATATTTTAACAATTACCTAAAATAAAAAATTAATATTCTTAACTTGATTAATATTATTTGCCTTTAAAGGTGTATATTATCGTATATGAAAATTGCGGTACTTGTTATGTTGGATCATAAAGAGGGGTGCTCCACAGGCGAAATATAGCAGAAAATAGTAATTTCTTACATTCTAGGTGAGTCCATATCTTCGAAAATTGTCTTATAGTTACGAATGTAGAATATATTGAAATGTTTGAAATTATAAATTCCTGTCTCTCGCAAATCTTGCGTGATGGAGAAAAACCGATATCATATTTGAGAAAAAATACTATCAGAATCACATTCTTTTTTCTGAGACAAAAAAAAGTTTCTTTTTTTGTTGCTCAGTATAATTAAATATTAATTAGTAAAATATTGTTTGCGAAGTGACAATTATTTTGTAATATATTTACTGTTGTGCGTCCTTGCGGCCATGAATCTATGGGTTCGATGGTGCCAGTGAGTTAATTATTTGTCTGTAATTAAAAAATTAATCTGTTCATAAGCCTCGCATGAATGTTGTAAGAACTGACAAAAGAGCGATTTTACAAATCTATTTTCATGGCACATTATAAGCCGGCGAGCATGTTTTCCCACGCCAATATAAACATTCCATGCAGATGTTGACACGACCGACCTACCCAAATAAAAATTGAATAATAAATAACAAATCCACAAACTAAAATCCCCTGCACATTTCATAATTTATTTAATGCGAGCTCTGTTGCAATATGGTTCAAGTTACAAAAATCTAAGACAAGCACTGATACAAACCAGACACCACTTTACCTCTAAAGCCGTGGATGGCGCGTCCTGCTTCATAAAATGTCTTTCTCTGGCATCCACAATGAACATTCAAGCTGAAAAACAAACATCACAACACTCCGCGACCAGATCATGCAACCCAATCTGCGGCTAGTTACGATCGGCGGCTGTTTACACACAAACACTGCAAATAATATCAATGGGCTGAAGAGGAAACATAAGTCCCTAAAGCAGCCGGAAGAGACAGGCCCCGGGCCCGATTCATTGATTTAATCTGGCAAAATCAGCGTCGACATGGGTTAGGGTACATAAAGGGAGGTTTTGCTCTTCTAACACTTTGATTTGTATTGTCTATGCCATGGCAATCGCTCGCGCTCTTCGTACTTTATTGAAACAAGTAGGTAAGCGCAAATTCTAAACGCCGTCCATAATACGAAACCACACATATATGAGGGCTATATTTGTTGTATTTAACCCCAACATAAAGTATCAGCTGTAACATTAGTAACAAAAAATCACGTCAAATTTAAGCAAACATCTACAAATATAAATTGAAAATATACAGTAGTTCTTAGGTAAATTAATTCAGTAATTTCTAATGCTAGCGGAACGATGCCCTTGACCCCATCTCCCGCTTAGTAACTAGCCCTGTTGATTATGTGAATCAGATTTGGTGAATAATTCGCTAAGTTTACGCAGTTCACACATGACTGACTTATATAAATTACATATAAGATTAGAGTGGTTTATCATTGAATTTAACATGAAAGAAACTTTTGTTTCGTAAGTATTACACATTTAGGGTCGCATGTTTGGACGCATTAGACAGTAAAATGCCTTCTCTGCTGAGCAAGTTGTATGCTAATACGATTTTGCTTACTCAGAAATCTGTTCATGCGATAATAATTGGTTAAATTTGTAAGCTACCTGCGGAGGTAGCTTAAATGAGCAACTCAAATTAAAATCCCGAAGGGAACCGATGGTAATCGAAGTACTTTGCTGCTTTATCCAACATTTATCCAAGATGTCGGACCTTGAAGACTTCGATCATGTTTTCGGTATACACGGAGAAGAGGAATTTGATAGAGTCTACCAAAGAATTCAACTGAAAGAACAGGAGAATCGGCGTAATATTGCATGTCGCAGACGTGTTTGTATACGGTATTATTTGCGGGATGCAAGCATAAATGCATTCCTCTATAGCAGACGAAAATAACGGAAGTGGTTTTATCGCTGAGAATTCTGGGTAATTCGTTGCCAATATTACGAAAACGTCGACTCTCGTGCATGACCGATAAGTCGGCCGTTAATTCGTTCTCAGCAATTGCTCACGGTGAATCAGCTCACTAGTGATTGGAAGTAATTTGAGTAGAGAGTAATGTTCTAACATACGACCCTTAAACTCTATCTGAATCAGTTAATGAATTCTAGCGCCTGAAATAGAGATATTCCCCATATAAAATTCTCCTACTCTACTTATTATGCATAGTTATGTAGTCTCGAGATAGCGTGCTGCCTTGTCACACAGCGGGCCCGGGTTCGATTCCCTGTCGGGACATGCTCCTGGGTGAGGTTTTTTCGGGATTTTTCCTCATCTGTAAGACAAATGTCAGGAAGCTTTAGGGCCCAACGGTCCTCGAAAATCATCCGGCCATCATCTTCATCATCCATATCAATAACATCGTCATCTTTCGCCGGTGTGGAAAGCAACGGGAAGTTACCACACCTATAATTCCCTAGTAAATCTGCAAAGCATAGCATGAAAATGCTATGATTACAGTGAAAGACCTGTCCTCGGGCAGGGTGAATGGATGTTTAAAATCTACATATCGAGATAAACTATTTACTATTACATATATGACACGATACCGAAATGTTCTGTGAGATAAATACGAATTTTTGAAAATGTTAGTTTCATTTTTTATTTATTTCATCTTTCGTAATTTTCGTCGAATTTCATTTATAGTTTTCTTTAAAATATTTATTTCCATTTGTTATTCTTCTTTCATGCATTACAATTTAATTTAAGTCTATCTCTTTGGTTAATGCCAAACCATTGTCTTTTGTTCTTGAGCAGTTGCGGAGGGAGAGGTGCACTTGGAAGGCAGATCGTTCCCCCTCCATTGAGAGATCAGTTTAATGCGGGCCACACAATAAAGACGAATACACTCTTTAGAATAGCGAGAAAGTTTCGAGCCACACAGGAAAGTCGTTTGCGTGCCTGTTTGTTATTTGTGATTCACAGAATACCCTGGAAACCTTGCATAATGCTTTTCTGGAATTACATAGTCAACCGATCTGACTTACGATACTATTTAAAAACGAATTACATTGTACTGTGGAATTAATATTTTGTTTTTTAACATTTTATTACTTTCATCCCTCTCTTTTGTATGACTTACACTCTTCTCAGGCTTTCAAACAAATGCTATGTTTTACAGGTAGAGAACAGAAAATGTACACCAGTGCCTTAGTTTTTCATACTCAGAGAAAATACATTTCCGCTGGAGAAGAAAAATACGAGTAGTTAATTGCGATTCACCTAATTTGCTTGGCTTTATCACTACAGTGAGTCTCAGACATAAACAGATTATTTATACTGCGGCAGTATGTTAGCTGTAGAATACAGATCAGTTAATGTTATTTTCTGTTAGATTCGTTCTTATATAAAAGATACATGATATCTTGAACATCAGGTGAAGGTAAATTAAATCGGTTATTGGAGTAAGTTAGTAGAGATCATCTCACGTTGAATGGAAAAAAAATATATACAAGATGTAAAGGAATCCATACGTCCGATTATTTTAACTAAATGTTATTCATGTATTAAAGAATAAAAAGACCCTATTGTTTTCCCTAATTGCAATATTTAACTAATTATACGTTTTAAAATATTGCACATTTGGCAAGGTTTCTGTATGGGGAGGTGTGTGATTTACTGTGTGCAGCTAAATCCACACATACCGGTACATAACAAATGCACTGTTCGACGAGGTTAACTGTTGATTACGTAATACGCGCAGCAAATACAACATTTCTGTCTCATTAATATAAAATTATTGTCATTATTTTTATTTAAAACTATTGTTTCATTCTTTTATTGCTAGACATTAAAAATCAATGACGTACTATACAAATTCAAACACATATACTTTTCAATCCGAAATTGCACTCTTCCTTGTTTCTCAAAATTAAAATATAAAATTATGGAATATTCACCTGAAAGGTCCGTCTCCTCAACGTAATTAATTATTTAACTGTACCGCTTTCGGGACTTGTCCCATCATCGGCAAGATTCAAAACTGGTGCTTCACTGAAGATCTGGTTAAGGAGGTTACATGTGTTGGGTTCGTTTTCGTTCATCAGATTGTTGTTGTTGTGAGCTGCTTTCATGATTTCCATCTCTTCGATTACGTTTATCTTCGCTGGATGATTATTTTCTTTGTGCCTTACAGTTAGGGTGTTTTCAATATTTAACATGCAGTGTCCTTTATGGATAACGTGTTTTGCATAGCTCGATTTTCCTTATGCAAAACACGTTATCCATGAAGGATATCGCATGTTAAATATTGAAAAAACCCTAACAGTAATGCACAAAGAAAGTAATCATCCAGCGAAGATAAACGTGCTCGAAGAGATGGAAATCATGAAAGCAGCTCAAAACAACAACAATCTGATACACGAAAACGAACACAACACATGTAACCCCCTCTACCAGATTTTCAGTGAAACACCAGTTTTTGAATCCTGCCGATTATGGGACAAGTCCCGAAAGCGCTACAGTTAAATAGTTAATTAAATTGAGGATATTTCAGGTGAATATTCCATAATTTTATATTTTAATTTTGAATAATACCTGAACGGAACACATCATGAACCTTATAAAAGTTGATTCCTTGTTTGTGTAAAGCAGGATGGTTATTATAGAAACATAATGTTTGCAATTTGTTATATTTTACGACATAACATCGTAAGAAAACTCACCCCTTACAGATTAACAATTTGTAAATGTTATTCAAAGATTAATTTTTTTTTCGTTTGAATACAATATCGTTATCTTTCATTTGAAAACTGAACATGCGATTTATATCAGATGTTTATATCTGCCATCACATCCGCTAATATAAATATTGCTGATATGTAAAATATGTCAGGAGTTCTCTTGATTGTGTTTGCAGCTATAAAAATACGATGTCGAAGAACAACTTCACTATAAACAAAACCCAACTAAAGCAAAATCCAAATTAATAAGATCAGATGATCTAGCTGGTCAATATATGGGTCTGTTTCGAACTATACAACGAACAGAAAATCAGGAATCTATAAATTTAAGTATGAGTTCCGTCATGCTTGAACCACATACTTTGTCTCAATTATAATGGCACATTTTCTTAAAATTTTAGAAGGTTTCTCAGTACAAATGTCTGTATTTGGTATCCCTCAAATTTAACGGTAAAATGCAGGGTCCAATTAAATGAATTTTTAGAACTACCGCCCATACATTAACTCACAATCTAGGTTGCGAGTCTTTTTTGTAACTGCATGTGAATTTTCGTTCGCACATATGTGTTAATCATGAAAATTAAATACTCCATAACGAGTGAAAGAAACTTCATCTGTTTATAGAATATGTGATACAAAGATCACATTTTCGTGGCACTGAGTGAGAAATAAGTCACAAAATACAGCATTTAAACCTGGTAATGAGATGTGAGACATTAGACATGTTGTAATGTGTTACGGGAGTTACGTTCGTTGTTTGTCTACTCAATAAAGAACTTAAAGTTATAGTTAAGCTTGCTTTTATTCTATTCACTTTTTTGTGACTGTTTCCAGTGTCTCTCCACTCAAGACTGACTTGAGCCTTAACCCACAGCATTTTTCATTTTCTCACACTCTCGCTCATTACAAAACACACTCAAACAATCACATGACAACGTCCATACACATGATGTTACTTGGACTAGTTTCCATTCGGGATTCCGAAGTGTAAGTAAAAATGTTCCGTATTCTTATCAGATTATTTTTGCTCCACTGTCAGAGGATCCGAAGTACAGGTACACAATGTTTATTAATTTATTATTAGATCTTGTATACGTTCTACTTTGCATCTTTTTGTAGTGTTTCTGAGGCTATCGGAGGACTAGGAATGCATGGGCCTACCTGAACGCATACATGGGAACTTAACACCTCTTCCCGGAGCTGATTTTTTTTTTATTTCCCCATTTGTATTTATCTTCCTAAGGTGTTTCTTAATTTCATGTTCAGGTTTTCTTTTTTTCCTATGTAGGTATTTTTCACAAACCCACATAATTTCTCATAAATTCATGCAATTTTATCTACGTTAATTTTCTCTTCCATCGTCTTTCATTAGTTTCCTAAGTTTCAATCATTAGATGTTAAATTAATTTAAATGTTGTTTAAACGTATTCTGTGACAAAGAATAATAGTAGATTTCTTGTAACTATTCTTTGCATTTCTTGATTTGAAGGATACATTCTTCATCAATTTATTACTTTCTGAACCCATTTATTTTTGTGTGTACCATATTTTCTTCACCGTCATTCTATATTGTTTTGATTATTATGTGTACTTACACTTGATTACAATTGTTTTTGTTCATGCGAATGTTCACCACCCTTTGTGTCAGATAATTGAATACTTTATTTTGGTATGTAATGTGGTTAAATACTAACAGTTTACTAATAAAAATCTCTTATATAGACTTTCATGAGTTGTTTAGTTATACAATGTATAAGCGTTTTGTAGATCATGTTTAATTTCCTTACTAATAAACGTTGTGCCGGAGCTATATAACAATACAATACGTCCATATTCGTCAAAAATATGACGTCAGAACAATATTACGCGCAGTTTGTAACAGAGATAAAACAACATCAACTAGTGACTCATTGTGTAAGAAATGAGTATGGATAAGAATTAATAGAGATTTCCCTAATTGGGGAGGTACGGAAAAAATAAATGTGTTTTAATTTATTTACATTTTCCTTTACGCAATGTCAAGTATATCGAAGAATTAGTTTCACAGATAATGTGCTGCCATCTAACGTCAAGAACTTCGAACAATTCTTGGAAACTAATAAAAGCTTTTTCAATTACTTATGAAATATATGCAGTGTTTTAACATGCGTTTAGAAAACGTTTGAAAATAGTAGAAAATGTTACCGACAACAGAATAACGCTTTAGGCGAAAAAACAAATCATTGCAATTTGATCGGTAATCGAACCTAGGACCTCACGGACTGTAGTCAGAAGCTCTACCCACAAGACTATGAAGCTAACATGTGGTGTGCTGCGATAATAGTACCTCTATAACTAAATGCATTTTTATATCGGTATGTGTATTATGTTTTAATGATACACCAAATTTTCGTTAAAATAATATTATGAAGCATTTAAACTACATTCAAGTTAAATCTTGTCTACAGCAATTATTGTAGAACATATTATTTTGTGAATCACTGTTCAATTTAAAAAAAAATATTATTAGACCTAATCGAGAGTGAGTGTAAAAAAGGGGCATTTTATGATGCCTTTATTTTCCTACCCACAGGTTTATTAATATTATTTATGTCCTGTGCATCCATCAAACAGTCGTTAAAGTGTTGCATTTTGCGTTAAATGCAAGGAAACGTTCATCAATATCATAAGAAAACAATCAGTTGATCTTGAAGTCCAACATTTTATCTAGTTATATAATCCTTAAACAAGGCTGGAGGCATGTATAACGATTCCCATGTAAAGGTGTACACCTCTTATACACTGAACAGCTGATACAGTGTTTATTAGTACGAATTTTCAACTGAGATGTGTATAAACCTTGTATAAAAGTTATATATGGATTATTAGTAAGAGGGTAAGGCTATAATATAATTATCAGTATGTCTTTATTCTACAAATCTTGTAATGTATCAGATAAAGTGTTGGGTTTTGAAAAAATCTAATTGTTGAAAACAGAAAGAAACGTTAACATCAGAATGAGGAAACAACTTAGAAAATAAAAAAATAATGAGGAATAGAAAACATGCAGCAGATGCTCAGTCTAGTTCGGAAAGACACGAAATTGGAGTAAAGTCGAAATTAACAAAACTGGAAAATTGAAGAAACTCACAGTTTAGTAAAAAATCTTCATCCTAAAATATAATTACAAAATTATGAATTTTGACATTTTCATGGAAAAATATTTAATTTGGAGGTTCATCGATTTATCAACAGAGGGAGGAGAAACAAAAAAAAACAAATCTCTCAAGTGAAAAGTCAAATCCCAGTAGACAATTAGGAAAAGTTTCTTGATACTTGTCCCGGAAAGTATACGGAATATGAATTCAAATGTAAATTGTGATTAATTTACTGCTAATTAAATAAATAAAATATTTTCTAAACATGTACTTTCCCTTAGGAGGACAACTGAGTAGGTACTCAACACTAGAAGTATTCAAAAGGAATTAAAACTATGGTTTAGCGTCTGTGTCACCCTTCCCAAGTGTCCACATTCTTTGTCATATGTTCGATGACAAAACACTAGAGTCGGTCTTCGTTCTTGGGAAATGTAGTGCCATGGGTGTATAGTTTTCCTGTAGATTAACTGCGATGCTACTTTCTTGCAATTTATTTACAGATTTTATGTGATGAATATTTATGGAGAACGATACAGTTGTCAGTCACACCAAATTTGAAAATTATATTAATAATAGATTCCTGTTGACAGAAATATCATGGGAAAGGTAGGTGATAAATTGGTGACGCTGTAATGTTTGTAAACTGCCAAGGAACATTTCTGAACCTCATTTCCGTGGATCTCTTGTTAAATTCAGGAGCCGTGAACACTGGTAGGCTTGATAACTCGATTTTGGTTACTTATCTGTCACGATGAGAAGAGAAATGGTTACGGAAAACTTCTTTTATAGCAAAGGTTTATTCACTTCTTGATGTTTACAGGTGCGAGATAAAATACTAGAATACTTTGATTAAGAAAGTGATAAGAAATGTTTTCAGAACAAAATCTTCTGATATATATTGAAGTTTGGAATGACATGTCGTTAAATTTTTTTGACTTAATTAGTTATATGTTGCGTATTCTTATTTAATAATTTATTGAATATGTTTATGTCTGTAACTTCATTATTTCAATTGTCGTCGATTGTTTGACATCAGTTAGCATTTAAGTTAGTTCAATAGGGGATAATATATATATCCATCCATAGTAATTCTGCCCGAAGGCAGGTCCTTCACTGCAGTCATAGCATTTTCATGCTATGCTTGCAGCTTTACTAGGGAATTGTGTAGGTGTGGTAGCTTCCCGTTGCTTTCGACACTGGTGAAGGATGATGGTGATGATGATGGTAATGATAAGGATGATGATGATGGCCATATGATTTCGGGGACAGTTTGGGCCTTAAAGTTTTCCTGACATTTGTCTTACAGGTGAGGAAAAACCCCGATAAAAGCCTCACCCAGAAAAACTGCCCCTACCGCGGATCGAACCCGGGCCCGCTGCGTTACAAGGCAGCACGCTACCTCGAGACCACAGCGGTGGACATAATATATATATATATATATATATATATATATATATATATATATATATATATAATTTACCAACAGGCCGCGGTCTAACAGTGGTTAAACAAATTCCTACATAAATACCGTACACTGTATGCATTATTATTATAGTAATATGAGCTCATGTGACCATAAACTAGCTATCCTCTTCTGGGTCCTCACTTCGTTTTTTTTTACGCCATATCGGATTCATGATTGACAAATTGCAGCCAGGGCAGGTTTCTCTCGGGAATTTCTCCCTTTTCTCCATTAAAATATATTCCGACATCTACTTCGTATGTTTTTATTTTATCTGTGACGATGATTATGCGGCAGGCCATATTAGCCGGCGTCCTCGAATTTCAGAAGCCATCCATAATTGAGGTTTCATGTTATCTCTTCTCTTGACCTGGAATTACGTCGCACATTCGAAAAAAAGTCATGATCTAGCTGGACAAAATTAATTACATTACTCCTATTAGATATATTTTCACGAAAACGTACCCATTTTCTGCATATGTAGAAACTTCCATTACTTTTTTTTAAAAAAAAGGAGGTGAAATTTTGTAAAACTCTCAAACTCTCTCCCATTAAATATATTTTTAACAAAACTTTACATAGTTGTTAACCATTTCATTATTTTGTATATAAAAAAACACCCACTAAGTTTTGTTTGAAAAAACCATCCCTTACACGAGGGTGAAATATAAAAATTTTAAATTTCCGTCCTATTACACATATTTTCACGAAACATTACACATATGTTAATCATACATTTTCTGCATGTGTAAAAAATTATATTATATTTCTTGGGAAAAATCACCCCTTACAGGAGGGTGAAATTTTATAAAATTTGCAACTTCCCTCCTATTAAACATATTTTCACGAAACTTTACACAGTCTTTAATCATGGCACTTTCTGCATGTATAGAAACTGTCATTACTCATGTTGGGAAACAAATACCCCTTTCAAGAGGGCGAAACATTATAAAATGTACAACTTACCTAGATACATTTTCATGAAACATTAGTATGATGATATTTTCGACATGTTTCATAGAAAAACACATGATCTAGCTAGACAAAATTATTTTTAGTAAAAAATAACACCAAACAATCTATATTTATATTTTAAGTGTATTGTATTTGTCCTTTTCCCACTTTTCATTAGGCTCATCTGAGTAGCATAAGTAAGTTTTCGAGTGATATGTCTGACACTAGTGGCGATACTCTCCTTGTCTTCGTTCTCTCGGAATTTTCTAATAGAAGTTCCCCTGGCGTTCCTCGTTTTTGCTTTATACTGTTGATTAAAATCTCTATATTTACTTCAGTGTGTAACCACTGATGGATTTCCCTTGTGGATTTGATATCTATTTGCCTACTTGCATTCTACACAATTTGAATTGATATAAATGCACTCACCTTACGTTTTAAAACTTTTTATACTCAGAAGACCACTGACTTATTTTTTCTAAAATATATTTAAAACTTTATTGGAAATCACTTGGAAGGGGATAATTTAAAGAATTTGTTGTCTTCATATAGTAACAAAATCATATTTTGTGATTTTGCACTGTTCTCTGAAACATTAATATCAGTCCAAGCTGTGAAGAAAGATTTTATTTAAGAAATGTATACCTAATTTTCTGTACATAATATCAATGATTGTAGAAAACACCGTGACATAGAATGAACAAATAGATCACGATAGTTTTTATAACCCTTGTCAAATATTATTCTTTGGTTATAATTGTATGTAATATAAAATGATTCATAGATTAATAAAAATAATAAACTTGAAAATATGCTATGGTAGAACATACTTTCTGTAACAGAATCCTTGTTGAAGAGATTACTCACATGAAGAAACACAAATACTGTGGGGAAATAACCAGTTGTGAAATTTGTCTTTAATTTTATGATTCTCCGCGAGTGGCGTTTAGACAGTTAACTTTCGTTGACTGTAGTGATAGTGTCATTGAGAGCACCATCAAAACAAGCTTACAGTTTAAAACTTTTATTCATATGTTATATGTTTCAATACCTTTATTGCATTTCCTAGGAAGTTCGAACATTAATTTTCTCCTGCTAGATCACGCATTCTTCCGTATGTGCGGAGGATATTTTACTTTAGTAATACATTCAGCAGTCGAAAATGTGTAACTGTGAAATTATATTTCCAATAAGGAAACGCTTAGTTTCCTTATTGTCACAATCTGTTTACAATATAGTGGTAAGAACATTTCTTATTCTTCTAGTTTTTTAATACAAAGTTCCTAATAGAGTGACTGCACTTCATTAATATTAATTTTCCATAATAAATTTATTTTTTTGGAAACATTCCTAACAATCACATTTTGTAACTTATTATTTAAATACAATTATCACCGTTATCTTGTTAGTTTGTGGTACTTTCCATCAAGTCAAGGTAGATTTGTTATATTGTTTTTAGCGCTAATAAGTGTAATTTATTTCTAGTAATTTCATTAACAATATTTTATGAATGTATTATTATTTTAATAACGTAAATTCTCTTATGTACTAATTTTAGAGTGTAAAAAGAATGTCTTATAATACTTTACTTACCTTTACTTGTAATTTGCGTCCTGTGTGACTGTGCTGGTTCAATAGAAGCGAAGTTATTACTGTATGACTTTTGTCTGCCGTTATTAAGTAACATGTTGTGATAATAATAATAATAGTAATAATATTTTTCTAATATTATTATTATTATTATTATTATTATTATTATTATTATTATTATTATTATTATTATTATTTTAACTATTATTATCATTATTATTATTGTAAATATTATTATTATTATTATTATTATTATTATTATTATTATTATTATTATTATTGTAACTCTTACACTGGACAACAGCCAAAATGTTACGGAAACAAAAGTGGCCGTTCTGTGTTAAGATGAAACTCCAAATTACGAATATGACAATTAAAATGATGACAGTGGTCTGGTTTTTAAATTATTATCAGCATGCCTAGTGTTACTGCTTATGCTGTGAATATTGTAGTCAGTGTGAAAGTCAAGGAAACAACTAGAGGAGGGGAGACAGTGACAGCTGTATAATGTAGATAAGATTTTTGTTAAAGGGTCGGTGTTTATTCCAACAGGTTGTGTAATCAGTTGAAGTGGAATTTCGTGAGTGAACAGTGGTTCGTGCCTTGGTGTATAAGATATATAGATGTGCAGCATTGTCGTGTAGAACACACACATGTGTGATATGTCTATATTTTCTCAGATAATTTTTTTAATTTATGCGTAGCTATACGATTACAGTGTAATAAAAGCTAAAATTCCATGACACTGTGTGTATAGTCCACATAACGTTTGTTATATTTGAGGATAGTGACGTTCGCATCGCAAAAGCAACACACAACTCAATTTATTAAGAAATCGTGCATTCGGGTGCAAAATAGAGAATCTTGACAAACGTTTTGCTTCAAATATTTGCTACAATGGCATGTTCTGCAAATAATAGAGACTGGTTGAGAGGAAAGAATGAATCCTCGTGATTTTGAGAGAACAAACTAAGTGATTGTTATTTCTCTAATGTCCCACCTGTTAAGTTCATTTCAAAGAAGAAGAGGTCAGCCATCAATTATCCCAACATACCTTAAGCTATTCGTCGGTGTCACACTCTAAAAAGCGTCCTATTCCAGTACCACCAGCCTCCTATAATATTGATGCAGACAATGAAACGAAATCCAGTACTTCGGGAGAAATACCCAGACCATCCATATCCCATGATCCTGGCTTTAATCCTGAAATTCCAACTCAGTCACACAGAAAGACTCAAGAGGAATTAAATTATCTTGTTCAAGACTCAGAACTCTCAAAGGCCAAAGCAGAGCTCCAGGCGACTTAGACAATTTAATTATCGTGGCGATAATGTAAAGGTCTCTGCAAATAGAGCACACCAGAAGCCACTTGAACAATTTAAAGGAAATTACATTGTATTCTGCAACAATATAAAGGTCTAATGTCTGCTATAAACATTCAACACGGACCAGAAAAGTGGCAATTATTTTAAATTCATCAAAGTTCAGTCTTAAGACAGTTTTATTGATGTGAGTGTATTTCGGAACTTACTCAAAACATTTCCGAGACTAAGTACAATTAAAATTAAGGGAGGCACTTTTATCGGTTCCTTGGTCTGAGAACTCTTCAAGGATAAACATTTTTTGTAACAATTGAAAAGAAAAGAAAAAATGCATGGGACAAACTACAGACAATGTGTGGACAATATGTTACTAGCTTATCGTGAAATGGGGTTCAGTACGTCATTAAAAATCAATTTTCTCCACTCTCATTTGGACTGTTTTCTGGGAAACTGTGGTGCAGTTTCTAATGAACATGGATAACATTTTTACCAGACGATCTCATCATTTGAAAGACGATGATACTAAGGTAAATAGAATACATCTAGCTGACTATTGTTGGTCAGTGGTAGGAGATATCCCTGGAGTACATTACAGCAAACAATCTAAACTGAAACGCCATTAACTGAGGTAAGCCAGTCTTAATATTACCATATTTAAGGAGGGATTTTATTTTATTCAAAGATATATGAATAAAAACTGGACCGCTGCTGATAGCTTCATTGCCATTTTCGTGTTCAGCATGAAAAAATATATCGAAATCTGGTCATTTCATTTCCGTAACTAACAAAAAAGTTAAAATTTGTTGTCCAGTGTTATTATTATTATTATTATTATTGTAACTATTATTATTGTAATTATTATTACTATTACTATTATTGTTGGGGTACGCCGTAGCGTGGATAGTTAAGGCAATACGTTACAAACCGTAAGGTCGAGGGTTCGAGTCCCGGTGAGCTCAGGATTTTCAAACTGACCCTAATCTTCTGGTGGCACCATGGGGTCGATTCAGCCTCTAACGAAAACGAGTACCGGATGCTCATTCTGGAGATAAAGGCGGCCGTCACGCAGGGCTAACAACCCGAATGACGTCAAGTGCCGAGTATATCTAGGAAAAGTGGAAACCGTAACCTCCTACTACTCCAAGGGTTTCATATGGACTCTAGTGGGAACACTATAGCTTTTTTATTATTATTATTATTATTATTATTATTATTATTATTATTATCATTATAATTATTAATATCATTATTATTAATAATATTATTATAAATATTATTATTATTGACATTATTATTACTGTAATTATTATTATTATTATTATTATTATTATTATTTTTATTATTATTAAGGTTCATCACAATAAGAAGTAAAAAAGGAATAGAATATAGATGAAGAATAATGGCATGCTGAACTCAGAATTATAGAGAAGACACGTTGTTTACGAAACATAGAAATTTATCTATAAGGCTGTTGTTAACGGTATTATGTTATATTGATCAGGGACATGGACAATTAAAAGGTGCCAAGTTAACACGTTATTAGGAACAGAGATAGATTACTGGAGAAGATCATCGCGGAAGTCCAGATTGGAAGAAAATATAAACATTGAAAGAAACAAAATTGTGAAAGTTGAAAGAAATGTGTTGTAGACAATAGAATGAAGACGATTATAATGGTACGGCCATCTCAAGAGGATGACGTCTGATAGAATCCCTAAGAACATCTTGGATTGGAGAATAAATGGAAAAATAAGAAGGAAGAAACTTATAGATGGTTAGATGATTGGAGTGAGAAGTAAGGGTGAACTGTGACACAAATGAAGATGTTCAGGGCCGCTAAAAATGGAGAAGGCGAATTTCATCAGGATGACGGAAAACCGTTGTATTGTGAATAAATTCCGAAAAAAAGTATTATTTTAGCCATTTTTAATAATATTAAGATCAATATGTGGTAAAGAGCTGAGTTTATATTTTAGTAGTAGTAGTAGGACTTTATTAGACAAAAAATAAGATATTTACAATATTATTTACAAATATGCGTCGCACGGGCAGTAAGCCGTACGTGCTGTTGACAGTCCGTTACAATAAAGTAATAATTGGTACTAGTGTAAAGAAAAATAAACAACAAAAACAGCAATAACATTACAATTACATAAAGAAAACACAATAATATTACAATTAAGTAATAACACAATAGCATTATACACTAGAAAAACATTAACATTACAATTACATAAAGAAAACACATAATATTACAATTAAATAATAACACAATAGCATTATACACTAATTAATTTATATATAATTGTTAATAATTAATGGTATTGCATTTTGATAACATATATTTATTCATGAATGAGTGTTGTCCTTATTTTTCGCGTTTTGTCCAGAAATTTACCGAGGTTTATCCAATTTTCTGGATTTACCAATAACTCGTAGCATGCCAATCTTTCCCGATTTGAATTTAGAAATCTTTCCGGTAATAACTGACGTCTCCAATATTCTAAATCATTACATTTTCCTAATATATGTATCTCATCTTCAAAGTTCCCGCACATTGGACATATTCGCATATCGTGATCGTCGCTAATTTTTAGAAATTTCCATGCCCCTAGCCTAAACCAAGCAAGCCCTGATCTCTCCTTAAATCCTAGGTTGAGTATATACGATTCTTTTCCCCAGACGTGTTTTAGGTCTCTTTGTAAACACAGTGAGCGTTTTCCTGTACATTCGGCGAAAGTATCTTGTTGGTTTATATCTAAGTACCCCCTCCTTATTTTTCTCCACACATTCTTGCGATTTTCAGTCCCTTTTTCCCATATCCAGCCCATCCCAATCTTTTGGAGTTCTCTCCTAACCTCGTCTGCCCAAAATTTAACATCTATGTTTTTAATTTGGTGGTCGTAACAAATTGCTCTAAGCATGTTTGTTCACCTTGGATTACCCGCAACCAGTATTTACGAGTACACGAATTTTACAGTTAATGTCGTCCTGGAATGACCCAAATTCATATAAAATTCCACAGTTAGAAACGGCCTTACTAAGTCCTGTAATATACTTTAGAAAATGCGTATATATCTTATTTAGTATTTCCGTTCTTTAGAAACCCCAAATCTCACTACCATAGTGCATTACTGGCCTGACCATCGCTGCCTACATTTTTTCTAATGTGCTGACTGGTAATTAAGGCACTCGACCCAGAATACCGAGTACACTGTTAAGTTGTCCCCTCGCTTTAAATAATGCTATATCAATATGTTTTTTCCACTTTCTGTTCATTTTCAACGTCGTACCAAGATATTCAAAATGTTTCACGTTTTGAAGTACTTGATCTCTTTATTTCCATTCCTCTGCTCTACCATAAACCGTCCCATTTTTAAAGGTCATTGTTTTTGTCTTACTAACATTTACAGTCAATCCCCAATTTCTACAGTATATTTCCAGTAGGTCAAGACCTCTTTGCAATCCCTTGATTGTCTTGAAACAGATAATTAAATCATCTGCATAAAACAGGACTGATATTCTAACATTTCCTATCTCCGGAGCCTCAATTTCTCCTTCTAGCATTACGTCTACAATATCATCAACGAATAGATTAAATAGCATTGGTGATAAAATGCAACCTTGTCTCACTCCCCGATTGGCTTCACTGCTCTCTGTAATATGCCCTTGGTCTACTTTTATACAAAATTTAACATATTTATAAATTGACATTAAAGCATGTATCATTTTATGAGACAATCCTTTCCGATTTAATTTTTCCCAAAGTGCGCTTCGGTCCACACTATCAAATGCCATCTTAAAATCAATGAATGCACAAAATAATTTACCCCCCTTCATTTTCAGATTGTCATCAATTAATGTTCTCAGAACAAATACGTTGTCCACCGTGGAGTACCCTTCTCTAAAACCTGCCTGATATTTTGAGAGCCTATTGTTCTCTTTAGCCCATTGTCTTATTCGTTCGTAAAGTACTTTACAATATATTTTTCCGAACACTGACAAGAGACAAATTCCCCTGTAACTTTCTGGTATCTGTGTCCCACCTTTCCCTTTGTATAGCGGTTGGATGACAACTGTCGCCCAGGCTTCCGGATAATCTCCTCCATTAAAATTTTGTTGAACGCAGTTTTCAAAACGTCTGATGATTTATTGGATGATATTATAAAGAATAATACATGGTGAATTACATGTTATATTACACGGTTCCGGGGATCTAACCCCGGACCTCTGATTGACTCCTTTACACCTGCATGCAATTGGTAGGAACAAAGTGTAGGGCGTCACATAGTCATAGATTAAATTGCACGTTTTATTGTAAATTATACCAACACAATATATTTCGATTTCACTCGTTGCCAGTTTACCGTCAACAATGCTTTGAAACTTACAACAGTGCAAGTTGTTTATTCACACAGCGTTCTGTACCGTATACACCATCCATTTCACCCCCCTCCAGCCAGTCCACTATTCAACTAAACTAAACTAAACTAGACTCCGTGGCCCGACAGGCCTTGAAGATCCTTGATCTACCTGGTGGCTACTGGCCTCTTATAAGCTTGTGTTAATCACAGAGGTGGACGATCATCCAGGCAATATAAATGAGCCATGTGGTCAGCATGTCGGGTTCCCCATCCTTTATAACTGGTTTTCTCAACCTGAAGCCGCCACGTCCTGTAGCTACCAAATTCTTCACGATGCTGGGCGGGCGTCTGACACATACTGGCACACATTCCACGAGAAAATGTTTTCTTAACGGGAATTCGAACTAGCGCAATTCCAAGGCATATCGTTAACCGGTCCACCGCTGTGGTCTTCAGGTAGCGTGCTGCCTTGTCACTCAGTGGGCCCGGGTTCGATCCTCGTTTGAGACAGGCTCCTGGGTGATGTTTTTTACGGGGTTTTCATCACTTGTATGACTAATGTGATTAAGCTTAGGGCCCAACGGTCCCCGAAAATCATCCGACCATCATCATCATCATCATCATCTTTATCATCATCATCCTTATTATTATCACCATCTTCCTTCACCGGTGTGGAAAGCAACGGGAAGTTACCACACTTATAATTCCGCAGTAAAGCTGCAAAGCATAGCATGAAAATGCTATGATTGCAGTGAAAGACCTAACCTCGGTCAGAATTATTATGGATTTTAACCATTAACCACTCGGCTCCGGTCAACAAGTAAAAATTATTCAACATTGCTTATTGTCACCGATTGATTGTTTTGATAGTGGATAGGGACAGAGGATTGTTTTTAATAAATTTAAGCGTGATATCAAATAGATGGGTTTTGGCCACACACTGATTTCTAATGTAAATGTAAATTTCAGTTTATTTTCTTTATATATTGTCAAAGAGAATTGGTGGCAGCGGTGGGATCCAATTTGTTATAAACTAGTTGAAAAGGTTAACACTTCTGTAGCGAAAAAGGGCCAAAATCCCAAAAACTGTGGTTCTAATATTGTTAGATTTTAATAATGGCTCGAGCGGATATAGGAATGTGTATGACGTGTTATACTAGCGCTGGTTCCAAAGTAAGCTAGAAACGGGTGACTCACAAAACCCGTTAGGACCACAGGTATTAGAGTGCTTCGTACAAGATAGGTATGTAGAATGAGTAATAAACCAAATTTTATTTACACCAAACAAGAAATATAACTCTTAGAATTACAAAGTCAATTTTAAAACTCTTGGGAAACAGTTTAAATATTAAAACTCTCTGAAATACAATTAAATATTAAAACTCTCTGAAAACACAATTAAATGTTAAAACATCTCGAAGTACTATTAAATATAAAACTCTTAGGAATACAAATAAATGTTAACCTCAAACTAGAACTATATCAACTTATGGAAAACACTAGGAAAGTATTCTGTATAAATCTCGAGCGTGACTAAGAGAAATCAGTTTAAAATAACTGTCCTAAAATAATGCTTTTATCTCTAATTAGTTATTTAAATGCGAGAATTAGGTTCTCTGTTTGATATAAGTCTATTAGTTCATGAGCAATATTGCTAGTTAAATATGTATTTTTCTAAGTTATTTATTCCAACAGTTTATTAAGTATGATAATTATTGAAGGTGAGAAAGTACACCATTAATTAATAAGAATTAGTATGTTCACTTACGTAAGAGGACTGAGAAAACCATGTCCAGACAAGTAGAGCTTCAGAGACTATCACCTTCTATCCACATAGGGCCTAACTGCCTAGCTTAAATATTAATTTTCCCCTACTTTCGTTCCAAATAAAGTATGAAAACCAAGACTTTCCCAGCCTAGGGCTACTCTCTCCGATCTGAATGTTTCCAGAAACTCCACTCTATAACTGTATTATGTTTTGATAGAAATGGTGAAAAAGGCCTAACTGTATAAGTTTTGATATAGAGGGTGAAACTTCGCTGGCTCACCCGACATGATTAGCAAGACAGGAATCGCGACTAGGGGGGCGGGCATGACTAGGGCCACCGTCGGCATGGAGGGTATCGACGCATTTTCCGCCTTGAGGCCAGCGCCTAGAGAGATCCAGGCCCCCTTTGTGGGAATTGGGGACCTTCCCATGCCCTCGAGGCCGCAGCCCAGTCAGGGGTCTGAGGCCCCCCCCGAAATTACAGGATGCCAAGAGAGCCGCCACCGGTAGCAAGAGAAAGTATCGAATAAGTAAGGATAAACGAAACCGGACCTACTATAAGGAAAGGTCAGAACAAATAAGGAAAGCTAGAGCTGCGACAAGGGAGACGTCCCTGGGAAATATAGGGAAAAACGGTCGGAACATAGAGCAGGCAGGTGCAGGGTATAATAGCGAGCATAACACCGAGGCTTGCGAAAATAATCTATCTGTAACAAGTAATAATAAGGAAAACCAGGAGGAAAATAAAGTGTTGTTTAACTACCAGTATAAGCACATAAGTTGTGCTAGCCAAGAGCTGTTAGATCATCACACAGAATACGAAACGGAGACGGAGTATTACGAACGTGACTTAGGTAATTACGAGCAGTTGAATGAGATAAGATCGGAGCTCGAACAGAAAGTGAGTCACTTAACAACGGAAGAAAGAGAAAGAATTTTACCTGTGTTATTAGACAATGCAGATTTATTTTTATATGATAAAGGAGGTGTGTTACCGTGTACTGACATGGGGTATCATGAAATTAACACGGGAGATGCACTCCCCATTAGGAAAAATCCCTATCCAGTCCCTTATGCGCTAGAGATGAATTAAAGAATAAATTAGACATCCTAGAAGAACAAGGCGTAATTACGCCGGCATTTACATCATTATAATTCATCACTACCTGTATCCAACCCATTAGTTAATAAATTCGCCGCTTATGGTTATTAACGTTCATCGACCGATTCGATAAGATAGATTAAAATTCTGCATCCCTCAATTATGTTCTTTTGTTTCTAAATTATAAGGACTTTATGCGACAAATATGTATCCTAGTTCGAACCATCAGCTGACATACCTTGTAACATTTGTGGAAAGTTTTCAGAATCTATTTTCAATACACCGTTACGAGGTCTAATCTGATGTGCCCGTTACAAGTTTCCCATCCAAGTATAATTAGTTCTATTATAAGTTACACTTTAAATAAACTCCCGTTGAAACCAAGATTTTATCTAAGTTAATTATTTATTTTGTAAAGGAAATCATCAGATCAAATATCCAAAAATCATAAAGAGTATCAAAATGTTTTTCTTAAAACAGATTGATCTGGCAACACGTGTAATGTGTTGGCTAGGATGTCGTCACTAGAAGTCTTGGATTCGAACTCAGGAAAAATGTATTTATTGGAACTGGAACTCGTAAATTATTTTGGTTTATTACTCATTCTACATACCTATCTTGTACAAAGCACTCTAATACCTGTGGTCCTAACGGGTTTTGTGAGTCACCCGTTTCTATAATGAAACGGGGTGATTTGGCACCTGCGCCATTAGGAAATTTGCCTGAGGCAACCTACCCATTTCATATCACTTCCATCGATCTATGTGGGCCATATCCTGTTACACCGAGAGGAAACAGATACCTATTGACATATATTTGTCATTTCACTAGATGGCCCGAGGTCATACCAATACCCAGTCAAGATGCGGAGACTGGCTCATGCTTTAATGACCAATATTTTCACGCGGTTCGGGTGTCCGACAATTTTAACATCAGACAGAGGGACACAATTTCTATCGGATTTGTTCAAGCAGATGAGCAAGATGTTGGGGATTAAGAGAATCCTATCAACTGCATATTACCCTATGTCCCAGGGAAAAATCGAACGATTCCACCATGGGCTGAATCAAACGATCAGCCATTATGTAAATAAAAAACAAAATGATTGGGATCAATATGTAGATTACAGTCTAATGGCGGCACGAAGTTGTAGCAATATCAATAAAATCCTCCTCCCACATCGTGCAATATTTCCTGAATTGTCGCTACTCTGCAGAGATATTACCTTTCCACTTACAATGAGAATTTTCTCAAGGAGGAATAGTCTAAAACCTCTTAAAATTAAAACCAACTTATCGCTCTAAAATGAACTAAATACCATGGCTTGATAGGGCTACAAACATCCTTGGCATACCAGTCGAATGCTAGCTTTCCATCTGTACCTCCTATGATCCATTTCTATCCCATATGACACATGTCGTGAGAAGTTTAACCTTTGCACACTCTGTAAGTAACTCTTTTTTCGCTGTAACTGGTTTTATAACGATGTTGCATACCTGTTATTCATGTTCATAATATTATTTTATTTCTGAATATTAAGGTTTCATAGCAACACTAAATAGAACATTAAAAAATACATTTCCGAATCTTACATGAAAAATATTCAACCATAAATTTGTACCTTATAAAACAGTCGACCTCAACTCTAATAACTTCTGTTATAATCGTCGTCACACTACTTCAATCGTAGGCCTTTCAAAGACATGCTTCATCCTCAGTAACTCTTATGGTACTGAAATTATGTATATATTTCATGCAGAGGGCTTTGGTTGTTGGATGTGTTCTCATTTAGCATATTTTCATTTTCCTCATTTATCATATTTTCATTTTTTGATTTCTTGATCAAGGAAGCAGAAAATCAAAATATGCAAAATGAGAACACCCCCAACAACCAAAACCCTCTGTATGAAATATACAAATTATTTCAGTATCATAAGAATTCCAGAGGATGAAGCATGTCTTTGAAAGGCCTAGAATTTTAATAGTGTGACGTTTACAATAGACATTATAGTTAAAGACGACTGTTATATAAAGTAAAGTAAAGTGATCCCACAACAGGCCCGGAGGCCCTTGGGGTAGTAGGAGGTTAAGCCTCCCACTTTTTCTAGACAATCGGCACTTTATGTCAGCCGGGTTGTCAGCCCTGCGTGACGGCCGCCTTTACCCCCAGAACAAGCGTCTGGAACTCATTTCAGTTAGAGGCTGAGTCGACCCCAGGGCCATAGTGCCGCCAGAAGGTTTGGGTAGGTTTAAAAATCCTGACCCCATCGGGACTTGAACCTACGACCCTCCGGCTCGTAGCTCAGTGCCTTAACCACTATGCTACGGCGTGCCCCCGACTGTTTTATAAGGTAAAAGTGATCCCACAACAGGCCTCAGGAGGCCCTTGGGGTAGTAGGAGGTTAAGCCTCCCACTTTTTCTAGACAATCGGCACTTTATGTCAGCCGGGTTGTCAGCCCTGCGTGACGGCCGCCTTTACCCCAGAACAAGCGTCTGGTACTCATTTCCGTTAGAGGCTGATTCGACCCCAGGGCCATAGTGCCGCCAGAGGGTTTGGGTCAGTTTAAAAATCCTGACCCCAACGGGACTTGAACTCTCGACCCTCCGGCTTGTAGCTCAGTGCCTTAAACACTACGCTACGGCGTGCCCCTAAGTAAAAATTTAAAATTGAAATAATTTTAACCTAAACGGTGTTCAATCATAATTATTAGATGTATAAATACGCAAACATCATATTTCCTCTAATGTTTTTTTTGGAAAAGTTTAAATAATTTCGATAATTCCTTACTCATGTAACATAAAATAAAACGATGACGCTCCAATTCAGTTTTAAGCCCACATAAATGTCCTCTAATTCGAAGACCTAGAATAAATTTTGCCTTTAAAATTAAGAATACCTTTGACTCAGAATTCACATTAAATAGAAAAATAAAATTTTATTTCTCATTAATTCACGTCAGGTCTAAATAAGTTAAGTGTCATTAAAATAACTAAGATCACCCACGCAGTTTAGAAGTGACATGTTGTCAACACGTAAAATCACTCTGCTCTAATAACTGATTTTCTTAACCTGGGGTAGCTACAGTATCTTTCGCTGCTGAGTCGCCCCGATACACGGTGGCAGCACTAATACAGAAATGACATTTAATACCAAGCATAATACTACTTATACCACTAATACAGATATAACCTTTCATACGAAGCAATTTAAAGTATGACCACGCTGAAACAAAACCGCTATGAAATTTGTTGAATGACTCCGGCGCTCTTACGATGGCTATTCAAGTTACCCGCAGTGCCAAGAGCTCGGTAATTATAGATTGCTATCGCCGCCCGCCGTGCAACGAGGCGACTTAACAGCAGAAGGCAACTATCGAGAGCTCCTTCGTTACCTATGGCTTTCGGCGCCGTAACTTGGCAGAAATTCCATGAGAACTTTTCTTCCGCCAGGGGAACACGAACTAGAATGAGTCCCACAGCATTGAGCTAAAGCGTAATGCCATAGACCGATCGGTCATGGTGCCGGACTCAACGTTCAGCTGTAGGGTTTAATTAACGACATCTATGTAATCCTGACGCATATAAAAAATTGCAAGCGTTGGTGAATACTGCAAATTTACAGGAACCAATATTGAGTAATAAGAAAATGAATATAACGCCCATATGTTGCATACGATTAGCGTGTCAGATTAGCATTTCCGAGATTTCGGGAACAATGTCTGGCTATGCCATAGATATTTTCTTGAGTACAAGTTTGGAACGTGGTCTAATGAAACTTGAAAATAAAAATAAATAGGCATTTGATGAGTAAAATTCGCTAAAACCGGTTTTAAAATTGGAACTAAAATTGAGAAACTACTTCACGCTAATACGTATCCTACAATGTCATCTCTTAGGCAGTATAGCAAACAATTCCGTGGACCACGACTCTTTTGAGTTCATGAACTATGAATTTACATATAAAACAACAAACTTCCATATATCAATGTTGTTAAAAATGTGTAATTTTGAATCGAGTCTATCGTAAATTGGAACACCCAAATAGAAGAAACATAAAAAATATCTTATTTACAATGGAATCCCAAAGCGTTTTAAGAACTTTCATCCTAAAACTCATAAAATAATTTCAACCGAAACATTGACTTTCGCGACGTCTTGGTAATCGATATTAGCAATGTAGAAAACCTGTAATAACTGTCGGAAAACCTGTAGAATTTTCATATTTAATGTTGGAAGATATTATAACGTTTCACCATTTTGCTATGAGTGACCCCTTCTCCAAGATAGGAGGATATTACTCTCTCTTGTTCTCTTCTATTTCGACTCCAAACCTTTTAACTTCTCATTTCTTACCATCATTTAAACACAATAATACAACATACTTTCATGGTTAATATTACGCAACATACAACATATCATTACTCCACATCATATTTTATTATATTCTATGTTTTTGTTAGTATTAGCTAGTATTAGAACACATCACCATTGTATTTTGTTTAGTCGATATTTTAACGATATCTTAAAATTCTAATAAATATGTATTTTTTTGTATAATTTTAAGTTACTATTCGCTGGTTGAATAGAGGAGAAGGCCATTTGGACTTAACTCAATCAGCTAAAATAAAGCATTATTATTATTATCATTATTATTATTATTATTATTATTATTATTATTATTATTATTATAAATAGCACAATTGAGGAACGTAAAGCTGGAGATCCTGGGTTCACAATCCAGTTTGGACACAACTTTTCTTTTTAGTTGTGTTAAATACTGCATGCGAAGAGCAAGCATGAATGCGATAATTTCAACATGATCATAAGTAACGCCACGCGTGATATCCAATTTATCAGAGAATTTAGAAATTAAGACTTGCATTTGTTAGGAATACTTAACAAATAAAAGTTTTTTACTCACAAATTATTATTTAAATATAGTTATTTTAAAATATTTATATATTTAATTAAACGGCGATGATTGAAAACAAATGAGAAATGTTTGGTTATGTTTAATTTGTTCATCACTGCAACTTGATCATACTATTTATTGCCAAATAGGATTGAAAATTGTAAGAATGCACCCTAGTGGAGTGGAAATGAAACATATAAAACTCTATATTGTAACCAACAATATAAGTTATTAATTCATTTTTTTCGGAAACAACTCAGTAAAGTCAGTATTTAAAAACACATTTATCAAATGTGTAGGTCAAAGGAATCTGTTCATTATGCACTATATTCAACGTATTTGTTAGAGAATCAATCACTGCAAAATATTGCTCTGACCTGTTCAGAATATTAAAAAGGAGGAGCTGTCCTTATTTTATTATCAAATTTCTATAATTATCGAGGTGAAACACGACTGATTGACGCAAAACAAAATTAATTGAAACGTGATTGGTCATTGACTCCCATTGGGGCATGAGGAAATAGTCTTCGTTATTAGTCACTAAGATACGAAATATATCCCATCATAATGTCTTCTTACTAGAAGCGACCCTGTTTTAATGTGCATAGGAATTCACTAATTAGTGTACACCCGTGATTTAAAATAGAGAAAGAAAGATGTCTACTCCTAGATACTTTAGGTATCACATTGATTAGAGCGCCAGCTTGTAAAGCTGAAGATCTTGAGTTCAAATCCCGGTTAATGCATACATTTTTCTCTTTATTACATTTACTATTGCGTGCGAACAACAAACCAGAGTACAGTAATTTCAATATTTAATTAATAAATATGAATTTTCATCAAGTAAACACCAACTCAATTGATTAATTTCAATATTGTTTTGGATATTGACTTATATGGCACTGAATGAATCCCATCATAATATCTTCTTAGTAGAAGCGACCCTGTTTTAATGTGAATATAAGTTTACTGTTTGGAGAGTACGAGGATTTAAATAGTGAAAATTTCGAGTCGCCTCCTGGATAGCCTAAGTAGCACAATGGTTTGTAGTCCAGCGCGTTAGGCTGTAGATCTTGGGTTGAAAATCACTGTTTAGCACAATTTTTTCTCTCTTTAATCTCGGTATAGCGCCGCTACCTCTTACGAAGCGGATTCGAGTTCGATCCCCCGTCGGGACAAGTTTCCTGGTAGATTTTTGTTTCGGTTTTTTCCTCACCTGTATAACAAATGTCAGAAAATTTTAAGGCTCAAGCGGTTTCCTAACATCACGTGGCAATCATAGTCATCATTATCGTATTCGTCATGTTTATTATGAATGTTTGAATGGATTGTTTCGTCTTAATGTTGTTTTGTTTCGAAAGAGTCTCTGGCATTGATCTGATCATTTATTCGGGTAGACCCTCCACATCTTTGTGTGGTTAAAAACGTATGTGTGAGAGCCACCGTTTATAAATACCTTAATACCTTAGGGAGCTACAGATTGTGTCGCTCTAAGGCCCGGAGGCGTGCGGCATGTAAAAAGTACCTAAAAGTTGAGAGGTTAAACTGAGATAAAAGAAGGAAAATTGTATTAACTATGCATGCGAACAGCAAACCTGAGTATATTTCAATACTTCATTCGTGATTACGTGATATGGCAGAATTAAATCAGATCATAATATCTTCTTAGTATAAGTGGTATAAGTGACTGTTGTAATGATAATATAAGTACAATAATAGGAGTACACATGAATTTCAAATGGAGAATATTTGGTGTCTGCTCCTGGAATTCCTAAGGTGAACAACCTAAGGGCGTAAAGGAGGAGATATTGGGTTCAAATCCCTATTTAGCCAACAGTTTTTCCTTTAAGTTGTATCGTACACTATCTCCAATTCCCGCAGCTGAGATTATTACCACAGGAAATCTAGGGCTATGGGACGCAATATATAATTCAACTTTGATTTTAATATTATCTTCGTACGTAATATGCATGTATTAATTGGTGGTTCTTATTTCATTATTGTTATTTTTATTATAATTATTATTATTATTATTACTATTATTACTGTTATTACGAGTCAGGAAGCTTAGGGCCCAATGGTCCCCGAAAATCATCCGGCCATCATCAACATCCTTATCATTATCATCATCATCATCCTTCACCGGCGTGGAAAGCAACGGGAAGTTACCACATATATTATTCCCTAGTAAAGCTGCAAAGCATAGCATGAATTGCTATGATTGCATTGAAAGACCTGCCCTCGAGCAGAATTACCACGGATGGATTATTATTGCTACTATTATTATTATTATTATTATTATTATTATTATTATTGTTATTACAATTATTACTATTAGGCCCTATTATTATTATTATTATTATTATTATTATTATTATTATTATTATGTCCACCGCTGTGGTCTCGACGTAGCGTACTGCCTTGTCACGCAGCTGGCCAGGGTTCGATCCCCGGTCGGGATAGTTTCTCTAGGTTTGGTTTTTATCGGGATTTTTCCTCACTGTAAGACAAATATCAGGAACATGTTAAGGCCCAAACCGTCCCCGAAATCATATGGCCATCATCATCGCCATCACCCTCCTTATCATTATCATCATCATTATCAACACCATCCTTCACCGGTGTGGAAAGCAACGGGAAGCTACCACACCTACAATTCCCTAGTAAAGCTGCAAAGCATAGCATGAATTGCTATGATTGCATTGAAAGACCTGCCCTCGAGCAGAATTACCACGGATGGATTATTATTGCTACTATTATTATTATTATTATTATTATTATTATTGTTATTACAATTATTACTATTAGGCCCTATTATTATTATTATTATTATTATTATTATTATTATTATTATTATTATTATTATGTCCACCGCTGTGGTCTCGACGTAGCGTACTGCCTTGTCACGCAGCTGGCCAGGGTTCGATCCCCGGTCGGGATAGTTTCTCTAGGTTTGGTTTTTATCGGGATTTTTCCTCACTGTAAGACAAATATCAGGAAAATGTTAAGGCCCAAACCGTCCCCGAAATCATATGGCCATCATCATCGCCATCACCCTCCTTATCATTATCATCATCATTATCAACACCATCCTTCACCGGTGTGGAAAGCAACGGGAAGCTACCACACCTACAATTCCCTAGTAAAGCTGCAAAGCATAGCATGAAAATGCTATGATTGCAGTGATAGACTTGCCCTCGGATAGAATAACTATGGATGGATGGATTCTTATTATTATCATTATTATTATTATCATTATTATTATCATTATTATTATTATTATTATTATTATTATTATTATTATCATTATTAGATTTAGCTTATAAAAGTACGACATATAAAAAAATCAAATATCAAATTCCAAAGTGTCAAAATCTTTCGACGAGTCTCGGCGAACGGCTACTTCCTGCCCGGTTACGTTCACATGACGAGTACGCTAAATGTTTAGTAGCGTCTTCTTTCCATCGCTTTGTTTGTTGTGAAACCTAGGTCACTAGTAGTCCTCCTCCCCGAAAACCTTATTCCATCAGAAACCACTGATTATAACATACAAGTTTTAGCATCGGTGCTGGTGGAATCGAGGTTAACATGGTCGCCTCGAGTTCTGAAATTCGAGTTTTGGAATCCAGGCAGAGGTCTATTTATTTTTGAGGGTGTAAAGGTACAGAATGTGACTTCCTTCCGGAAGAAAGTAAAGCCATTCATCCCGTGACGTACACGTAAAGGAATCTGAAGCCTGAATTAAGAGGCCTGTGCGTGAAACATGTAGGCATTTATACTGTAAGGTTTGAATTGTGGCTCTAATAATGCACAGGACTGCGACGATTTTGAGGAATGAGATATTTTAATGCAGAAAAGTCGAGTCACATCCCCTGATCACAGAACAGTTACTATTTTTTGCATATGACGAGATTTTGCACAATCCTATTTTTAACACAAAACTGACAGCGCGCGGTCCACCACTTTTTTTGCAGTGTACAGTATACGTCCTGTATTTAAATACCTCAAATATAATACAATTTTATAATAATCACTGATTTTATTAATACTAGTTTTTCATTGTGTTCAACTGGGGGTAGGTTCATCCTACGACTCTCCTGGTCACATTAACAGTTTCCGGCGAAACAAGTGCTGAAGTAATAAGCTGCCAGCACATGGGCCAAATATCACAATATTCCAATATCACCAATAACTTTATGAGAGAGTAATACCAGCACTCCTTGCACCTATAATAAACACGTTGATTTCAATTTGTCCCTATAATCAAAGGACAAGAATCCGCGTCCTACCAATTATCAAAATTAAAGGATATGGTACGCGATTTGGGCCTTACAAAAAAAGTGAAATTTTGAGATCGAGATTCAAAGAAGATCATTTAGCTCTTAGCTCGTTTTATTCGTACAGACACCCTAAAGAAGAATTTTAAAAGTATATCGTAATGGAGGATATAGTCGCCTAGGAACAGTTTATGAACCGGCATATTGGCGTATATTTATTGATTCTAGCAAAATAAGTCTAAATGACGTTCTTCTCTATAATGGAAATAAATTAGCTTCAGTTCCAGTAGTTCAGTCAGTGTACATTAAAGAAGCATAGCCTATAATAACATGTATACTATTTTAGAAAAAAAACAATGAATCAAAGTGGTACAGGTGCTGTGACCTTAAGGTATGTGGTATTTTCGCACGAAATTTCCGTATTTTTCGTGCGAACAAGACTCTAGCCCAGGGAAAGACACTAGAAAATTACTAAACTGACCGAAAAGAAAACAACTGCCGCCTGGGTAAAAAAAAATGCAATAAATCGCCCATAAGTTGATCCTAAAAAAAAGTATTGCTACCTCCTTTGAACATAAAACTGGGATTAATGAAGCAATGTGTTAAAGTTTTGGACAAAAATATCCCTTGTTATCAATACATTGCTAAGCAAAATCTGTTACTATCCGAGGCAGAAGTGAAGAAATACTTTTTGAAGGTCACAGGCTCGCAAACTTGTTAGGGATGTTATTTTTAAAAATTGACATGAAATTACAAGCTTGGAAATCATACAAGGACATCACTGAATAGTTCCCGGGCAATATTAAGGATGATCAATATGAGAAAATTGTAAAAATCATGCTCGAGAAGTTCGGGGTACTGGGATGTAATATGAGCTTGAAATTACACTACCTCTACTCTAATCCTCAACATTTCCTAGAGAATTTAGGAGCACTAAATGAAGAACACGGTGAGTGATTACATCAAGTCATAAGAGAAAGAGAAACGAGGTTCCAGGGTCGATGGAATATCTCCAAGATTGCCTACTATCAGTGGTGTTTGGTAAGAGAAAATCCTCGAACACCAAAGTTTTTTCATCCTTTCGGCGCATATGTTTTGATAAGTGCTCAAAAAACATCTCGAAAATGTATTTCTTCACCTTAAGCCTTTCTTCATTTCCTTTTTGATTAAGGAGTATCTAGATATTCATCTCATGAAACGCATTTCACTTGTTGTAAGTCTCATTTTATCTGCACGTATGATGTTCCAGGGTCTCTTCCACACCTAGAAACTTGTCGATTAAAGATTAGGAAGACCTTAAGTCTACTAAATCTTTTCACCTGACAAGGCTTAAAACTCAATTAAACAAATCCTGGAATCGTAATGAATTTGAATGTATTAATATCTATGTCTTCATTAATACAATTAATAAAGTAAAATAGTAGGAATATAATCCTTTATCAATTACATAGGAAAGGAATAAAGTAAAACTATGAAAGTTTACTGAACATTTTCATTTTAATTAATAAATTGACTTTGAAGTAAGGAATTAGTTCACACATCTTTACACTTTTAACTAACACACTGTTACTATCGAACCCGGAGATTCATGACAGTGTGGGCAGAAGCTATCCGTTTATCCCTATCCTAAGTTAATGTTTAGCATTCGTATCTTGTATATTTTACCTCCCTCGAAGTATGTTTAATATTAGTCTTCCAACTCATTTCTGGCCTATCGAGAGCGCGCTTCCCCACTGACTTTTCTTTATATTAACATCGTAATATTATTATTATTATTATTTATTGCTAAAGATATTGAACACAAAACACATCAGGTTCAAGCTATTTGTGGTACAATAAATAGAACATTGAATAATAAAGCCCATAAACAAACAAAATTAAAATTTTACAAAACAATGGCTGTCCCTGTCCTTTTGTATGGGAGTGAATCTTGGATTACCACTACCAAACAAGAAAGTAAAATCCAAGCAGCCGAGATGAAATTTTTAAGAAGAGTAAAAGGCTGCACTAGAATGGACCAGATAAGAAATGAGGATATCCGTGAAGAACTGCATATCTACTCCATAAAAGAAAAGATATTTAACAACAAGATACAGTGGAAAGAACATGTAGAAATAATGGGAGAAAGAAGATTACCAAATAAAATCTTCCATTATTTTCCAAAAGGAAGAAGAGATGCCGGACGTCCTCGGAAGAGATGGTCTTAGATCTATTAGTGAAGACGGAACAGGCAACTCTTGCCTAAACCAGGAAGTGAAGAAGAATTATCGCTAACAATGTAAATCTTACTTATAAATCGATACAATTGTCGTAATTGTAATCATCTTTCAGATGTCTCTACGGACACTAACCATAGTTTTTTTGGGCATAGGCCTACGTTAAATTCTGTGTTGGTGAGTAATGATTAGAAAGAATCCCGACAATGTATGTTTTCTCCCTAAGCCTTTCTTCATTTCTTTTGCGATCCAGCAAGAAGTATTTTGCCTTTCTTCTCATGAAACGCATTTCATTTGTAAGTCTCCTTTCATTTACATTTATGATCGTCTAGGGTTTCTTCCACACCTAAAAATTTGTGGAGCAAAGACTAGGAAGACCTTAAGTCTGTTAAGTCTTTACACCTGACAAGGATTAAAAACTTGATTAAATTAAGTCTAAAATGGTGATGCATTTGAATACATTTATCTTTATGGTTTTCGTTAATCTTAAACAATACCGTATATATGACTAGAGCATGGAATTCACTTCTCAGTCATGTCAGGGACTGTCAATCACTATCATTTTAAAAATCCACATTAGCTGATAATTTAAGTTCGACACAATGAAAATCTGAAGTGCATAACAACTATATTCATTGTCTTTTGTTTAGTCTATACTCTAACAATATTTTAAAATTTTAATAAGTAAGTATGTAATGTTTCTATAATTTTACTATACACTGGTTAAGTGGAAGAGAAGGCATCATGGCCTTAACTCTGCCAGCTAAAATAATGCATTATTATTATTATTATAATTATTATTAACATTATTATTATTACTATTATTATTATTATTAACTAACTCAGTGGCACTATGGAACCCGTAAGCTCATGTCCGCGCGGACGTAAGCTATCTATACATACCTATCCTGAGCTAATGTTTTCCAATCATTCTCTGTATAATTCATTTCCCTCAAATCATAGCTATTGTTATTCTCTCACCTCATTCTTGGTCTACGAACTGGTCGTTTTTCCTCTGGTTTTCTTACAATAATATTATCATTATTATTAATATAATTAATCGTTTAATTAATTACATAATAAGGAAATTAAGTGTAACTATGCAAATTTTATTGAAAATTTTATTTTTCAATAACAGATTTACTTCGGAACAAGGAATTAGTTCACATTTCTTCACAATTATAACAAAAATTTCAATTGAATAGAGGATATCATAGATTCATCTTATTGAATGCATACCTAAAGCTAATATAACTCACTTGTCAGATCTATGTAGGAAAAAAGGTTTCTCTTTGTGCGTCAGATTTTTATGACTTTAGATGTTCTAACATTCTTTTTTCCTCTTTCTTTCTGTGTAATACAAGGGTTCCTTCTTCTAACACTAATGCATATTGAACCATTATTCAGAATCTGTTATATAACAGACATATGCCGGACATTGACATCTTTTAAAATAAATCTAAATCTATATTTGCTCTAAACTCGACTTCATTATTATCCAGTGTAAGATATATATATATATATATATATATATATATATATATTAATTGGTGTTTCCCGTATAATGTATCATATTTATATTTATTATTATTATTATTATTATTATTATTATTATTATTATTATTATCGTATCATTATTGTTATTATCCTATAAAATGTTGTTTGTACATGACATTTACATTGCTACATTTATTGTATATTTAACTGTATATAATTAGTATAGTGTATATCTATATTTGTCGAATATTTATTTGTATTTGTGCTGGTTGAGTGGAAGAGGGGGCCTTATGGCCTTAACTCTGCCAGAATAAATAAAGTATTATTATTATTATTATTATTATTATTATTATTATTATTATTATGAACAAGTAAAGGAAATCGTAACAATGAAAGCAATAAGTGGGTTTTATAACCGAAACCGGCACTTCGATTCCAATGTTTTTCCAGTCACATAAAAATCTATAAGCCTGTGCATCACTTAAGTACGAAGCCTCCAATTACAGCAATTCAATTTTTGTGTACACCATTGAAGCCCAAATTGGGCATGTTAATATTACCGATTAATTCTCAATCGATTCTCGTACTATATATTTGATCTCTTTACGACAAATGCACATTATGTAGGACTATTTCATTATATTCTTTTGAATTTATAACCAGTTCGTACACTTTTTATAAGAATGAGGGAAGTTTAGAAGAAGTGGCTTAACTCAGGTACCTATGAACAGTAACTATAAATAATATGAGGTTCATAAAGAAATTAAACACTCTGGAAACGCACACGATTATGGATTAGAGCAGTGGTGATCATTACGCGGTCCGCGAGCCGCATGCGGCTCTTGAAGATATTTATTAAGGCTCTTGGAATAATTTTACGTTCATTACATTACATTTAAATTTTAAATTCTAAGTATAAAATAATATGATCTTCATTGAAATTCTACAAAACTTTGGATATCCCTGTGTCATTTGGAGCAATACAGCACCGCACGTGTTCAACAATGCAATGCAATGTCCTGGCTAGTGTTATTGGTTTTGAATATGTGTACGTTTGTTTTTTAACCCGTTTAAACTTCTACATTGTCGTCCGAATCTTTCACAATGAAATATTATACAATTTAGTTTCTATAAACAAGCGACTGGATACTGTGTGTTACCTAATCAGTTGAAGTGAAGTGAATTTCAGTGTTTAATAGTGGCTGGTGTTTTTTCGAAAAGGAAAAAGAGAAAACTCGAAGATGAAGGAAGAGTTTTTCAAGATACTTGGGAGCACGAATTTTTCTTCATACCTGCTAAAAAGGAAGGCAGTGCGATGTGTTTATTATGTCGAGACGTAGTTCAAGGTTATAAACGATTTAATCTTAATAGGCATTATAAAACGGTGCATTCAAATTTTGAGTGCAAATATCTTAAAGATTCTAAATTGAGAGCAGAAAAACTAAAAAGATTAAAAATGTCAATAGTGTCTGAACGGAAAATGATGTTGGATACCGTACGTGAAAAAAAAATTGATAACGAAAGCATCATATGAAGTATCAGAAATTTTAGCACGGAAAATGAAACCGTTTGCCGATGCAGAGATTTTTAAGGAGTGTTTTCTAGTCGTTTGTGACACATTATTTTCTAAATTCCCAAATGCAAAACAGATAAAAAGTGTTTAATACACAAGTGATCTTCTTGGTGATATAATATTAAAATATATATGTAGTCAATATGCCCATTTCACCAATTAATGTTTTAAAATGGTCAACAAGTTTCTACAGCCAAGCTGTCATTCTCAAGACCAGATATTGACTCATCAGTCAATATCTGGTCTTGAGAATAACAGCTTGGCTGTAGAAACTTGTTGACCATTTTAAAACATTAATTGGTGAAATGGGCATATTGACTACATATATATTTTAAGATAAAAAGTGACATAAAAATGTTACAACTTTCCGAGTCTACTTGTGTTAGGAGAGTTAACGAAATGTCTGTAGACATGCTCCTTTGTACTCTCGATGAAATTCGTGAATGTGACTATTTCAGCCTTGCTCTGGATTCGTCAACAGATATTAGATCCACCTCTCAGTTGCTTTTATTTGTTAAATATCGTAATAAGATTGGGATTATAAAGGAAGAATTATTAACTGTAATACCTATGACAGGTCAGACACGGGGAATAGATTTTTTTGAAGCAGTTAAATATTTTTTTGACAAATACAAAATTGACCTAAACAAACTTTTATCAGTGTGCACTGACGGTTGTCCCTCAATGGTAGGTTGTCATACAGGATTCATTTCTCTGTTAAAAAAACATTTAAATTGAGACCACATTAACATACCATTGCATTTTACATCAAGAAAATCTTGCTGCTAAATTTGACGAAACTTTCAGATCTGTGATGAAGAAAGTAACATTGTTAATTTCATTAGATCACGTGAACTAAATCATAGGCAATTCATAGAATTTCTCAAAGAGCGTAATTCACAGTATGATGATGTTATTTATCACAGTGAGGTCAGGTGGCTGAGTAAAGGAAGAGTTTTGGAACGATTTTTTAATCTTCGCCATGAAATAAAATTCTTTTTAAGTGAACGAGATAAAGAATACCCTGAACTAGACTCTTCTTCATGGTGGTTAAAAGTTTGATTCCTGGCTGATATAACAGGAATACTGAATGATGTCCAAATTAAAATGCAAGGTACAAATAAACTTATTACTCAGCTCACAAGTGCAATTTTTGCTTTAGAAGAAAAGTTAAAAATGTATATACAAGAACTTAGTAATAATGATTTCACAAGTTTCCCATGTTTCCAACATCTTATTGAAGAATATTCAGAGGAAGAAATAAACCTACAACCCTTCATAGAATTGCTCACTGTACTACAGCATGATTTCAGCGCGAGATTTAATGATTTTAGAAAGTTTCGAAACCCATTTCGATTAGTTGAACATCCCTGGTCAGTAACGACAACAGATGTAACTGGGTTGTCAATTTTTGGTCCTGAGATTAGAAATCTAAAAAATGAACTTATTGATCTCCAGCAGGATTCAGAACTGGAAGGTATTTTTCAAGAGAAACGAAAAACGAATTCAATTTTAGAGTTTTGGAATACAGTTCCAGAGAAACAGTTCGAAAACTTGGTGTCGTGTGCATATAAAATTCTGTGTCTTTTTGGATCAACGTATGTGTGTGAAATGACTTTCAGTAAGATAAAGTTAATCAAGGGTAAACATAGATCTCGTCTCACCAATGTGAACTTGGAAAACCTACTGCGGATATGTGTGGCAAATCAACCAGATCGTATTGACAAAATTGTGCAGGAGAGTAGCAGAGTTCGACCATCAACTTCACAGCAGTAATCTGCACAACTGTAAGTTGCCTTCAAATTATGTACAGTACTAGCGTAGTGGTTAAGGCACTGCGCTACAAGCCGGAAGGTCGAGGGTTCGAGTCCCGGTGGGGTCAGGATTTTTAAACTGACCCAAACCTTCTGGCGGCATTATGGCCCTGGGGTCGACTCAGCCTCTAACTGAAATGAGTACCAGACGCTTGTTCTGGGGTAAAGGCGGCCGTCACGCAGGGCTGACAACCCGGCTGACATAAAGTGCCGATTGTCAAGAAAAAGTGGGAGCCTTAACCTCCTACTACCCCAAGGGCCTCCTGAGGCCTGTAGTGGGATCACTTTACTTTACTTTTTACCGTAATAATAATAATAATAATAATATAATAAACAGTTAATTATTAACAAATATTAAATGACAGTAATCAGTAATTGTGTTTTGTCCATAAATGTAAAAAAAAAAGCTGCGTGTTACCAAGACTGAGAACTGTGAAATTTGGTGCGGCTCTCGAACAGATATGGTTTCTTATATTTGGCTCTCTTGTAATTCCTAGTGAGCACCACTGGATTAGAGGGAGTCTTGTTAACTAAACTTCTCTCAGAAAACATTAAACTAAAAATATATAAAATGTTTACTTCTCCAGTTTAATTATATGCATACGAAACATGATCCCTTACTATGAGAGGAGAAACATTTACGAATATTTGAGAACAAAGTACTTACGATATTTCATTTATTGAAGGCAAACTATTATCAGTGAAATGGAGAAGAATACTTAACATCTTCATGAGGAACCAGATATAATAACAGTTATGTCTCGCGTACTGCGTTGGGGTGGACATGTGGCGAATGGGGTCTAAAAGAGGGGAATGGAAAGTTCTTGTAGGAAAACCGTAATTAATAATAATAATAATAATAATAATAATAATAATAATAATAATAATAATATAATAATAATAATAATAATAATAATACCATCATTCATTTTGAGAATTTTCCTCATCATTGGGGGTTGTCTCTAACCAATCTTAGTAATTAATATGAAGTAAAAATAAATAAATATAAATGACTACGGACTTTTAGACTCTCAGTTTGCAACAACCAATCATACATGTTCCTAAATTAAACGAATAATAATAATAATAATAATAATAATAATAATAATAATAATAATAATAATAATAATAATAATAATAATAAAAATAATAATAATACTAATAATAAATTAAATAAAAATAAAACTTCGTTTTATTTGATTTTCATGTTTATGAAATAATAATAATAATAATAATAATAATAATAATATAATAATAATAATAATAATATAATGGTAATATAATAAAAATTAGACCCGAAATAAATCGCCAAGTAGGTAGTATAAAAATGAAATGGGAGAATAATATTAACCATGATTTGAGGGAAGTTACTCATACAATGAATGATTGGAAAACATTAGCTCAGGATAGGGATGTCCTCGCGGCCATGCACCGCTGGGTTTGATAGTGCCAGTGAACTAGTTAGTAAAATAATTCATATAGTCATTAATATTATAATTATGCCTATAAAGATAGCTATTATTACTGTTATCATCATCACCTAGCAGTCGTGGAATTAGGTCACTTTATTGGCCTACTCTAGTCTCACAGGAGGTTCAGTCAAGTAGTCTGCTTATGGGCATTATTTGTCATAATTTTTTACATTCTTTTCATTTGTTTTGGGTATTCTGGTCACATGTTCGAGTGAATTAACTTTATAATTTTGTATTTTTTTCATCGTAGCCAAGAGGTTTAAATCAACATAACTTCTTGCAGAAATCCTGGACTTAGTCCGGTTTGAGACCAAATGGGAAGACATTTTCTGATGAAATTTTGAACAGTGTGAGACCGATGTCCATGCAGCAACGTGAGGAGTTAGAGTAGGTACAATAAGTAGCTACTTCAGGTTGAGAAATTTAGCTAAAAGTGCTAGGGGACGGAGATGCTGACCACATGTAATCCTTATATAGGCAGGATAATCGTCCACCTCTGTGTTTAACAGATGTGGATGTGAGGCAAGCAGCCTCTATTAAGTAAATAGTTTTCTAGCCCTGTCGCCCCATGGAGTTTCGTTCAGGTTAGTATTTTTCAAGTCTTGAATTATATTCATTCCCTTTCCTTCTACTAATTCTGTGTTATATTTTAAGTAGAAGTTGAATATGTTTGTTAGAATTTCTTTTAACGACATTGTATTACAATTAAGGTTATCAGAATTACAGTTAAAATGTTGGCGTGAAGGGGCTAAAAATTTTGTTCAGACGGATCTTATTCAGATTGATACTTTTTACGTGCAGTAAATATACATCACGGGACCCGCGAGATTTTTCTGGGTGAGCTTTTTTTATCGGGATTTTTCCTCATCTGTAAGACTGTAAGGAAAACTTTAAGGCCCAAACGGTCCCCGAAATCATATGGCTATCGCAATCATTATCACTCATATTCATCTTAGGTTAAGCTTAGGATTAGGGACTCTCCAGGCGCACCATTATCATATTCATCATCCATCATATCATCGGGGCTACGTAACCCCGCCTTCCAGACGCCCCAACCCCAGAAGTGGGGTAAAAGTATGCCGTGCCAGGAGAGAAACCAGGAATGTCGAAAAACAAACATAGGTCATTTGAAAAAAAAAGTGTTGAATATAAAAATTGGGGGGGTAGATAAATGGTGATGTGGGATTTATTACAAAGAACTCCCGTAATGTTGGAATTTTAGGCTCGCGGTCTAGTCAGGTTGTTGGTTAGGTGAGCAATGAGGATCACTTATCACAGGGAATAACAAAGGAACTTTGTACGGGCAGCGATAGTATTATCAATAATTGAGTGAGTCAGTGGAATAAGGGTCCATCCCAAATGCACTAAGTTTGGAGAAAAATTGCATTTTATTTAAATTCTACATTGAGTAAAATATATAGAGCACATATTGCTAATAATTGGTACATGTCTTGCACATAAAATAAGCTTTCTGCCTGCAAATGTGCAGATCTCTATAATGTTTCATATGTCTTACTTACTTACTTACTTACTTACTCAGTGGCACTATCGAACCCGAAGGTTCATGGTCGCGCGGACATAAGCTCTCCATACATCCCTATCCTGAGCTAATGCTTTCCAATCATTCCCTGTATAATCTACTTCCCTTAAATCATAGTTAATGTTGTTCTCCCACCTCATTCTTGGTCTACCAACTGGGCGTTTTCCCTCTGGCTTTCCTACAAGAAGCTTCCATGCACGTGTTTCATTCCCCATACGCGCAACATGTCCTGCCCAGTCTAATCAAAGAAAAATAAAATTGAGAATATAAAAGAATACAACATAAATAAACAAATTAAATAACACTTTTTAACTTTAATACTGCATTAATCTACGTATTCTACGTTTGCAGCATTCGTATCATCATCATCATCTGATTTAAGGCTACTGTTAAAATGTCTGGTGTACAGGTGGTACAAATGTCATGTGAGTCATGATGTCTTCTTTATCATCCTACCATTAGCAAGTTTTGTTGTCAATATTACATCTCGTAATACAGGACACTTTCCTTTCCTTTTTTTTTTAAAGCTTATTACTTCCTCTAAAGCCAAATCACCCAATCAGGATTTTACGTACATTATATGTCTGTTTTCCACAAATGAAACTGAGATGCTTTTCTGATGTCTACCTTATGCTTGTCCAGCGTCATATTTCTCTTTGTGGACATTTTATTTAAGTTCTCCAAATCTTTAAAATATTCTGCATTTATCTCAATTACTGTGAATGGTTTCTTTGTTGAACTCTTTCTTATGAGGTAAGCCCACTGTTCAGGTGTATAAACCACTTGTGTTTTTTTTACCTTTTTCAGTCACACCAAAGTCAGCATCACTGGGAAGGAAAGTGTGACCTGTTACAAGAAATTTATGTTCAATTTCTTCAAACCAAACACAATCAATCATTTACAGCCAAAGTCCCATTATTGTATAATTCTTGTTTTGAACAACACATGGATCACTATATACACTTTAGGCCTAACTTTCTTTTTATTAGCACCTTTTTCAATCAGTGGCACAGCTTTTAATAAACAGCTAGCAATTTCGTCCGCACCTCTTGAAGCAACTGATTCAGGCCGATATATATTCCTTTCCACTGTTGCGTAAAATGTTCTGCTTCGTTTTATTCCAGTCTTGCATATTTATTTTTCCTGTCTTATATTTTATTACACGATTTCCATTTGCACAAGTATATGCCGCATCAGCCATTCTGCATTTGCGGATATTTGCCGGCAATGCTAGTCAGTATTGCAGCGGACTACAGAGTAGCGGACAATATACGGTCACGTGTCAGCAGTTGGGATAGGCCTTTATTTCCCGCGCGCGTGAAGAAGTTAGAAATTTTTCTTAGATATAAAGTCTCATTTACCCTCTTTTGAGCAAAGTTAGAATTATGAACTTCTAAAGATTAACAGAAGATGGCTATAGGATATACAATCTGCAAATAATTAAAAATCGACCATTGGTTGGGATGGGCCCTTATTCCACAGAGCCCCTCAATTGTAGTTTATAAATCACTCAATGTATTTAATATAGTATTCAGTATACATATATTTAATACAATGAAAACGGTTGACGACACGATGTGTATAGCGATCTTGCTTCTCTACGGAATGCCGAAGAATTATTATAATTAATATTGTAATATAAAAAAATATTGATGAGTATCCTCAAATATCAATCCATTACGATATTCTGTTCAAATATTTTACTTATTAGAGAACGTAATTTATAGAGCAATTTGAACATGCCCTAAGTTCGTCCTCCACGGTTATGAGTTATAAATTTCTATCTGAACTAGTAGCAGTCGTTATTTTCCCGCAGTTCAAATGAAACTTATTCCATGTTCTCCCTTCACCAGCTCGGAGGCTTCTGTTCTGTAAGCGTCTCAATTTTATTGAAAACTTCAGTATTCCTTCAATCGTTCAGAGCGCTTGAGGAGAAGGGGTTGCAATTTACTCCTATAGGTTTAAACATATGTGAACATGTTTTACATATATATAAAGGGTGTGAATTTCCATTGTTCCTTTTGTGGTGTAGCTAATATTAGGTGTGTCTATCTTGCGCTATTTATTGACAATGTTACCAAGTTTTTCATAGTTAGGCATTTGGGTGTCCTATTTAGGGCCTAGCAACGTGTTTAAAAACCGTTAGTTTCAGTTAATTTTAATGTGTTATTCGTAGTTATCTTTTAAATATATATGTCCTAATTTTAATTTGAAACTTCATAGTGATACTCCTATTGTAAACGTTTTGTCATACTCGTCATTCATAAACATGATTCTGACTTGACATTCTAATAATTTTTAAATAGACTTTCTGATACATTTCTATTAACAAAGAGTTTGGTAACTATAGGTTCCTATTGTATTCAGGTACCTAGAATTCATGCATTCCTTTGTTATAACATACGTCTTCTAGACTTTCTGGCGCCGTCTATGTTGGAATAACCGAAATTTACTAAAGGACTTGCCTTAGTCATTTATACAAAAATGAAATCAACTTTTATATAATTAATAAATTGATTCATTAATATGATTATTTGATTGCAAATAAGTTTCTGAATAATTTAAGTCCAAACTGGGTGTATTTATTTACATTCCATCTTTGTCTCGAATTAAGGGTCTATATTTCAATAATTTAGATTTAAGGAAATATTTAGTCTGTATTTGAAACTAAAACAATATGGAGGGAAATTCGGGATACAAATTGCCCTTATGTTTGAGATGGAAAATTTGGTAAGCGAGTTTTCTATCGAAGAGTAATACTTCTGGTATTGAATTTTAATGTTGCGCCTACACTAGGGCCTAACTGCCATAATAATAAAATACTATAAAAAACCGATAAAGCATATACATATATACATGTTTATTATATCAGAAGATAGGAAATACATAACCGCATTGTAATACAAATTAGTCATGCTCAAAGCGCTTTTAAAATATAAAAAAGCGAGTAAAAATCTATAATGTTTTATATCCTGGATCAAAACCATGTCACAACATTCCAGGATGTAAATTCATATCAACATTGTTTGACAGAGGTGTCAGAGATGACCACATTAGATAAGGATGAATTTGAGCTGCAAGAAGTGAAAGTGGAACAGAGTTTTCCATTTTGACATAGATGAAGGTTTTGAGCTATATCATGTGATAGTTGTAAGTGAAAACCGATGAAAAAACCCCACATGTATAGAAGGGAAAAGTTAACTTTCCACCCGAGTTTCCCCCATTAGGAACTTAAAAATGATCATATAAATATTCACAATTTTTCTAAGAAAAGTCAGAACGGACTGGAGGGCTAAGATTGTCCTCCAGAGGGAGAAGGCAGCTCCACATGGGTAAGATGCAACTTTTATCATTCTTTTAAATGGTCATTTTCAAACCTAAATTCATTTAAAGGACCAAATGGTCGAGAGAACTTAGAATAATTTTAATGATTTGTTAAGAATGCATGAAATTAAGAAGACCTAAGGGTCACTAATAAAGAAAGTTGATTCTTTTAAATGGTTTTCTCTCTCTGAGTTTTATCAAGTCTTAGTCTTTTCGGCGCATTTCAATATGGTGACTTTAGCTGGCTTTAATAGTTTGTTTTATATGTTTTTGTTTAATATTTCTCTTTATGTTTTGTTTTATTCAAATAAATAATGTAAGTTTATTGTTTACTGTGTTTCTACGTGAGGTATTGCCACCAAAACCAAGGCCAACCGCTCGGGCCAAAGATCACTTAAAATATAAAGATCCTTTTCACGCTACGTTACGGCTGGGCTTAACTTCCAGTGTAACATTCTGGTGACCAAGCGGCTGGATTTCGTGCACATAATATTATATTATATTCACGGATGTGGAAACGAACCCCAGGCCCCCCTAAAAATTAACTTTCATTTCGTATACAGTAATAATCTATGTTTTTTTACATCGGGAAGATAAAAATCACATTGGTACTAATGAATAAACTATTTATTTTTAAAACAGAGGAGAAACCAGAAAAATTTCAACTTTGGGATATTATTAATAACTGGCTTTAGGACTGTCGTGTATTTTTTTGTGTGGTTATATGTTTTTTAGGGAATATATCACTTGTGTAGATGTAATTGTTTGGGTATATTCACGTATTTTTGGCATTGTCAATGGGTATTTTTGGATATATAACTATACCGCTGTTTTTTTAGGTTACATCCAGATAAGTTTGGTGTTGTAATTTCCTTTTACAGTCAGATGATACTTTTTTTTTCTCTAGGTTGTTATATGTTTTTTTTTCAGGACTTGAATGTTTGTAGATGTACACTGTTTAAGTAAAAGGAAGTTTTAGTTATGGAATTGAATTAATTTTTTGTGTTAATTAAGGCAATATCTCATTTACTGTTAATAGTTCTACTGTGATAATGACATATTTTTCGTCTATCAGGAAGGCGTGGCATTGGCAAATGTACAAAATAAATCATGTCTGAAAGCATCATCATGAGAGATAAGCCCAAGGGATCATAGGTTGCTTTACACGCCATTAGATTGAAATTTTTATCGTACATTTTCTGGATTACGAAAAGGGAAATAATATTGAACAAAAAAGATGGCGGACAGTACTTACACTTATGCCACTAATGCACTAAACACTTGTAAACACGTTTTGTACTATGTAAACAATTTGCAACGATCTTCAATTTTTTTAAACATATTTTTTTACGTAAAACACGATCTTGGATACCTTCCTTAACCATGGATAGAGGTAGAATACGTAACATTAATTTATGGAATGTAAACTATGTAAATTGTTTTGTTAGGTTAGGAAATGGGGAGTTGGCTTACGTCCATTATTAATGTTTTTCTTGCCAAAGTTGGTAACGGTGGCTGTCGAGCCATCTACCGGAAGCTATGTTAACCATTACTGTCACTGCCGCACCTCGCGCATGCGCGCTACGACTATTGCGTTCGTACCCGTACGCTAGGTGTATGATCTACCCCACGTATGGTTCAGGAACCACATGATGACTTGCAAAGTAATGAGTAATTTATAATGGGAAAATAAAGCAGTTAAAATAAATCTAATAATTGGACTATGAATAATTTAATTATAAAAATAGTAGCCGAAGACCTGCAGGGAAAAGAGTTAGGAAAATGGAATACATAAAGCAAAAGACAAAAAGAGCAGCTCTGGTAAAACACGAATAAAACTATGAACAATTTCGTAATAACAGTGGATAAATAATAATACTAATAATATCAAAATAATGTTAAACACTATTTAAACAAACAACCGTGCGTCAATGACAAGACAGGGCATGAGGTGAATAACTGAGAAAGGAAGATGTTGAAAGGTAGACGAGCACCTAGACACGTAAAACTCTTCAGTTAAAAATCGAGAGTTAGAAATAAAAAATTATTCAAGCCTGGATAACTAATTGGTTAGGCCTACAGTAAATTATCCCTTCATGAGATACATACTACTGAACGAGAAAATAAAGAAAACAACTCTCCCAGTGAGACGGATAATAAAAGTGAACAAGAGACTTAAAACAAATAATCAACACACGGAGTTCGGGTAAAAATCATACGTTAACAATAAAAGTTAATAATAATAATAATAATAATAATAATAATAATAATAATAATAATAATGAAAAAAAATAATAATAATGAAAAATAATAATAATAATCATGATTCTAATCGTAGGTACGTTCAGGATATAGTAGTTGCGGAATAATAAAGTGTGAACTTACCGCCATCTTGACTTCATCAAGGGAACAATAAAAAACTAATTAAATTATTTGGGGAACTTAAAAACACATCTAAGAAGTCACTCTTCACTTAACATGCAAGGAAACTAGGTGTTTATTGTAATGCACTGGGGCCAGGATGTCAGATAACGGAAAATATCGGCCATGACACTGGCTTGCGTTTATTTTTGGGAAATGAAAGTTTTTGATCTCCTTCAAGATAAGATTCAATGGTTCAAGCATCCAGCAAACACATTGCAGACAATTCGAATGAACACAATTTATACTAAATACATTTGCATGCCAATAAATACTATTATTTCTTTTTCTCCTCCTCGGACATAAGGAAGCGTAATGAGAAAAATAAATAAATAAATAAATAAATCATAGAAATTATTAACAACCTAAAAGTGGCGTGTATTTAGCAAAGAGGAAAAAAAGGGCATGGAACCTTAGAATAAATAAGAGAGAGCTCGAACAAAAGAGGGAAATGGAGACTTAGCGCAATCAAAAAAGAACTCCCCTAGTGAGAGATTCAGATTTTAGTTCTGGACACAAGATGCATACAGAAATGGTCAATACAAAAGAGACTTATTCCCATATTTTTTTTTTACTTTTTATTTTTTTTTTGTGACAATTAGGATACTTGACAATCAGTGAAGTGTTCTTATCCGATCTAGTGCGAGTGGAAATGTAAAATGGGAACATAGGGGTTACGCAAATACTATTGCTGAGTATTACATAACAAATAATACACTTGACAGGCAGTGGTTTTTTGTGGAATGGACGAGCTTGTGGCAGGATTGTAGAATCTAAAGGCGCCTGGGCTCTCTTAACCTGCAGGCCTCGATCCATGTCAGTTAGGGCTAGTGACCAGTCGAGAAGTGGACACACACCCACACACACACACACACACACACATATAGGATATCATATATTAAGATAATAGATGAAAACTAGATCGCTTAAGAGTCTTCATATTTAGGCATACAAGGAGTAATAAGAGGATAGGCTGCAACTTAGGTCAATCTTGGGTAGGTAACGTTAGACAGACACACACACACACACAGAGATAAAACATTCACACAGTCGCACAAAGAGATACAAGTTGGGAAGGACTAAGGACCCTTTTGGAGAGGGGGATCTGCCCTCGACAATTTGGCTAGTTGCCTGAACACCTCGCCAACGTGCTAGGGAGGAAGCTAGGGATGTGCAAGTCGGAAGGTGGGACACCCCCTTTATGATATGATCTAGAGACAGAGAACTCCAAAATGATCTTGGGGCACTGGCCATAAAACCTTGCCGGCTTGGCACTGACGTTAGGGACCATGCGGAATAACATCGTTTAGGGAGAGATAGGCATCCGAGAAACAAGATACGAACGAAAATACGAAGCAATCACGGGCGGAGAGACCCACAGGAAACACAGAGACAATCACGGGCAGAGAGACCCCAGGAAACTCAGAGGCAATCACGGGCAGAGAGACCCACAAAACACACAGACGCAATCACGGGCAGAGGTCCACAGGAACAGCAATGATACCCGGGTTTAGGGAGAGACGAGGACAATAGGGGAACACCATCAAAGAGATTAGGATAAAATCCACTCTTCCGATGTGGCCGTCGTCCATGAGCTCAAAAAGCTCTCCCTAAGATTAACATCGAGATCGAAAATTCTGAGGCAACAGAATTAGATAGGGTGTGTTAGGAGGTACGCCGGGCCCCTTTTGGCAGGGTGAGGGGAGGAATTCCTTTCCTTGAGGCGATCCACCCGATTTAGTTCGGGCCCCCTTGGATAGGAGGGTAACCCACTCAAAGTGTCACTGAGGCGATACGCCCGACGACCTAGTAACGCGACCATGTCACAGTGCTTGGGAAGCACCACAGAAAATGAGGTAGACACAACTCGGGCCCCCTTTGGCGGGATAGGGAATGAATTCCTTTCCTTGAGGCGATCAGTCCGATTTAGTTCGGGCACCGATAGGAAGGACCTCCTTGAATGCGTCATAGAGGCGATTCGCTCGTCGAGTTGTCTGGGATCATCGAGAGTAGATAATGATTCCAGACAATGAGAGCCACGGGTGGTTAGAGGAAAGCGGAAAGGGAAACCGCGAAGAGAAAGCCGTACGCACAAATAGAACATGGTCATAACGAAGAGACAACGGATACTAGCAAGGAACATCAGAAATATTAGTCATTGGAAGAAAAATAGTAAGGGAAACACACATACATACGATTGTGCGATCGACGAATAGAGCCAAGAGAGAAAGATTGACCTAGGTAGGGAGATCTCAGAAAATGAAAGGCAACACATAGGGTAGTACATGAAATTAGAGGTTAAACACATAAGGTAGTATAATGAGAGGTTAAACACATAAGGTATTACATAAAATGAGAGGTTAAACACATAAGATAATATATGAAATGAGAAGTTAAACACATAGGGTAGTACAAATAATGAGAGGTTAAATACATAAGATAGTATACGAAATTAGAGGTTAAACCCACTGATAAGATAGGGAAACAAGGAATAAGTCTACGCGTCACAAGAAGTAATGTAAAATGTTATTTAAAGAAATTCAAGAGAACCGTTATGAGATATTGCCAAACGAATTAGGAAGGGCTTAAAGGAACAACACTATTTGGTAAGAATGAAATAATTTTTTGTAAAGTTAACTATTGTAGGCTGTAACAACGGAAATTTGTCAGATAATTTAGAAACGAGGGAACTTAATATGCAAAGAAGCATCAAGGATAGAGAGTGATAGTAAGAAAGGAATGCTCTGACAATCAGGACCTCACGAAGAAATGATATCCGGAATTCAGGTTACAAGACATTAAGGTATGATTGTACCAGTAGTATTTACATCTTAAAGCTCTATCAGTTTACGTGTAGACGAGCAGACTCGATCGAACTCAGGACTTTATAGAGGGAAAAGCAAAATTATAATTTTATCCAAGCAATGGAAAGTTTTGAAAACAAACGGTAAATATACGGTAAGATACTGAACAGAGTAAATTTCTTGAATCCAGTGAAACCTGAATTGGATTAAGGGCGTAAATGATCCATGAGAGTCATAATACCAGAAACGTAAGAGCATTTCTTGTTTCTGCAACATGAGGCTAGCAATAAGAGACAGATAGATGCATGTGGGCACATAATAAAAAACTAAATAATACGTATTAACTAATGTAGTATAACAGTGATAAGGCCTAAAGCCAGGACGTCTAGTAAGCAGGGTTCAGAGTATAACTGTCAGAAATAAGACAGCTAGACAAGGTTCCTCGAAGCATTTTAGCGAGGACTATAAAACTAATCGATAGATTAAATCTATAAGAAACTGGCCATTTTTACAAGGATTGATAATAACCCATGTTGAGCAATACACCCACCAACCCAGGAATCGATGTTTGAAGTAATCATCCCAGTTTTAAACACAATAACCGAGTTTTCAGAAGCACCAGCTACCAGCTTCTCGCCTGGACCTGCGGCCCACTTCGCACACTTCATGATGGGAGCAAGATTACGACGCCCAGACTCACGGCACACCCTGTACATCTGATGACGAGAACAGCAATATAAGAGCTGCCAGGACCAACTACACCACCATGTACATCTCGTGATGGAAGCATAAGATGGATGAATGTCCAGATTCGCAACCAGCCTAAGGAAACCGCCTCACAAGCAATAAAGAACAAAACCAGGCAACTATAAAAACACTATCTCCGACGTCAACCTTCTTGACCTAACTTCCCTCATACCACAAATTGCACCTATGGATAAATCAAGCGGAACAAAACTCCACGTCAATATTAATTCCTATCAAACCTTTCACAAAGCTCTCCTTGGACCGAACTGGGTGTTGTTTAATGAAACTAGGCATAACCAAATACGAAGGCCTACCTTTACGAACGGCGGCTGGACACGATCCACGAACTCGAGAATTAGAACATCTCGTCATCGATGGAGCCAAGCAGACACGAACCCTGTCCTTCAAGCAGGAAATACAACCAACAGCAGACACAGCAGTCTCTAATCATAATGAGTGGTACGGGTCCCAAAAGGAAATTTTATCAGTGGAAATAAAAAGTTAAAAAGAGGTCTACAATAGAAGAAGAAAAGAAACTAATTTGGTGTTAAGTGCGACGGATGTGAATAATGGGAATAGTGCAACGTTTAAGAAGAGACAACAAGAGAATTTAAAAAAAAGGGACGGGTTGAATACACATTTCTTTTTAGTGGAAATTAGTTTTTTTGAGACACTGCACACAGCAACATCAGACATATTGTTTTTAAAGCCCACGAGGGCATATTACATCGTTTGTTTTAAGAAGATGTATAGTGTTCTCACTGAGTAACCAGATCTTACCGAAATTACGACACAATTAAGGTTAGCCGGTGCAATTAACAAGTAAAAGACGATATAAACTCTTATAGAATGAGAACAAAATACTTCCAGGTTACAGATGAAATCGCCATTTTGATGACGTCAGTTCCACTCCCACTAAAAGTTGAGTCAGTAAGATAAATGTCGGGACAAAACCCCCGGGAGGCGAAAGATATCCTATAAGGAAAAATGACTTTCGGTTTTTCAAAACCTACAGTCCTATTTAGGGGAGGGAATTGTTGCGCCTACACTAGGGCCTAACTGCCATAATAATAAAATACTATAAAAAACCGATAAATCTTATACATATATACTTGTTTAGTGTATCCGAAGATAGGAAATAGATAACTGCTTGAAATACAAAATTAGTCATGCTCAAAGCGCTTTCAAAATATAAAAAAGCTAGTAAAAATCTATAATGTTTTATATCCTGGATCAAAACCATGTCACAACATTCCAGGATGTAAATTCATATCAACATTGTTTTGCCAGAAAGATCAGAGATGACCACATTAGATAAGGATGAATTTGAGCTGCAAGAAGTGAAAGTGGAACAGAGTTTTCCATTTTGACATAGATGAAGGTTTTGAGCTATATCATGTGATAGTTGTAAGTGAAAACCGATGAAAAAACCCCACATGTATAGAAGGGAAAAGTTAACTTTCCACCCGAGTTTCCCCCGATTAGGAACTTAAAAATGATCATATAAATATTCACAATTTTTCCAAGAAAAGTCAGAACGGACTGGAGGGCCAAGATTGTCCTCCAGATAGAGAAGGCAGCTCCACATGGGTAAGATGCAACTTTTTATCATTCTTTTAAATGGTCATTTTCAAACCTAAATTCATTTAAAGGACCAAATGGTCGAGAGAACTTAGAATAATTTTAATGATTTGTTAAGAATGCATGAAATTAAGAAGACCTAAGGGTCACTAATAAAGAAAGTTGATTCTTTTAAATGGTTTTCTCTCTCTGAGTTTTATCAAGTCTTAGTCTTTTCGGCGCATTTCAATATGGTGACTTTAGCTGGCTTTAATAATTTGTTTTATATGTTTTTGTTTAATATTTCTCTTTATGTTTTGCTTTATTCAAATAAATAATGTTATTTTATTGTTTACTGTGTTCCTATGTGAGGTATTACCACCAAAACCAAGGCCACCGCTCGGGCCAAAGATCACTTAAAATATAAAGATCTTTTCACGCTACGTTACGGCTGGGCTTAACTTCCAGTGTAACATTTAATAAATCGGTTACGTGAGTCTGGAGTCGAAAATCTTAATTAAAATAACGTCTGAGGTAAACGTGAATACAAACTTGTAATAATCGTCCTAGTACATGCATACCTGGTGTAGATAGTCTAACTGGGATACCTATATGGGTTAGTTGTGACATTGTTTTCCAATATTGCCCTTTCATCTGTAAATAAATTCATACATACACAAAAAATTGTTCATACCAATATAAATACATTTAAATTAGCAGCATTGCTAGTGATTCAACACCCTATTAAAATTGTAAACTTCTTTTTAGAAGTGTTTATCCACAGTGTTCGTGATAATTATCTTCATGTTATGAGTGTCAATAACAGAGATCACTCGCTTCTGATAGATTATTCTATCGAATTATGCACTGATAATTATTGATTATTTTAAAACACTTTTGCTATTCACACGTAACTCTGTATGTTTAAACATAAAAAAATACATTTATTGTGTACAGTGTGAATAATTTTTTTGTGCTATAAACCAGCTATAATTACATCTCAATTTCTTTCTTCGGTGAAAATCGTATTCTAATTTCAATTAATACATGAAATTTTATTCAGTAAGTCTAATAATCTGGATCTGTGCTTAGTTTATTTTCGTAATAAAATTATTTTTATTCTCAACTGATAATTTTATTCAAACTACATAGTGTATAAATTATTTATTTATACGGGTAATATTCTATTATTTTTTTCACAGAGAGAATTAAGTAAATTGTGTAAAAAGAAAATAATATCAAATTAATGTCTCATTTGTAAAGAATAATATATTCAATTCACTCTTTATTTATAAATGTCTCATTATATTTTAAGCATCGTATAGGTTTATAGGCATTCTGTTCTCTGGAATATTCAGATTGTTTAAGATCGTAAGTTCATTATCGATTGAATGATTTTTTATTAATAACTTGTAATTTTGTATAGACAATAATCGACATCTTAGCTCATTTAATTCGTAATCGGTTCTAGTACATATTCATAAGTCGGCAACGTAATTTATATTTTGCGCGTAAAAATCATTCACTTGGATAAAGATAAATTAACAAAATTTACCACCTTTGCGTATATGATTGCGCAACAATGGTTCTTCAATTATCTTATATATAAAAATTAATATCTGTTTGTTTGTATATTTGTTTGTTTGTTCGTACTTTATGCGCGGCCATACCGTTGATCCGATTGTAATGGGGTTTTTTTGCAAAATGTTCAGGAGATTCCCGGGATGAACATAGGCTATAAGGGAGTTGTGATTCTCAACTACTACACACTTAAAAATCGCTATTTGTAGTGGAAACGTGAAAAAAAGCTGCTTTTTGGACGCTTAAATGGCTTACGCTGCCTAAACCATACGAAATACACAAAATTAATTTACACAGAATTGAATATCTCAAAAAGCTCTACAAAAATGTCCGCGACAGCATATGTTTAACTCTTACGGATAACTCACAAAAAAATTTTTGTCTTTCATTGATACCAATAGTCCCTTATCTCTTACGGATAACTCACAATAACCATTTTTCTTTCATTGATACCCAGAGTCTCGCGCCTTTGCCGAGTGGTTAAGGCAAGAAGTCTTGGCGAAGAACTTCGGGACTTACGCTGGTTCGAGTCTCTACGGGGGAATAAATTTTTCTCATGGATTGTCGGCCAGTATGGGACCGGTGCACAGTGGGTCAGAAATGAATTCAAGCTGAAAAAAAAAGAAAAAAAAGCTGTTTTGACTCACTCTCATCAATTAAACTTTTTTTTTCACTTTAATATAATTGTTATATGATGGTTCCTAACTTATCTGCAAGGGAGAGTACTTCTAATGTTCATGATTGTGTGACGTCATCATTCACACTTCTTGAGCCGCAATAGAAGGCTGTAAGAGGTTTTCTTGCGAACTTCTTTAATAATATCTAATTATGTCCTAATTGCTGAATTTTATGGTAAAAAAGTAACATATTTTTATCGTCTGCCCATAATATGAGAATTGAACTTTCGGGCAGGACAACGTCTGCCGCGTACGCTAGTCATAAATAGACGTCGTACATTATAACGCTACTTCATATCGAGTAGGCCTATTCGTCGAATAAAATACAATACAAAAGATAATACCGGATCATCTGCGTTCATAAATATCATCATATTATAATCGTGTTATACAAATCACACAAAGCATGCCTTAATTGGCTATCATATATAAATACATCCTATATAATAATATTATCACTTCATTTAACGCGCTTATGCGTCTTACTTAATGCGTCGATCGACCTCTTTATTAGATGCGTTTTGTTCTGAAATCTCATTTATTAACTTATGCCGATAGCATCTCAATATTAATTATTATAGTTATTTCATTAAGGATAATTTATCAGCGGCTTCTGTTCAATGAACTTCTATTTATTGTGGGCGAATTATGGCCTATCCATATTTATCATTATAATATAAAACAGGTTTTCTCTCTCTTTCAGTTGATTGTTTAGTATTTTAATTGTTATTATTAGGTTTTCTTTAACAAATATCCATGTATTACTAATTAATTCTTTCAACTATCTCACCCAGTTCAATGTGATTTCAAATCTTACTACATTATTTATAACTACATAGTACATTGTTGCACTCATGTTCATCATTTCTAATGCTAATTGATATAATTATTATGATTCAATATGCCATGATTATTTAATATTATTATTTAATTAATGTCCCTATATTATCTGTAAATAATAAAATGATCCTGCCCACTTCTCGATTGTCCGTGTGACCAATACGAGATACCTTTTTTATACGGGCTCTGAATAGACGAGAGACACCCTATACAATACTCTTCCGCGTAATTTACTAACATTGACATATGGTTCAAATCATTAGTTTTTTTAATTACTACAATATAATAAGTCAATCTGATTTTCACCTAGATCTGGGTTCGAATATCGATAACTGGTTTATGCACGTTTCTTTATTGGGTCCATACTGCATTTAATTCTTCATTATACTCATTTATTATTGCGAGTCGTTTGTCGAAATAATCATGAGATTTTGTGCGACCATTTTGCGCTAATCCCCCCAAATTTTTGATGTCACGGACAGAATCGTACCACGGATGGTATGAATTTACTACATTTATTTGCGAATTAAATATCGCATTGAACTCAATTATTGATCCATCAGTGACCAATTTGTATGCATGCACGACTGATGTTCCCTATTTGGTCAGCTGCTTTTCACTGTACTAGTGTTCGAACAAAGAAATACCTGGTTGGGGATCCTCAATATAACTTAGGTATTGTTCCCTAGGTTTCATCTTTATTTTCTGTCGGAATTATGCAACTGCCCGAGGCGAGAACACGCCACTTTCGTCTTTACTGCTTTTGACGACTTTTTTAGTTATCTTGCTGGTTGTGTGGGTTTCAATTATTTGTGTGTTTTCAGGTATTTCTCGTTTCTCACTTTTACAATCAAGTACATCTACATTTACAAAATCAATATCTTCAATTATAAGCTCTGACTTGTCATTATTAATAGACTCATTCATTTCTACATTTTGTTTTATGCTTTCTTTTGATTCTATAATTTATTTTTCTACTGTTTGGCCTATATTAAATTTGTTTATTTCAAAATTCTCAGTGTTATTGATTTCATTATTTAATTCTATATATTTACAATTTTCACCTGTTTCTATAATTCCTACATCTCTCTTTTCGATGTAATTTCGTACTGCGGCTAATTCTTTCGTTTTATTTATCTCAACTAGCAACACTTCATTTTCCTGTTTTATTTCTGCTATTAGCTCACTATAACTATTGTCTATTCTCACTAGTAATGTTTCAAAATATTTCTGAAAATCAGAATCTTGATTTCCACCGTCCATTTTGTTTAGTGTCTTTAACTATTTTTTTGTATCTGCCCTAAGCAATATCAATATTTATAACCTCATTTTAAAAGTAAATGATGCCTGGAAATCGCTTACTGGATCTGACGATCTCGTACGTCCCCTGGTCTTCCTCCTGCTGGGTAGTATCTCTTGCCTTCGTTTTCTCCGATTAACTGATTAGCTCGCCCTGTTGCCTCTCGTTCCGTGGTTTCATCGTGGTATTTTTATGCACACTCGCGACTTTATTCTGCCCGCACGTTGGGAAGACGTTAAAAAAAGGTGTTTAATTGGGGTAGATAAATGGTGATGGATATATCATAGGATGTGAGATTTATTACAAGGAACTCCCGTAATGAGGGAATTTTGGCTCGCGGTCTAGTCAGGTTGTTGGTTCGGTGAGCCACAGGGAATAACGAAGGAACTTTGAACGGGCAGCGATAGTATTATCAATAATTGTAGTTTATAAATCACTACATTTATTTAATATGGAAATCACTATAAATATATTTAATACAATGAAAACACTTGATGACACGATGTGTATAGCGATCTGGATTCTCTACGGAATACCGAAGAATTATTATTAATAATATTGTAACATAAAAAAACTCAAATGTCGATTTATTACGATATTCTGTTCCAATAATTTACTTATTAGAGAACGTAATTTGTAGAGCTATTTGAACTTGCCCTAAGTTCGTCCTCCTCGATTATGAATTATAAATTTCTATTTGAACTAGTAGCAGTCGTAATATTCCGGCAGTTGAAATGAAACTTATTCGATGTTCTCCCATCGCCAGCTGGGAGGCTTCTGTTCTGTAAGCATCTCAATTTTATTGAAAACTTCATTATTCCTTCAATCGTTCAGATCGCTACAGGAGAAGGGGTTACAATTTATTCCTATTGGCTTAAATATATGTGGACACGTATTGTATATATAAAGGCTGTGACTTTCCTTTGTTTCTTTTTGTGATGTAGCTAATAATAGGTGTGTCTATCTTGCGCTATTTATTGACAAAGTTGCTAAGTTGTTCATAGTTAGGCATTTGGGTTTTCTATTTAGGGCCCAGCAACGTATTTAAAAACCGCCTAGTTTCAATTAATTTTATTGTGTTATTCGTAGTTATCTTTTAAATATATATGTCCAAATTTTAATTTGAAACTTCTTAGTGATACTCCAATTGTAAACGTTTTGTCATACTCGTCATTCGTAAACATTATTCTAACTTGAAATTCTAATAATTTTTAAATAGACTTTCTGATACATTTCTACTGACAAAGGGTTCGGTATCTATAGGATCCTATTGTATTCAGGTACCTCGAATTCATGCATTCCTTTGTTATAACATACGTCTTCTAGACTTTCTGGCGCCGTCTATATTGGAATAACCGAAATTTAACTAAATGAGTTGCCTTAACCATTTATAAAAAAAAGGAAATCAACTTTTATATAATTAATAACATTGATTCATTAATATGATTATTTGATTTCAAATAAGTTTCTGAATAATTTAAGTCCAATCTCGATGTGTTTATTTACATTCCAACTTTATCTCGAATTAAGGGTCTGTATTTAAATAATTTAGATTTAAGGAAATATTTAGTTTTTATTTGAAACTAAAACAATATGGAGGGAAATTCGGGTTACAAAATATATATATATATATATATATATAGTTTAGGTAATTTTCCTATAATCTAGTTGAATTATTATTAAACTCTCTTAGACATGCCATCACTGTTCATTGAACCTGTATTATCCTACTGATGACTTGGGATGGTGACAAGAAATGTACTCCTTTACCAGTAATAATGAACGCTTACAAAGGTGGAATGTACATGTTTAACAATTAGAAATAACGTAGTATTATTACATTAAATAAAAATATATAAATTATAACATTTTAATATTTCCTTCGTTAGACACCTTTTATTCTGCTCTTTTAATAAGTTTTACAATTAGGATTACTATATTCTTCCTAACTTCAAAATATAATATGTTTAATAAATTATAAACGCTTTCGGTGACATACAGAAATAAGTGAACTTATTAATATAGTTTTATAGACAGCTGTAATAATATAATCATTCAATTATTGTTTATTCTCGATTATAAGAGTTTTTTTCGTAAACATCAGTTATCTGTGCTAATGCGATATTAATCAGTTTCCTAGTTTAATTTTGAATACATTAACTATTAAATAGACAGGACTTACAAACAGTTTTCACGAAGCTCCAAATGTCTATGATCTTGTAGATCTTCGAAGTGCCCATTGTAGTATAACTGGTATAAAGTCATAACTAATGTGGTCAATTATTTTTTTATATGCTCAACTCTAACTAGGTCTACTTATTTAGATCGCAATTAGTGTTCTGATTACATTTTCACATTGAAATGATTCTGAAGAATTGACATTCTTTGCTTTTGCGATACTGGTATATAAGTTTAACTATCTTTTTAATTTCTGATAATGTAATCATTTTAAAAATATAAACAACATATTAGTAATAATTTTATTACACCTTCAAAATTTGATTAATATTAAGTATATATGGAGTATAACAAATTAAAAAAAAGTTGGAACACAATTGATAATTTGTTAACATGTCTGAAGAAGGGACAGTGTACCGAAATAGCTGTCACTGAATTATATAATAAATATGAAAATCAAATAAAACTACGTTTTATTTTTATTTAATTAATAAAAAAAAAGAATTTCATAAAATTTCATATTTACTTAATGATACCAATAATTTAATAAAACTTTCATTAATCAAAGTAAAAGTCTTTATAAATATCCAGTGAATATTTGTACATTACGTTCTTAACATATTATGAGAAAGCATGCATTTTATAAACACTATTTTAATATTAGCCACGTAGGACACTCTAATATGCCTCAGTGGTATAAGAGTTAAGTTCCTCCGCTTCTGATACAGGGGGTCTCGAATTCAAACTATGATCAATGGATTATTTAAAATAAAAAAAATCAAGGGTAAAGTCCTCTGGATGGGACTTTAGACCGTGAGTACCATGTTGAAATATTTTCGGGCACGTAAAATTCTCAGGTCTAAACTAGAGCCTCTGCGTAAAATTTAATCGGACTTTCTCATCCACGAAATACCTCAGTCACCTACTAGATATCAGTTTGAGGCAATGATCTAACCTCTTGCTACTTTATAACATCTGTAGAGAAATAAGCTCCACTAAATTAACTTCGCTAAGTATCTCCCGCAAGGAAGCACCCTTACCAACATGGGGATGTAAGGGTATAGAAGAACAGTGCATTCTATTTCCCCTTACGGCTAGATGGGCGTAACGTAAGGTATGATGATACAGGAAGGAGAACGTAAAGAATATTTTAGTTTGTTAAATTTAAATCAGACGGTAGGATATTATGAATATTGTATTCGACGCAGATCGAAAGAATTTTGTTTGCCGCTTTCATTCTACACATATAAATTTTTTATTCACTGACGTATATCTCATTTGGTCAAGTAAAAATCACACTTCCCCATGAGCACTGGCTCTTCACGGTTGTTGGCCACCTAAGAATCAATCAGTACGTGGTTGAAAAGTACGTGGAGTTTCCCGAGAGAAACGTTGATACTGAATGGCACACGGAATCACTTGAGCAGGAAAAACATCACAAATGGGTTTTAAACTCACTCCAAATATTGTAAGAATCTTCTCTTTTCTTTCCTATTCCTCAACGTTTATACAACGATCGAGGGGTGTACTAACTTCCTCTAAAAACCACTTGTAAAAACATTCTAAACCTTCTTTCTACATTTTAAACTTACTAATATGTTTATTTTACGAAAAACGTGTTAAAAACTATGCCACATATGATGGCTTGTAGATATTTTTCTTTTTGTTCATTTTCTGCTTTTAGAGTTGGTTCTGGAGCTGATTTAGGTACCATACACGAGAAGTATTGAATCTGGGATCTTTCAGCTTAAGGTCATCCTTGATAGATGTGATATATTTCAAAATCGATAGATAATAGTGTTTTATTTAACGGCGCTCTTTAATAACTGAAGTCATACACATAGCAATTGAAATCTGAGAATGAATGGGCAGACTAACGTTTATTTAGAGGCCCCTAATTTCTGGTTTGGATTTCTTTTAGTTCCTGTATTTCTACGACTTGGGGTCCAAGAGTTTATTTTTATTCCGAAGCAATTCGTACTTAGAAATTTTACGCCACTAGTTCACCGAGATGAACCTTTAAAAATTCTGATAGAGTGCGTTTGAGGATTCACATTACACGTTTCATTGGGGGTTGCAGAGGATACTTAGTAGATAAAGTTCCAATAAAGCATCCAGGCTGGAAACGCGCTATTTCAGTCATGCAATTGTGAAAAAATAGTAATGATATAACATTTAGTACTAGGAATATTTACACTTCGCGAGGTCTGAAGTCATCTGTTGTCATGAGTGAAGACAAATCTGATGTCTATGTAGTGAGTATCAGATACTAGGCTCTCCTGCACGAAGTAATGATAGAATTGTTAGAAGATTTGTTACTTACCATCCTTGGTTACATGTGCTTGCACCAGACATTCTTCACTTTCCATCTAGATACCATTTTCTTACGAATTCTAGGAAATGTTGAATGGCAGTGGTGGAAGATGTCATGGCTCATTAGATCTAGATGAAACAGGATACATCTTTTGATATTTTCACAATCATTTCCGGAGATATGAGTTCCACAGTATGGTAATTATCCTGTACAACGTTTAGCAGTATGAAATCTGAATCTTTTGTAGACACAAACAATATTTTAAAGGATAAATCACCCAATATAAGCCTTTCTGCAGAATTAACTTAAGTACCGCGAGTGATATCCAATTTATCAAACGGATTTGGAAATCAAGAGTGGCATTTATTAGGACTATTTAACGAAACAAATTAAGCTGTTTACTAGCGAATCATTATATAAATATTAAAATATTATTTAAAAATATTTATATATTTAATGTAAACGGCGATGTTTGAAAAGAAATAAGAAATGTTTGGTTATGTTTCATTTGTTCATCACTACAATTTGATCATATTATTTATTGCCAAATAGGATTGCAATATTGTAAGAATGCACCCTGGTGGAGAAATAATGAAACACATCAAACTGTATACTATAATCAACTTCATAGGTTATTGATTTTTTTAAGTACTCAAGTCAGTAAAATCAAGGAATCTGTTCATTATTTGCTATATTCAACGTATTTGTTGGACAAAAATATTACTCTGAGCTGTTGAGATAAAAATAAAGCTGATAAAGAAAAATCGTTAAAGAGGGAGGTGAAACACGACTGTCATTGTTTGTAAAACAAAAATCATTGAAACACGATTGGTCATTGACTACCATTTGGGGCATAGGTTGAATAGTCATAAGTAATGTCACGAGTGAATTTATCAAGTGGATTTGACAATCAAGAGTGGCATTTGTTAGGACTATTTAACGACTAAAATTTAGCTGTTTACTCAAAATTCATCATTTAAATTCAGTTACCGGAGTTTTAAAATATTTATATGTTTAATCTAAGTAGCGATTTTTCAAAACTAATCGTTAATGTTTTGGTTATGATCCATTTCTTCACTCCCTGCAACTTGATCATTTCATTTATTGCCAAAAAGGATCGCAATCAACGAAAATCTACTGGATCGCAATATTGTAAGAATGTATCATAGTGGAGAAAGAATGAAACACACTAAATTATATATTATAACCAACATTATAAGTTATTACTTTATCTTTTTTAGTAAACAACACAGTAAAATCATTATTTAAAAACACGATTATTGAACAAACAATTATCAAATGTGTAGTTCATATTTAACTATATTCAAGGCATTTGTTCGAGTCAGTCACTGCAAAATAATCATCTGTTCTGTTCGGAATATTAAAAATGAGGATATTTCTTTATCACAAAAACAGGAGCTGGTAAAGAGAAATCGATAAAGAGCGAGATGAAACAAGACTGTCATTGGATATAAAACATAATTAACTGAAATGTGATTGGTCATTAACTCCCATTTGGGACATGAGTTAAATTGTCACATGAAATAGATAGCAGCCAAATAAACTTTTCCTGAGGTTTGAATAATTCCGATAGATCATCTTAAAAATTGAGAAAGACGTAAAACTGAATTTAGTCGTGAATTATAGGACTATGTTGTATGTAAACATTACCAGGAGTGTTCAATAAAGACTGATCGTTACTTTTGTTTATTTTGGATACAACTTCACTCATATTCAAGAATTTAATGGTTCTTCTAATAGTAGTCTCGATTCAATTCACCTGTCCCAGTGTTTCCGTTAGTCTTCAAATAGATGCTGGAAACCATTTTTGACAATTTTTTCGAAAACTTCTCCGCAGCTTCATTACTTTTTTGAAGACGAAAACGCCCTCCCACGAAGGTATTTCTTTAGGTTAAGGAATAGAAAAAGCCACACCGGCCTAAAACCGGACTATAGGGGGAGTGAGGTTCGAACTTCATTATGATTTCTGCAAGACATTTACAAACAATATTTTCGATATGCGGCCTCGATTTATTGTGCTGCAATATCCAATTTCTTTCAGGGAAATATTGTCTGATACCGCCTTGCATACGTATTATCAGGACATCTCTATTTATGACTTCAGTTACTGTTGTGTTTGCAGGCACGACATGTTGATAAATCATTCCTTGAATATCAAATAAATGAGAAGACCACAACTTTCCCAGCAGAAGAAATCATTTTTACTTTCTTTGGGATTTGGTGATGAAGGAGATTTCCGCACAAAGTTTTGTTGTTTGCACTCGTGAAGAAGATTTATTGAGACGCAATCAGAATTTCAAAGCAGAATATCCTTCGTCGCGAGTCACCACAATTTTATTCGTATGTACGGTATATGCTCCTAAGTCCCGCGTGAGAACACGGCTGCATCCTAGTGAGAGTTTCTTAACCCTGCTAATTTAGTTATGCATATTTACCTACATATGTCAACGAGTGATATGTGGTTAGCACATCGCCTCAATGAGTCGTCTAGTAGGTTGTATGATGGTCGGTTATATTTTGCACAGATGCGTTTTTGTTGAGGACTAGCGTACCCGACAGACGTTGCCCTGCCCGAACGTTCAATTTTCATGTCATTGCGGACGATAAAAATATGTCACTTTTTTACCATAAAATTCAGAAATTAGGACATAATTAGATATTAATAAATAAGTTCGCAAGAAAGCTTCTTACAGCCTACTGTTGTAGCTCAAGAAGTGTGAATGATAACGTCACATAGTCATGAACATTAGAATTGTACCCTAGTTTGCAGATAAGTTAAGAGCCGTCATATAACAATTATATTAGTGTGAAAAAAAATATAAATTGATGACAGTGAGTCAAAATAGTTTTTTTCACTGACGCGTTTCTGCCGGAGAAGAAATAAATAAATAATTATATCAATATAATGAAGAGAAAATAATGATATTTATTTTCTTCTTGATAATGAATGCATTTATTGAACTTGAGTGTAATATATGCAGAAGTTGCAATGATATTTACTTTATTGTGTTCACTTTGCTATTCAAGTGCTTTAGTGTAGACAATATTTTTGGTTTTTCCATCTTTAGCAAAAACAAATAAATTTGTTAGCTTTCCGACTCGTGAGCATGCGACATACAGGAAGCCATGTGAAAAACATGGATTTTGTAGATTCAAACCGCATACCTCAACTGACTGACCTTGTGCCTTGTTGATGGTCATTGAGAATGCAAGTCGAATGGGGAACTGCAGTCGTTTGAAATCAAATGACATGTCTGCGGGAATGATTGCAATCGTTGGATTGGGCACATTCGACTTCCCATTAAGAATAGTTGCCTCTATTACATTCTGCATCAGTTTCTTCACAGCGAGTCTTGTTCCATTACACAGTCGGGGTGGATTGTTGTTGCGCAAGAGAATAATTGACACACCGACTTTGAGTGATAATTTATGCGGCGGAACACCAGGCAGCTCCAACGAATTTAAACACTCTAGTGGATAATTTACAACTTCGTCCGCATTAATGATGCTGTCAATTGATTTGTAGGTAACGGAATCGCCTGGAATTTTTTTTGAATTTTATGGTTGATTGCATTAACGTCGGTGTTTTTCGCTGCCAAAATAGCACGTTCGCAAAGCCATTTATGATTTTTGTAATTGGTAACAATTTCCGGAAAAACTTTGTGAATGAGTTGTTGGATGGATGGGACAATGATGCAATAGTGTAAAGGAAACTTAATAGAATTTGTGGCAGCATCAACTGGTACATTTCTTTCACCAATTTTCAGTAGATGCTCGGAAAATGTGCCTTCAGACGCATCACGTTGCAAATGTACGCGCATATTGGTCGTTAATGTGAGTTTTCGTACATGCCTCCAAACATGCGATGCTTTAAGGCAAGCGTTCAGTTCATCAGCTGATGTCGATTAAGGTATCACTGGAAGGATTTGTCGAAAGTCGCCAGATAATACACAGCTCAAAAAAAATAGGGGATATTGTAGAATAACCTATTAAGACTATGTTTTTAGGAACAGTATTAGATGTAATCACTTTCTATTACTCCAAAAGAATGTAAACAAGAGTTTGAAGTCATTACGTAACCTCTGTACCACACCAGATGTCAAAGAGATCCTGATTAGGAATATGGCAAACAAACAAAGCAACATTAACATGGGTGAAAATGTTTCTTTAGTATGGTGTATGGTCTCCTCGAACGGCCAGCACTGCCTCACACCTTTGTGACATTGATGCAATGAGGTTAGCAATGAGTTCTTGGGGGATACGTGGCCACTCTTCCATAAGAGCAATGTGCAGCTCTGGAAGAGTTGTGGGAGGTGCTGGTCTGCCTGCAATGCGCCTTCCTAATGCATCCCACACATGCTCAATCGGATTTAAGTCCGGGGAGGAAGCTGGCCATTACATACGCTCGATACCCTCTACTTCCAGCATGTCGTCCACCAAGCCAGTTCTGTGGCGTCGTGCATTATCGTCCATAAAAAGAAAAGAATCACCTATGGCACCTGCATAAGGCACGACAAAAGGTCGGAGAATCTCATCTCTATACCTTACCGCAGTCAAAGTACCACCTTGGATGACGTAGAGGTCCGTACGTCCACCACTACTGACTCCTGTCCACACCATCAATCCACCGCCACCATATGGGGATCTTTCACGTACAAAAGCTGGATTGTTTCGTGTCCCATTTTCTCTCCAGATGAATACACGCCGACTATCACATTCCACGTTGAATCGCGACTCATCAGAAAAAAGAACTGATCTCCATTCAGCATGCCTCCACCCACGATGTTCCTCCGCCCAGTTTCTGCGATCTCTACGGTGTTGTGGAGTTAACCTGGTACACACTATGGGCCTTACGGGCATAGAGAACCACTTCCATGCAGTCGATTAGGGGGACAGTTATAGATTGAAACCCTTGCGTCCTGTTGCTGTTTGAAGTGTATATTCGCAGTTGAGTAGATATTCTGCTGTCTATTCCGAGGGGCTGATAACAAGATGTAACGGTCATCCCTTGCTGTTGTTGCCCTTGGTCGACCTTGTCCGGCTCTTCTGTGAACAGTATGTTCTTTGAAAATGATTCCAAAGTCTGGAAATCACGTTTTGAGACACCCCAATGGCTTGTGCCACCTCTTGTTGTGTCTGTCCAGCTTCCATCCTTCCTATGGCCCTCCAAGCCATTGGTTCAGGTAAATCTCGTTGTCGAGGCATCACTGTCCCTAAGACAAGTCAATCACTAACTAAAACTGGACTGGATTTAAAAACAGTAACAAAACATTCAGCCCCACACCGCCCTTTCACATCAACAGTACAGACACTGCCCTCTGGTGTGGTACCGAGGTTACGTAACAACTTCAAAATCTTATTTACATTATCTTGGAGTAATAGAAAGTGATTGCATCTAATACTATTCCAAAAAACATAGTCTTAATAGGTTAGTCTACAATATCCCCTAATTTTTTTGAGCAGTGTAAAATGAGAGTACCACCGAACGGTTGTGCATTTGATCGTAAATCTTTAAGAGTTCGATCAAGCGTCTCAAGCGATTTCTTATGAGCCATGGTGCATTCGTCCCAGATAATGAGCTTGCAAATTCGCAGAACTTTAGCCATGCCAGAACCTTTTGAAATGTTACATGTTGGAGCTTCACAGAAATGCATATCCAAAGACAATTTCAGCGCCGAATAAGCAGTTCGTCCACCATCTAATATAGTAGCTGCAATAACTGATGAAGCAAGGGCCAAAGCAATTCCATTTTAGATCGAATGTGAGCCTATAGCAAATTGATGAGAAACGTTTTTTTCCAGTCCCACCTGGCACATCAAGGTCAAAACAGACCACCTATGCCATTTGACACGGCATTTGTAATTGTATCGTAGGTCAATTTTTGTTCCGCAAGAAAAAGTTGTTTGTTTGCTTCAATAAATGCAAGCAAATCAATACAATTGTACTGCTCTTCTCTCCATAAGTCTCTATTATAAAGGTCAAGTGCAGAACGTTGTGGTATAATCATGCCAAGTTGAGTGAGTGCTTTATTGCTGATGGTTAAGCATGTGTCTTCGATTTCAATTAGAGCTTGATTAAAAATATTTTCCGAAAATACAATGGAATTTTCATTGTTAATGGTACGAACGCGGTGCAAAATGTCTTAGCTCAAATCCTCTCTGAATTTTTCCCAAAAGTCTTTGGGGTGGATGGCGAACATGTGGTTATAGTGATGGCAAATAATGTTCGAATTTGTCGCGGATGACACCTAGCACATACGTCCGTCAGTGTTGTTTCCCAATGTACGTCAGTTTCAAGCAAATTAAGCTTTTATCAAGTTTCTCTGTACGCCTGGTATTCTACGGCATCAACCGTTCTCAAATTTGTAAATGAAGTAGGTCCGTTGACATTAACCAACAGCATTCTCAAATAATACCACTCGGCATTATTTGGATGTACTGTGTATATACGGCCCAATGTTTCAGACGAATATAGATTCTGATAGCCTTCAACACGCACGCCTTGTTTACGTCGTTGCAACTTTTTAGATATAGCATTCCATGTAGAGTACTTTGGAACTTCTGCGTACAATAATGCCTGGGCAAATTCATCATCTTCACAGAGCTGAAAAAAAAGCTGTAAGTGTTGTGAGCGCTGGTGCAGCAGCAACATTTAGTGCAGTGTCTGCCGTGAAATAGACTCTTTGTCCATGTTGAAGATGAACACTGAAATGAACAACATTGGGATGGCGAATGTGAATTGGGAAACCCAAAATTCGCCAAACAGCCTCGTTACTGCTGATATACCGACCAATTTGAAATTGACTCACTTCATCACTGTGCGCATCACATTTATCAATACTGATTGGGGCCATAGCACTGCCTTTGTTAACGTATTTGCATATATACTTGATGGATTTGACGGAATGACAATATTCGACGTTGATATGAGCTTTGAATGTTTTCGATAACAAAGGAGAATATGGCACAAACCATCTGTTGTCGATTTCAACGTCACCATTTCTCATTCTGATTACTGTAGTATAACCTCCATCTTCAGGTTTTCGGCGTCTGTATTTTGGAAATCCGTCATCACCAGTGCGAGTTTCATTAATTAATTGTCTGGGATACTTTTTCGTGCATTTGTTTTCTACCATACAAGGGGATTGTGGATTCATTGCTCTGCATGGTCCATGTACCATGCTTTTGGTCACAATATCGAAGAACAATGGCTCTTCCTCAGGATTAGGAATTTCTGCAGAAATTACATATCAATTTGAGCAGTGTGTATTTTCGTTTTTAGCCATATCAGAATATGAGCATGAGGAAGTCCTCTCTTCTGCCACTCTATGGAACACAACCTGCAGCGAGTTTCACCCTAAATGTGATTTTCACAATTAAGTCCATCTATTTCGTGACTTTTTGCTTGAATACTCGTGCAGTCAAATCATGTCTATCGGTCGGAATCTGACCGAGTAATAGAAGCTCTTTTATCTCGTCCCAATCTGGATTGCATGTAAATGTGATAAAAAAGTCGGGTCTGCCATATGATCGCACATATGTTATGGCATCTTGTGCATATTCATGCATATGCCGTGGACTGCCAGCGAACATTTTTCCAATATCGGAAACATTTCCATCGTTTGCAATTATATCTCGTAAGTGAACGTATTCTGTTGAAAAACATTTTTGATTTAAGCGAATTAATATCAAACTTTCAGATTCAATTTTGGCATACATGTCAACCACGTATTGCTGAAATAGTTGATGGCATTGCAGAATATGATTTGTTCCATTCTGCGATATCATTATGCGGTATGAATAATAATTCATCGCTGATACTTTTTAGTGAGCTGTTGACCTGTAAGAATAAAGAAAACGAAAGATAATAAACATATAAATAACATTTACGAATGTTTGAAAATTAAAAACAAAATAACATTTTCATTAAAATAAATAAATGAAGATATACGTAGTTACTTGTATTTGGATTAGTTTGCATAATATTGCAGTGATATCCGTCCTGCCCCTCCCAAAAAATTATTGGATACTGTAGCGCATCGTATGATCGATGTGTTTCAGCGACACGTTGAATTGTATTATTCTTTCGCTGAAGAATAATATCACGCGTATCAATTTCTTCGCCAACTATTACAATCACAACTTCATTGATGGTAGGTGCGTTGTAGCGTCCGGCATGGTGTCCGAGTTGTGTTTTGTCGGCTAGTATTTGAATTGCATAATGATCCGCTGGTAAGTTGTCAATTGAAGTTTGAATAATCTTATCAATGAATTGTGTTGGTGGAACAATGTTTGCAAATAGCATATAATGTGGCGTTTGGTGCCTGGAATTGCATTGAAACGTTGATCAACTTGTGCATCATCGTCACCTATAAAGTAGATTTGTAGAAATTTATGTTCAGCGTCCTGAACTGGTAGAAATGTACCAACACGGTGATATATTTGTCTTTGAATTTTAAAAGTAGGCATGTACTGATCATGGAAAATTTTGTCGGCTCCAAAAGATGTCATTTGAAACGCTGAATCATATTTGCGAATATTTTGCAAGAAGTGTTTAGATTCAGGTAATTCGCCCGAAAGCAATGACAACAATGGATCAGGTGGTGGATGCAATGTTTGTAATTTTAATTTGCCATTCGCAAAGCACATTCCTGGTGTTTCATTGTTGAACTTGAGCGAATCGCAGTGCCCACACAGCTTATCCATTTTTCCAATGTTAACAGTGGGATCTAAACTGTAATCGTAATTAAGATTATAATGAAATGCAGCAAGATTCAATGAACATGTACTGTTTGTCGAGATAAAGCAGTACGTGAACGTTCTCTTTCTAATCTCGCTGCATGTTGTTCTTCTGATTCTGATGCGCGCGATCGGATGGCTCGTGAACATTCTGTTTCAAATCTCGCTGCATGTTGGTCTCCTGACTGGGACGCGCGCGATTGAGCAGCACGTAAACGTTCTCTTTCTATTCTAGTCGCATGTTGATCTTGAGATTCTGATGCTCACGATCGGGTGGCTCGTGAACGTAAAGTTTCTAATCTCGCTGCATGTATGTCCTCTGACTCTGATGCGCGCGATCGGGTGGCTCGTGAATATTCTGCTTCTAATCTCGCTACATGTTTGTCTTCTGACTCTGATACGCGCGATCGGGTGGCTCGTGAGCGTTCTGTTTCTAATCTCGTTGCATGTTGGTCTCATGAGTCGGACGCGCGCGATTGAGCAGCACGTAAACGTTCTCTTTCGATTCTAGCCGTATGTTGATCTTGAGATTCTGATGCATGTGAACGTGCAATTCTTAAACGATCTGCTTCATTGCTCGCTTGTGTTTCCTCGGTTGTTTGAGAAGCTCGAATTCGCTTATTTCTACGTTCTCCGCTAGTAGATTTACTAAGTGATGAACTTTTTGGAGGCATTTTGGTTGTGTGAGGTAAAGTACGAAAAATATGTGCCCTTTGCCGCAGCCAAAATATTGTGCATGTTTCATAGATAATTATTTACTGAAAAAAGAAAGGCCGAGTAAGACACAATGGAAATGAGTATGGCAGGATTATGATCGACTTCTCTTGATGCTGCGTTATGTTACATTGAGAGGGCAAGTACAACGCACAATTCGAGTGTGTGTATCACGATCAAAATTATTAACATTTATGGCTGCTAGCTCACTCTGTTATCAGTACCGAGAACTCTAAAGGCTCACAGTAAACTGTTTCATGAACTTACACTCATTTTTTTGCATTACCATCTAATAGATTTAAAGAAGGAAAATATGTTAAGGCCAAATATGGTAAGTAGACATATTACGGTAGTACTTACATTGTAAAATGTTTCCTATATCTTTCCTAATAGCTTTCTTTTTCTCTTATTTTTATATCGCGTGATTTTTGATGTATATAAATCCGTGTAATCGCGCAAACTCAATAAGTACATCATCTGTCATGTTGATATAATTATTAATATATCAAAATATTATAATTTATTGGCTCCAACAAATTCAAGAACGTCAGATCAAAACAAATTAAATGCAGGATTCGTCAATATCAATAGATTTCAACGATATGATATTGCTTGACCTGCCAATGTACAGCATTGCACGTACCCTGTACACGTTCATCACAATATGATACGTGGAAGGTGTATTTGATAAACATGAACGGACTTAAAAGTAACGCAACGCAAAATTAACGAACATTGATCGTAATCCGCCCGTAGATATAATATAACATTACTTATTTATTTAGTCAGATTAAGGGTATGGCAGCGCATAAAGTACGATCAAACGTACAAACAAATATTTTGCAAATATTACATATGAGGAGTTTATTAAAATTTATACCATGTATGCATTTAAGATGACTCTTTAACTCATGCCCCAAATGGGAGTCAATGACCAATCACGTTTCAATGATTTCTGTTTTACAACCAATCAGAGTCGTGTTTCACGAAATATTTATCAGTGTTATAATTACCATATATTAAACAAAGCTCCTCCTTTTTAATATTCTGAACAGGTCTAACCGTTATTTTGCAGTGACTGAGCCTATAAGAAATACGGCTACCAGATTGTATATATAGTGCATACATATCAACATTTGTAGCAATTTATTATACCACCAAAAAAAGAAACGACTGTTTGACTTTCTTAAATGTATTTTTTCCAGGTAATAATCCAGAAAAATATAATTGTAATATTTACATCATACGACATCAGAAATGAATTAATATACAGATTTATGTTTCATTTTTTCTCCACTAGAGAGCATTCTTACAATATTGCGTTCCTTTGGCAATAAATAGTATGATCTGGTTGCAGTGATAAACAAAAGAAGCAGTAGAAGCGTACCTATCGTTTCTCATTTGTTTTCAAACATCGCCGTTTGCATTAAATATATAAATATTTTGAAATAACTACAGTTAAATAATGATTTGTGAGTAAACAGCTTAATTTTATTCGTTAAATAGTCCTAACAAATGCCACTCTTGATTTCCAAATTCTCTAGATAAATTCACTCCTCACTTCGTGAGTAGTGAATTTATCGATAATTTGGAAATCACTCGTGGCATTACTTATGATTATTACTAAACAAACTTTAATTTTATATATTACATTACTGCCAAAATAATACTTAATAATGTACTTACCATGTAATGCACTTGCCTATCACGAAGGACGGATGAGTGTAGGTGAAGATACGAATAAACTAAAAAACAATAACATTATCAGATGTGTTGCAGTTAATCTTTAAATTGGTAATACATAATTTCTTACGACAGTATTAAATGTTTCGGACCGCAAAGCAAATCAACTATTGCAAGACTGTAAGTTATTGTTATGTATTATTACGTAATTTGTGTTTCTATTGTTTTATACTCAACCGCTGTAGTGTCGAGGTAGCGTGCTTCCTTGTCACGCAGCGGGCCCGGGTTCGATCCCCGGTCGGGACAGTTTTTCTGGGCGAGGTTTTAATCGGGGTTTTTCCTCAACTGTAAGACAAATGTCAGGAAAACTTTAAAGCCCAAACGGTCCCCAAAATCATATGGTCATCATCATCATCATTACCATCATCCTTATCGTAATCGTCATCCTTCACCGGTGTGGAAAGCAACGGGTAGCTACCACACCTACAATTCCCTAGTAAAGCTGCAAGCATAGCTTGTAAATGCAATGATTGCAGTGAAGGACCTGCCTTCGGGCAGAATTACTATGGATGAATTGTTTTATAAACGAAATTAAATACATAAAATTAATTTAAGATACGAATCAAACTAACAAACAACAAAGTTATCAGATGTGTCGCAGTTAACTTTTAAATTGGTAATACATAATTTGTCGTGATGGTATCAAATGTTTCGGACCGCAAAGAAAAGCAACTATTGTAAGACTGTAAGTTATTGTTGTGTAGTATTGCGTAATTTGATTTTCTATTGTTGTTTTATAAACGAAATTAAATAAATGAAATCAATGTACCTTACATGATACATTGGCAATTTAATGGTGTAGGAGTTGAGTCTCACTGATCTCTTATAGCCTATGTTCATCCCGGATACCTCCTGAACATTTTGCAAAAAGCCCCATCAAAATAGGACGAACGGTGTAATCGCGCATAAAATACTAACAAACAAACAAACGCACATTAATTTTTATATATTGGATTACTGCCAAAATAATACTTAATGATGTACTTACCATGTAGGTATGCCAATCACGAATGTTGGAGGAGTGACGATGATGATACGAATGAAACCAACAAACAAAAACGTTACCAGATGTGTTGCAGTAAATGTTTAAATTGGTATTACATAATTTGTTGTGATAGTATTAAATGATTCGGACTGCAAAAGATACCAACTATTGTAAAAGAGTAAGTTAGCGTTGTGTACTATTGCGTAATTTGTTTTTCTATTGTTTTATAAACGAAGTTAAGTAAATGAAATCAATGTATCTTACAGTATACATTGCCAATTTAAGATACGAATGAAACTAACAAAAACAATGTTATCTGATGTGTTGCAGTTGACCTTTATATCACAACTCCATATTCATCCCGGGAATATCTTGAACATTTTGCAAAAAGCCTCATCACGATCGGATCAACGGTATGGTCGCGCAGAAAGTACGAACAAACAAACATACATTCATTTTTATATATTATATTATTTTTAGATACCCCTTGCCGTATACCCGAGAATTATCCGAGAATCTGCTCATCCCGATCTTATTGGCATAAATGAGCTGAGAGACAAAAATTAATGTACTTCTTATGATTAGTTGAAAATAAGTAAAATGGAAAATAATTATAAATGTATATCTTAATTATTTTAAGATTCTCCGTGCTTATTACACGGTATAGCCCGGGAATCTACTTATCTCGATCTTCTTGGTAAACATGAGCTAAAAGACAAAATTCGTTATTGTGAGTTATCCGTAAAAGAATTACCCGCCATGTGTTATTATGCATGCACAGGAATCTACGTACTTGTCTCGATCTTCTTGGCATCAATAAAAATATAGTGGTTATTGCGAGTTATCCGTAAGAGATAAACATATGCTGTCGCGAACTTTTTTGTAGGGCTTTTTGAGATATTCAAGTCTGTGTACATTAATGTTGTGTATTTTTTATTGTTTTTGGCAGCGTAGGCAATTTAAGAGTCCAAAGAGCTATTTTCTTCACGTTTTCCACTACATGTCATGGGCGGACGAAAAAAAATGTTACTTTTTTACCATAAAGTTCAGCAATTAGTACATAATTAGATATTATTAAATAAATTCGCAAGGAAACATCTTACAGACTTCTATTGTGGCTCAAGAAGTGTGAATGATTGCGTCACATAGTCATGAAAATTAGAATTGTACCCTCCTTTGCAGATAAGTTAAGAATCGTCATATAACAATTATATTAGAGTGAAAAAAAAGATAAATTGATGAGAGTGAGTCAAAATAGTCTCTTTTAGCTAGATTTATTTTCTGACCCACTGTGCACCGGTCCCATACTGGCCTACATTCCATGAGAAAAATTTCTTCCCCCGTAGAGACTCGAACCACCGAACGTCCCGTAGTTCTGCGCCAAGACTTCTTGCGTTAACCACTCGGCTACGGCGCGAGACTCTTGGTATCAATGAAAGACAAAAATGGTTATTGTGAGTTATCCGTAAGAGATAAAGGACTATTGGTATCAATGAAAGACAAAAATGGTTTTTGTGAGTTATCCGTAAGAGTTAAAAATAAGCTGTCGCGGACTTTTTTGTGGAGCTTTTTGAGATATTCAATTCTGTGTACATTAATTTTGTGTATTTCTTATGGTTTAGGCAGCGTAAGCCATTTAAGCGTCCAAAGAGCTACTTTTTCCACGGTTTCCACTAAAAAGGGCGATGTTTAAGGGTGTACGAGTTGAGTATCACAACTGTCTTATAGCCTATGTTCATCCCGGAAATCTCCTTAACATTTTGCAAAAAAACCCATCACAATCGGATTAACGGATTGGCCGCGCATAGAGTACGAACAAACAAATATACAAACAAACAAATATTAATTTATATGTATACAAGATTGCAGTTTTTTCGAGCCTGAAAATTTTCTTACTAAGGACATGCGGTTTTAAGTCCTTCCCGGAGGTCCTATCCCTTGGATTTCTCCATCCGAAAAATCCATGGACACCGACCATTTTTGAGCCCAGGATCCGTGGGACTAGAGGTAAAAAACATAACCACTAGACCACGACGGCCAACATTGTAGTCGTGGACGGTATTGAACATATCTTGATATTCACGCCACTCATAAACAGGAAGCTGGAAGGATGACCTTGAAACAAGGTCTACGTGTACATGTCGTAGTAAACTAACATAATTAGAATTTAGGTTTAAGCTTCTTAAATTATGGCTGTTAAAATAATGATCATTATTTGCTGGAAAGCTGTCGTATTTTTCCAGTTCGACCAAAGACATCGTTATAGGCTAAAATTGTTTAACCTTATATTACGATTAAGTTCTGTTTTCAAGTGATCCAAGATATTATTTTATATTTTGTTTTAAAACAGTAAAAGTGAGAAGCCAATGAAGTTCATATTAACCAGTAACTTACCATTAAAAAATTTCAGTATATTGTGACGAGGTATGAGCGTGGGAAATAGACGAATGTCTTTAACATCATAAGTTTCACACACATTTTGTAAATTTTCGTTATTTATTTCCCAGTACTTCTCTGCGCACTCACATACAATTTCTGCTATAAGAATCCCTTAAAACACCGTTTCCTTTAAAATTCAATTCTTCTCACTCGCTGACTTCTTCACTAAAAATATTTAGTTCTCTTCGCACTTGGAACACATTCACTCGTTCACAACTAAGATACAACTGGCCGCGCAGAACCTCGCACTTCTTTATACATGCGAGGATCTGAATAATTTGCACGTCAGTCTAGACACCTTTAAAATAGAAAGTTCGCGAGCTCAATTAAATTTCACACACATTTTGTAAATTTTCTTTACTTCCTAGTACTTCACTCCGCACTCACATACTATTGTTTGCTACAAGAGTCCCTTACAACACCGTTTTCTTTAGAGTTCAATTCTTCACACTCGCTGATTTCTACACTAAAAATATTTAATTCTCTTAGCACTTAAAACACTTTCACTCGTTAAGCTTTGGTTACCATTAAATTCTGTTTTCAAGTGATCCAACATATTATTTTATATTTTACTAACTAATATCCGGCGTACTCCTAAATAAATGTTAATGTGTTTTTACCACCAGCAGTGCGCTGTTATACTCTACTTTTTTGTAGAGTTATTTTAGATGTTCAATTCTGTATACATCAATTGATGTATTTGTTATGGTTTAGGCAGCGTAAGCCATTTATGTGTCAAAATAGGGACTTTGGTTCAAGTTTTTCACTACAAAGGGTGATTTTTAGGAGTGAAGTATTACAACTCTCTTATAGCCTATGTTCATTCCAGGAATCTCTCGAACATTTTTAAAAAAATCCCCATCTCAATCGGATGAACGGTATGCCAGAGCACGCTTGCCCGGGAATCTACTTATCCCGATATTCTTGGAATAAAAAAAACTGAAAGCACGACAGATCTAGAAGACTTTTGGCTGACCAGCCGGCTGTTGGCCTCACATCCACATGTGTTAGTCACAGAGGTAGACGATCATCTTGTGGTCAGCATGTCGGATCCTCCAGCCGTTATAGCTGGTATTGTCAACCTGGAGTAGCTACTTATTGTAGCTACCCATCTGCCTCACGATGCTAGGAGGGCACCGTACATTGGGAGAGATACGAAATCTAGCTGAAAAATGTATTTTACTAACTCTCGCCAATTCATCTTTCTTCACTGTAAAATTATTGTCAGATCACTGTTCTTCACTTATCTGCAAAGGAGGGTAGAATTCTGAAATTTACGTAGACAATATAAACATCGGAATATGCCGATAGTTATGAACTCATCTGGTCCGCATCCTAGTTGAGTACCGAGCTGTAGAAATTAATACGTTTTGCATTAAAGTTCAGTGAGTTATTCTTCTTATTCTATATGGATACTTTACCTCAAGGTTTGTAGTTTTCATAGATATATTTAACATGTTTCTATACAACCAGATAGTGTTAAATACACGTGGAATCATACCTTCGAAACAAAACAAAAATACACAATCATTTTACTTTAACTTGAATTGATAGTGTGCTGGGAAATGAGAGGTTAAGATATAATCAAAGAAATATAGTTAAGATCCCTGACCCAATTCATATTCAATAACTGGATCAGGATATTTCGATAAATGAAGTAGTTTCTTCCATTAAATGTTTAAAGAATGGTAAAGCACCTGGAATTGATGGAATACCAGGGGAATTCTTGAAAAATATGATATCATCCAATAAATTATTAGACGTTTTGAAAACTGCGTTCAACAAACTTTTTAATGGAGGAGATTATCCGGAAGCCTGGGCGACAGGTGTCATCCACCCGCTATACAAAGGGAAAGTTGGGGCACAGATACCAGAAAGTTACAGGGGAATTTGTCTCCTGTCAGTGTTCGGAAAAATATATTGTAAAGTACTTTACGAACGAATAAGACAATGGACTAAAGAGAACAATAGGCCCTCAAAATATCAGGCAGGTTTTAGAGAAGGGTACTCCACGGTGGACAACGTATTTGTTCTGAGAACATTAATTGATGACAATCTGAAAATGAAGGGGGGTAAATTATTTTGTGCATTCATTGATTATAAGATGGCATTTGATACTGTGGACGAAGAAGAAGAAGAAGAATGAAAAGAAAAATTTAGAACACTGATAGTCGTTGGAAAATCCTGTTCCGTCTGCTTATGGAATTGAAAGACCCATAATATCGTTCGAAAAGGCTGGAATAAAAACAAAAAAAAATATTTCTTCTGAAATGTCTGTCTTGGGAAAGGTAGCATAATAAATTTGCTTCCCTAGAAGCATTACAGGGTAGATAGAATATCGCAACCTCTCTTATTGACACCTAGTCTCATGTTGATATATCGATATCTTGACATTTTATTGTCAAAAAAGTCAATGCTTCGTCCGACATAGAAGATAGGGGAGTTGAGCTATAAGAATCCCTTACACACCGTTTCTTTAAAGTTCAATTCTTCACACTCGCTGACTTCTTCACTAAAAATGTTAACTTCTCTTCGCACTTAGAACACTATCACTAGTTCACAACTAGGACACAACTGGCCGGTAACTACCTCGCACCTCTTTATATATGCGAGGATCTGAATTATCTGGACACCTTTACAATATAAAGTTCGCGGACCCGATTATTCCAGGAACGACCTCAACTCTCGAATCCCTTTGACCATATTAGGCGGGACTTTGATTCTGGCCGTCGCTTGCGAATTTTAAACGAGGCCCAACAGTGCGTCTCAATGTGAAACTAAAAATAATTTTAATAATAACGTTGAAATAGATCGGTCTGGCGGATGCCATGCTCGCCTCTGGATAGATTTCTCGAGCATAAAAATCCAGACTGCAGATTCTTTCGGAAAATAAGTAAATTCGCGGTTCCCTTGTTCTATATAGTCTGCACAGTACATATCTAAAATCAGAGGCCCCAGACCACAATTCAAGTCCAAGTTTGCATTGCGAGCTGATAACCTGAGTTTTTAAGTAGCACGTTTTATATTAAATTACTAACTAAAACTTGGATGTCTATCATTCTATACCAGAACATTCTCACATACGTCAAGGGTACTGTCTTCAAGGAGTTTCTTAATGAAGATAATTCAATTAAGCTTATTTCCCTACATATGTCAGCTAGTTATATGTGGTTAGCTCGTCGTGTCAAAGAGACTAGTTCTGGACAACTCAGGTTTTACATGGATGGAATGGCAGATTAAATTTTTCTCAGAAGCTCTAGTTCTTTTACGAAAACAAACATTGAGACTCGTGACCCATGGATAAAATATCTCCTTGAGGAATTCTTCCTTGGATTTATGCATCCTAAAAATCCATCGACATCATCCGCATTTCAAGCTCCTAGTCTTGTGACCAGAGGAAACTACATAACCACTAGACAGTCGAGGGAAAAAAATAGGTGCTAAGCAGAATTATATTTGCTAGTCAAAGAAATGTTTTAATTTTATTGTACAGTAGTTCAGACATGTATATCAATCTGGTATATTCTAAAAATCATGTTCTCAAAGGGCCGTAGGAAAATCTCTGGTATTTTATGCACATGAGAACACCTGTAGATTTGAGAAAGAAAAACGCTAAAATAAATATTGTTCTATCAGAGAACTGTCTTAGGAATATGTGTTTGATTTCACGATTCTTTGAGAAATTTATATGTTTCTGTGACATAAATCGAAGGTCAATGTTTGCCTAGATGAAGTAGTAGAAGGAATTTAATTAAACTGTAAGTTCAATTTTGAGATAGTGTTTTTAAAAATAATTTCATCCTTAAAAATCATGAATGACTTGATTTCTTAAACCATAGCGCTATTCTCACTTCTTATAACAGTGTATACTGAAATGAAACGCATATTAAACAAAATTTGCGCTCATTTTTACAGAGTAAAAGGTTAATTTGTATTACGTGAACTCACTGTATATAATAATAGAAATAATAACAATAATAATAATCATATAATAATAATAATAATAATAATAATAATAATAATAATAATAATAATAATAATAATGCATGCCAAAGGAAGGCCAGAGCAAAGATTGCCTAAAATTGATAAGGAATGGATCCCAACGGAAAGGAGTAAGAGAGGTAGTCCGAATAAATCTTGGGTAGAAGGGGTACAAGCGGCTATGAATATCGGAGGATTGGAGGAATGGCGTTTGGTTTCCCGAAGACGGCGGCAGCTGCCATGATACCGGATAAATAATAATAATAAAAAATAATAATAATAAATATTACTATTATTAGTATTATTATTATAACATTATTATATTTATGGGACATTTATCTACAAATACAGTACTTTTTCTATAAGCCATTGTAAATGTATTCCTCCATAAATCCCTATTCTCTGCACCACTGTCTATTAATTCTCTCGACACTACACTCTTATGCACTCCTTGAATCCACTGTTCTTTTGGTCTACCCTTTCTTCTGTTGCCCTCGGCTTCAAAATTTAGTATTATCTTATGTCTCCTGTCGTCTAACATCCTCTTTACGTGGTCATACCATTTCAGTCTTCTTTCTTCAATAACTTGTAAAACATATATTTGAACATCCATTATTTATCCGCTTTTAGTATTTATAATTTTGTCTCTTCTCGAATTTCTAGAAGTCCTCTTACAATAATGAATCTCTGTAACCAACAGTTTGAGTCTGCTCTCTGCTTAATGTCCACGTATCCGCACCATACAATAGTTAACTCTCCATCAATGAACTAAAAATAAGTTTTTTTTAGTTTTATTCAGAATTTTTGACCACCACAGCACCTAATTTAACATTCCAATTGTTTTCGTTCCTTGACTTACTCCTTTGTTTATCTCAGAATTGCTTGTTCCTTCTGATTGTAATATTGATACTAAGTAATTGAAGTCGCTAACTGTCTTAATTTTATCATTTTCAATCCCCAAGCTTTCATTCATTTTCATTGTAGATGATAAATACTTTAGTTTATTGAAATCATTATTTAATACCGATATTTTATGTTCCTTACCCAGTTTTAGGATAATCCTCGATGTCTCGTGTAATTTATACTTGGTCGTCTGAAAACAGAAGTTAATGCAAATAGCAATTTCATGTTATTGCAAAAGTTGGGCGGGAAGATATATTCAAACAATAGGCAAATTCAGTCTTTATAAAGATAGTAACGACAATGGGGTTAGATTAGTCACCTTCGCCACATCAAATAATCTCATTGTTAAGAGCACAACATTTCAGCATAAGGATATTCATAAATAAACCTGGGCGTCTCCAGATGGCGAAAACCGGAACCAAATAGATCATGTATTAGTCGACAAACGCCGGCACAGAAGTATCATCGATGTTAGATCAGTTAGAGGCACAGACTGCAATTCGGATCATCATCTGGTCAGGGTGAAAATCAGACAACGGCTTTTGCTTATGAGAGGAACAAACGCAAAAGATGATTCTGTAAAATTTGAATTAAAAAATTTTAAAAATGATGAAATGCGTCAAGAATACCAAATCAAAATTGCTAATAGATTTGAAGTACTGGAATCTTCAGTGACAATGTGGCAAACGAAGAAGAAACTGATATAAATAAAGAATGGGAGGCTATAAGAGATACTATTAAATTGTCAGTATTAATAAGCATTTGTTGTTTAAAAAAGAGGCAAAGCAGAAATGGTTTGATGAGGAATGTGCCGACATTGTAAAGAAAAGAAAGCAAGCAGAAATTAAATGGTTACACGAGCCAAATTAGGTAAATTTAGAGCAATTGGGTAGTATTAACGGGAAATCACCAAGTTACCAAAAGTAAAAAGAGGGAATATCTGAGAGAGAAGATATGTGATCCTGAAATGAACGCAAAAAATAGGAACATAAGAGAATTATATCAGGGAATTTGTATAGAGAAGAAAGGGTTTCAGGCTAGAACAAACATAATTCGGAATGAAATTGAGGATATGATTGTAGATTCCAGGTGTTTATTAAATAGATGGAAAAGTTACTTTGATCAGCTATTACATGTACATAGAGAACATGACATTGAGGAGGATCATTTACAGACAGCAGAAATGCTAGTCGCAGAACCAAGTGCATTAGAGATTGAAATGGCGATTGAAAAATTGAAGATGCATAAAGCATCAGGTTCAAATGATATCCCAGCAGAACTGATAAAATCAGGGGGAGCAAAAATTGATGGAGAAGATATGCTAGTTGCTTAGTTTGATTTGGGAAAAAGAAGCTCTTCCAGATGAATGGAAAGAATCAATTATCGTACCAATTTATAAGAAAGGAGATATAACTGATTGCATCTCAATACTTACAACTTTGTACAAAATTCTGACAAATATATTAGTTAGCAGACTTACTCCCTTTATTGATGACATTCTAGGAGATCATCAATGTGGATTTAGAAGAAACAGATCTAAAAGAGATCAGATTTTTTGTATAAGACAGATTTTAGAAATGAAATGGGAATATAATGGTAATGTACATGAACTATATGTAGACTTCAAAAAAGCATATGACTCAATTAAGAGGGAGAAGTTATATAGTATCCTGCTGGAGTTCGGAATTCCTATAAAGTTAGTTAGACTTATACGAATGTGTCTAAATGGCACAAAGAGTAGGGTGCGTGTAGGCAAACAGTTTCGGTCATTTTTCAAATACAGAATGGGTTCAAACAAGGATATGCACCATCTCTTCTGCTATTTAATTTTATACTAGAGCATGGCATTATATCTCTAGAGAATGAGGAAGGCTTACAACTCAATGGTATTAATAATCTGTTAGTTTATGGTGATGATGTACTACTTTTGGCCAAGAGCGAGGAGATACTGAAGGACAACACGCACACACTAATGAGTAACACTTAGAAATTATAATAAAACTAAATATATTGTCACACGTAGAAATATAGTATATCATGGAAATCGACAGCTAATGGCAAATGAGGGAAATTTTGATGAAGTGGCTGAATTCAAATACCTAGGAACAATAATCACAAATAGGAATGAGATGCACAAAGAAATTAAACATAGGTGCAATTTTGAAAATGCGTGCTATTATGTATTGCAGAGACGTTAAACTGAAATTATATAAAAATTATTCTACCAGTTATAATACATGGGTGCGAAACATGGACTCTTATTTTAAGGGAGGAAAGGAGATTACAAGTATTTGAGAATAAAGTATTTAGGAATTTTTTTGGACCAAAGAGAGATGAAAAAACAGTTGAATGGAGAAGACTACATAACAATGAACTTACATGGTATTTATAGGAAGCCAGATATAATAAGAACAGTTAAGTCTCGTAGACTGCGATGGGCAGGACATGTTGCACGTATGGGGAATGAAAAACTTGCATGGAAGCTTCTTGTAGGAAAGCCAAAGGGGAAACGCCCAGTTGGTAAACCAATAATGAGGTGGGAGAATAACATTAACTATGATTTTAGGGAAGTAGATTATACAGGGAATGATTGGTAAGTATGAGCTCAGGATAGGGATGTATGGAGGGCTTATATCCGCGCGACCATGAACCTACAAGTTCGGTAGTGCCCGTGAGTAAGTAAGTAAGTAAGTATTTGTAGGACTTTTGTATACCGGCGTATGTTGTCCATCAATTTTACTCTCCCTGATTTTATCAGTTCTTACGTTGTAAGTAAGTAAGTAAGTAAGTAAGTAAATAAGTAATTTGATAAAAAATCCCATAATGTTACATTTTTTGAGGTAGAAATGGCAAAAAAATTGAAGATGCATAAATAATTAGATGATATCCCAGCAGAACTGATAAAATCAGGGAGAGAAAAATGGATGGACAATATACGCCTGTTGTTTAATATGATTTGGATAAAAGACGCTATTCCAGATGAATGGAAATAATCAATTATCGTACCAATTTATAAGAAAGGAGATAAAACTGATTGCAACAACCATAGCGGCATTACATTGCTTTCAACTTCGTACAAAATTCTAACAAATATTAGATTAGATTAGATTTATTTTGCTTGGTGGAGTATTAGTAAACAGAGTATTGATGACATTCTAGGAGGTCACCAATGTGGATTTAGAAGAAACAGTTCTACAACAGATCAGATATTTAGTATAAGACTGATTTTAGAAAAGAAATGGTCTACAACAGATCAGAATTATAGTTTACGGCCGATTTTAGAAAATAAATGGGAATATAATGGTACTGTTCATCAATTAAACGTACACTTAAAAAAGGCATACGATTCAATTAAGAGGGAGTAGTTATAAAGTATCCTACTGGAGTTTGGAATTCTTAAAACGTTCGTTAGACTCATACGAATGTGTCTAAATGGGACAAAGAGTAGGATGCGTGTAAGAAAACAGTTTTCAGATACGTTTGAAATCCACAATGTGTTGAATCAGGGTATGCACTATCTCCTCTACTATCTAATTTTGTACTAGAGGATACCATGAAATATTTAGAGGATGAAGAAGGCCTAGAACTCAATGGTATTAATAGACTGTTAGTTTATGGTGATGATGTAGAACTATTGGGCGATACCGAGGAGATACGTGAAGGCCAACACAGACACACTATTGAGTAATACTAAGAAATTTGGACTGGAAGTAGATATCAATAAAACTACATAAATGGTCACACATAGAAATACATTATACAATGGAAATGGATAGCTAATGACAAATGAGGTAAAGTTTAAGGACTGGTCTGATTTCAATTACCTCGGAACAAAAATCACAAATAGGAATGAGATATTGCCTTCTTTCTTCATATAATAATATACACATTGTTCTAGTGATAGTAAATTTATATTGGTTTTATTATTTGTTTTCATATATTTTAAAATTTTTCAAGCTGCAGATGATTGTGTAAATCCTAAGTGACTGACTGTTCATTTCTGAACTTTTATTTTCCCTCTGTTTATTTTTGGCTCTTTTAACCTCTTTGCAAACAATACATTTCTGTTCTTTGTATATTTTCTTATCTAATTCAGATTTTATATTCTGACAACGATTATTTTTTTCTCTCTTTGTTCCAGTTTTTCTTCCTTTATCCAGAAGTTTAACCCAGATGGCCCTGACGCCGTCAGCAAGGATATTGGACCACATTGTTATTTTTTTAAATAGTTCTGTTGGTAAACGTTCAAACAGAAGCCTTTAACAATGGAAGGAAATAAATTGGTTCACTGTTACCTGTGATACATCAATAGTACTTTTTGATGAACTGTGAATATATTTAGTAGTTAATGAGTTGACTGATATAGTTATAGTGGACTCAGTATTTTAGTTTATAGGCGTTTTGCTTTTTCTGCGTAGGTAGGTCTATTTTGCACGTATACATATTTAGCATATCAAGCGGCGTTGTCACGTTTTTTCGCTGGCACTAACATATAATATTATAATAATACTGTAAGAGACAATAGCTGCAACGATGTTAATATAATTATATCCAGGGGGTTGACATGGAATAGTTAGATTATAAGTCAATTATAATAGCAAGACATTATTGGCAGAGAGCTGGTTTCAGTTTTTGGTGATTGGAGCGGCGTTTTAGATGCCTCTAACAACTCCCTGGCTGTAAAAATTTATTTTGTAAACAAGAGAGAAACAATTGTCTTTGATGCCGTTTAGAAACTAAAATACCAAGTCCGCTATACAAACGGCTATGTGTATTATGAATGTATCATTTATAAACAATTAAATCTTAGTGTTAATAGCTTGCTCAAGGTTACGGTTTCTTATTCATTAATAATTTAATATTAGATTCGCACACTACTACTGCTGGTGGGTGACATTGACTGGCATCGTCCAGTGAGTTGCGTACTTAATGCTTATTTATGCTTCTTGGCAGCCAACAACTTTGTGGCTATCAAATTGGGTTTGTAGTACCTAACCCTAGTCACATAGCGGCAAGATGTATTATGTTTTGGGGTCCATGGTTGATGTGAATCACACCAGAATGGAGCGTCAGGAACCATACTGCTGGGGGGCCGAGAGTCGGAAAGCCAAACAGTGTAAAATGAATCTCACTACTCTGGGCGAGAGAACTTCGCACTCTTCATTTCGTGTCCATTTAGGGATAATCAACCTATACAAAGCATAAGTCGATGAGTTCGATCGCGCAAGAAGAAACGTTCCATGGGATTTTACAATCCAGCTAAAATGGGTTCGATGTCCCGGAGCATTGCCTCGGCATCAATATTATGGTTTGTATTTGATAGTTGCCGACTATTGGAACTGGTTATTTGGAGAAGATGTACCAGTTTATGCCTGAGTATGTGAGATTGAGGGATTTACCTTCACTAAGGTGAAGGTACGGGGTTGACATTTATATGTATTGAGTGGGGTAGATTTTTGGACTTTAAGGTAGGTTTTGTTTGCTATCACAAAAACTGTACAACGACGGTAGAAAGCGGTGTAACCTGACAGTCCGCTGTTTGCACGTATGATTAACGAATGAATTCGTTGTGCTTGACCGTAACCGGGTAGTCCTTATAGTTATGGGCACAGACGGCACAGTGTGGTGTCCGTTTGCACCCGGAGAGGTGTGATTGAAAGCTTGATATCTACAACACACTTACAGTTTTGAGCTTAGTCTATAAGCCTCTATTGCTACTGAGGTGTAGAGAGGGCGATTAAGTTCATAACTCTTTCGACCTTAATCGGTATTGTCGAGCTCTTATAAATAAAGGTACGGACACTTCCAAATTGTCAGTTTTCTTAGTGATTTGCGTGACGTTTCTGAGGGGAATCCTAATGAGAGAATTTCCTATTAAATTTCAGTTATAGAGAATCTCGGGGAAGTCTCTTCAACACCACTTTAAGTGGAAGTTCTCTGTTCAGTTGATAAGCACAGTGTTCCTTTTTATCGAAATTACTCTTTCAACTTCATAATGTCCTCCACTGAGGATGCATAGTAGCGTAAACTGTCATGAGTATTAACTACCTTCAGATATCAATTTATGAATTGTTTTATTTCCCAGTTTATCCAGAACAAATTCCCATGATCCATCACAGTGATTGGAGCGGGAGCCTCTTCCTTCCGAATAGGTGCTCGTGAGGGTCCAGCCTCTGGTATAACTGCAGGGACACAAGTAGTATCCATTGGCGACGGATCCACCATAACGCATAGTTCAGTAACTGTCTCATGAACAGTCTCATTAACAAGCGCTGAATATATGTTTGAAGTACTGACCGCTGGTAAATCAGACAGGTGAACTATAGGAACATGTTTAGCTACAGGGACAACAATCGGTTGAACTGCAGGCTGCTCGGATTGCCTGAAATCGCATATTTTTATTTTTCTTTCCCTTTTTGGACGCTCCAGAAGGTTTGTCCACTGAATGTGAAACATTTTTCCTATTTGAGATTACAGTTTTTTATTACAGTCTCGTCATTATTTTGATCAAATTGTTCTAAGAGAGTAGTAGGCTCAGTAGCCGGAGAGAGGAAACAGCCTGTCTGTATTTCTACAGTCATGGTTTTGACCTATCGCAGTAAACTGTAGAAGAAGTTTGGTGAATCTAATTAATTTTGAATCAGTGAGTTAAGCTGCTTTAATCTTCTCGAACTTTGAGTATGTAGTTAAATAATTTACAATGATGAAAAGGTAGTCTCTTGAACAACATTTATGGTTTCCAAAATAATTCAATTTTGACAAGGGAGACCTCCGAAAGTACGAGAGGACCGAGATCCGTTGTTTCAAGATCTAGTGACCCGTTATCTCTAGGCTTAGAAGTCGTTGCTTGTTATTAAATCAAGACTTAGTCCAATCACAAGTTAAATTATATTTACGTCACAACACAATTGTCACCAATTAAGCTACTCATTATTACTACAATAATATTGGGTTGTGAAATACGAAAACTCCACTTGAAAGCCACAAATAAACTGCCAATTAATGAAATAAAGTAAACACTGTTGATCAGGCCCGTGGCCTGGTCAGTGAAAGTTACTACACCAATCAGGTCACTTTTTATTTTGACCAATTAGAGAACAGCTTTTTATAGCCAATCAACGTGTAAACACGCATGAAGATAGTAACTTGTTTAGGAGCATCACTATTACGTCACAATAGCACATTCAATGCTGCCATGAATTCACGATCTAACGAACAGGTCCACATATTGACTCACACACACACACACACACACAAATATATATATATGTTATAATTACATTTTTGACATTAAGCAATGCAAGCCTAATATGATATGAAAAGAAACATAAATGTCAGAACCGGGATTTGAACTCAAACCTCTAAATTGATGCTTCCGTGCAATGCCAATTACGCCATCCAAACAATCCTAGCACTAATATTTATTTTTCTTTAGATATACTCCATCACGGGAGGTAGCGAGAATTCAGTTCCACTGCGCTCTAGTGGCTACTATAACAAATAAGAAAATTACAGAGAATGTTTACTTTATAGCAGTCATGCTTCTTTATTTGGATGTTAGATTTTAATTATTGACATTAAGCAATGCTAGCCTAATATGACATGAAATATGTGGTAAGGAAAGGAATATATGTAGAGATTATGTCCCCACTACCAAGAACCAATGGTATAACGCCTGATATGTAAAACAAAAATGTTGCTGGAGAAATGTCAATTGTACTACTGAGGGACATATCAACGAATGAATTTTCATCTGTTATCGGAAGTGATTGGTTAGAATACCACAATCATGTGCGGAAACTGTAGACTCAGTACTAGGAAAATAATGGGTTGTTGTAAAACTCAATAGATTAATTTTTCGTTGCATTGGGGATAGCCGAATGTTATGCTAGTGACCAGAGATACTCACAATCCCATGAAGAAAGTGATGACACAGAGCTTTCTCGTTCACTGTCGGACCGCGAGTAAGGAAACTCAACTTTCATCTTATCATGTGATATAAAATATTTTTTATATACCAGAATTATTAGTAGTTTTTGTGTTGCTGAATATTGTTAATATATCATATTATTTTAATAGCACTTCACTCTCTTTTCCACGGATTACGTGCTCTTTGTTTACATATATTATAAAATAGACATTAATTTATTAATATTTATTTTATTATATTAATATTCTGTTATAATTTTGTTGTACAAAAATACCGCATGAAACTCCAACACTGTAAACTCGTTTACAATGTTATGCATTTATTACATTCGTTAATCATGTAATAAAGTATAACACTGTAAACTTATTGTTTGTATAATTTTATTACATTAATTACTTTTTGAGCAGATTGGATGTTCTTAAATTGTGAAATTACTCAATAAAGTACGGAAAGAAATTACATTTAAGTACTAAAATGACTTGAGAATAATTTATAACTCAACTTATTCTTAACAGTTAAAGAGACCTTTCGAATTAAAATGCAGCAAATATTTTCTGAACACGTAGTACTAAAATGTGGACGAGAGAAAAGGTATGATTCTAATATTACATAACACATTCCTTTGGCTAGTCACCTCTTGAGATTGCAGCTCTACATGTTAAAAAAGATTCCATAAATCGAACCCTATGTTTGAGTGCTAACTGAAAGGGAATAAGTGTGGCATATACATGCATTAACGTTTAAACAAATACATGAATCGCACACAAAATTTTGTGGAATAGACTAGCACTATTTGAACTTTGTACATTGTAAGCACTCTTTGAACATCGTACAATGTGAGCTCTGTTCTATATTATTATCATTTATAGATGGTTCCTTCTGATGGCGTTCGCTAGGCGGTCGGTTAGTGTAAGCTGTTTTCTGATTGGCTGCCCCTGCCTCTAGTGGCAGAAGTCATAGTCTTGGTTCTAGTGTTTTCAGAGAAGAAAACCAAATGTTTTGTCCTTCATGCTTACTTTTTTTTCGGATTTAAGTAATTTTTATATTTGTAAATTTAAATGTCTTCTCTGTAAAGTCTAGTGTGGTAATGTAATGTTTTGTTTAAAATCTGGGTTTTGGGAATTTGGTAATTTAATGACACGTTCTTTGTTTTTCGTCAAATGTTCCGCTATCGGCTGATGTTTCCATTTGCTTTAACCTGCAGTTCCTCTTGTATCTCTGCAACCTTGTATTGTCTTCCAATTTTGTCTTATTGTGCCCCCGTAAGATATGCGAACTAAAACCTTCTTCCTTTTCTGCCTCGACAATTGATTTCCCTCCCTGCATTCCTATATCTCTATCTATGTTTGTATATATCTCTTGCACTCCAGTGTTGTCAACTCAACTCAAAACTTTCATTATTCAATATTCAAGGGCCGTGACACTGGGGGAAATTCGGCAACATTCCTATTCAATAAGTTACCGCGGCTGCCGTTTGACGTAGTGGGAGGGGAGTGCGGTGAAATGTTGTGAGTATAGACGTGTGCATTTCTAAGAACGATGTGAGCGCTGTAGGGGCACAGGTCCGTTGTTCCGAGTATAATAACCATTATTTTCATTCTACTTGTGAATACCTCTCCACAGCTACACTGGTTAATATCAATGCTAGCAGTATTTAATTGATTATATCTATCTTTTGCGGACATAGCAAATTACCTTTTTCTTCTCATATATTGTCAAAATCTTTGTTTCTTGAGTATTGTTCCTATTTTCCGCGTTACTGTTTTAACATAAGGTAGGCAGTCCTTACCTTTCGTCTCCATCATAGTTGCATTTTTCGATCCATATTTTCTAGGATTTACTAAAGGACGAAAATCAGCTTTGCTGTGTCCGTTGGTGTGGAATGCTGCTTGAAGATGATCTTTTAAATATCTTAACTGATGATAGAACACCAAATCAACTGATCCAAACAATTTTTAATCGGTATAAGAGTAACATCATATCAGCACAAATAGGAACAGAATTGTCAGATTGGAAATATATAAATTGCGGAGTTAGACGAGGATGCCCTCTTTCACCACTTCTATTTAATGTATACATTAATGCTATCATCAGACACTGGAGATTGACAGTTCATGGTAATATTCCTCTCTCAAGATACACAATTTTAGACACACTCTTATATGCAGATGATCAGGCTCTTTTCGGCAATAATGCAGATGAATTACAATATTCCACTCATCATGTTAATATAATAGCCCAACGATTTAACATGGAAATATCAACAACAAAATCTTAAGTTTTGGCCTTTCAAGGGAAATTCCCAGTAAGAAGTACAATTTGTATTCAGAATTCAATATTAAGAGCAAGTAAATTCATTTAAATACTTAGGATATAATCTAACTTATAATGAGGAATGTGATATATCCTTTAAAATACAAAACTATAATAAAGCTTTAAGAATTATCAACCAAGTTTCTAAACCATCAAAAGTGCAGAGATACATAAGAATGAAAATCTATAACGTTCTCGCTAGAGCCATAATCTGTTATGGCAGTTAAGCTTGGACCATCAGAACTCAGGATGACCGTCAGGATGACATGAAATTTCTGCGACGAACTGCAGGTTATAGCCTTCTAGACCACCAAAGAAATTCAACAATAGCCAGAGAGTTAAACATCGTACCTATATCTGAATACTTCCAAGAATATAGAAACAATTGGCTAGCCCATATTCAGCGCATGGATCATCACAGAATATCAAAACAAATTCTTCACTACATTCCTCGAGGCAGAAGATCTGTGGGTCGACCTTTTCGGAGATGGCGGGAGACCGTAACGGGCCACTGGACCTAATACTTGAAAGACAGATGATGATGATGAGATGATGAACTTTTCTTCATGGTATACTGTGGTTAGAATCCTTTTTTTTAGCCCGGTCAACCAGAGTTTTTAATATGCCACTTTTTGCCTTGGGTGAGATTTCGATTGCTTTTGTAGGTACCGGTCTTTGTAAGTATTTTTAATTGTAAACTCTGTGTCTAAGTGTCATATCTTCATTTATGATAATATTATGATTTATGATTATCTGAAAAGAGCATAAATGTAACGGACCGCTTAGCGACCGCCACCACCCGGGAGCGACCTATACATAGAAATACCATTACCAATGGGGTCAATGTCTGCACTAGTGGTTTACATATCAAATTGTATTTGCCTCGTCAATACATTTAAATTTTTTGGGGTTAATTGACTCTGCCTTTGTCCCCTCGGCAGTTTCTCTTGAAGATAGCCGGCAACACAGCAACCACAATACCAGCCACATTCTGTTTTGTACATCTTATTTGCTTTTGACTTGACGTTCAGCTAGTCTGCATCCGAGAGTTGAGTTCACAGAACGCACGCAGGAACTCCAGGCGGTATCTACCGCAGTGGTAGGCGAAACACCGAGTTTCAGCAAAATTGAACCATGGCCATTTAGCTTACTAAACATGAATCAATAATGATGATGGTAATAATAATAATATTAATGATAATAATAATAGTAATAATAATAACAACAATAATAACAATAATAATTACTGCATTGCCTTTTAAATTAATTTTTGTTATTTATTTACCATTTTTTAATCAAACAATTCTACTTCAATAACATTCATTGGGATATTATGAACATAAAATATTGGAAACGTGCATATTCCACCCATCCATAGAAATTCTGCCCGAGGGCAGATCTTTCACTGCATTCATAGCATTTTCATGCTATGCTTTGCAGTTTTACTAGGGAATTGTAAGTGAAGGATGGTGATGATGATGGTGATGATGATGGCCATATGATTTCGGGGACTGTTTGGGCCTTAAAGTTTTCCTGATATTTGTCTTACAGGTGAGGAAAAACCCCGATAAAAACATCACCCAAGAAAACTGCCCCCACAGGGGATCGAACCCGGGCCCGCTGTGTGACAAGGGAGCACGCTACCTCGAGGCCACAGCGGTGGACAGTTACATATTAGATGAGTATATAAAAAAGTCCGCTATTTTATTAAACAGACAAGCTCGTCAGTAGACAATAGACAAGCCTATAGCATATCCATTATGAGCAGAACATATGAAAAAGTAGAAGAAGTTTGGGTAATGTGGACCCATCGGTTTGAGTGGACCATATTAGTATCTTCTTCAATTAGTGCTGCACTCGAACAGAAAATATTTTAACTTCTTCCCCTCATCAACTTTGTCGTGTTCAAGACCAGTTTCTTTTATCCTTGTGCAAATAAGTGCTTACTTGTGATATTTATGAAAACAACCATTTTAAAAGTTTTTCAAGCTAAGAATTATTTCTTCATTTCTGCTATTGAAAATTATAAATTTTGAAAATCCCCTAAATATATGTTATTATGTAGATGCTGTTTTAATATACAGACGTGTTTGGTTTGGCATTATACGACATGGCAGCTATATAAAATAATTAAATATAACAAAAGAATTATGTTAATGTGGACCCTCCATTTGGTGGTTAAAGTAGACTTGAGTCCACGTTACACGAATACGCACATTTTGTCAATGAGGATGCTATATGTAAAAAAACATGCACTTAATCGATGTTATTTAATACAAAGGAAACTAAAGTGGTGGCATTTTGTCGGAAATACCCTATACCTAGGAAAAATAGTTTTGGACAATGAAATTTTAGAACGAGTAAATGAATTTAATTATTAGAGTTATAATTTAACATTTCAAGGTGAAGCTGATATGTCAAAGAAACTCTCAAATTTCACAAAAACAGCGGGGATAATTAACAGTATAATGAAACCATCTTTAGTACAAAACAATACAAGATTAGGGCTTTATAAGATTCTCGCAAGACCAGTATTAAGATATGGTAGTGAAGCATCGACCCTCCCTGGTATCTTTACCTTGTCGTGGTGGAGTGGCTTGCATGCTTAAATGATCCTGAGAGCTATGCCGACAGTAGAATTCCTGCCAATAGGGTTACCCGTGCAGGACTGGTCGAAGGTGATAAGCCAGACGAAAAAAGTACCTTGGTCGAAAGACTGACGATCTTTTACCGTAAAAATACAACCGTCAAGAAATACGGGACATGGGTTCAAATGGGGTAACATTTTCCGGAGGTAAAATAGTCCCCCATTCGGTTCTCCGGTCGGGGACTACTTCAGGGAACCCATGCAAAAGGCTCAAACACAGGGACATGTATCTAGGAAAATTGAATGTTAGGACGTTATACAATAGCGGGGCACTAGAGATATTAACGCGGGAATTAAATAAATTGCCCTTGGATATAGTTGCTTTGCAGGACGTTATGTGGCAAGGAGAAGGAAGTCAGGAATCAGGAAGCTTTGCATTATACTACGGGGGTGCAGAAAGACTTGCATTTGGAACGGGTTTTTTAATCAGGAGGAGGATCCTAACCGCTATCCGATATATTAAGTTTGTTAGTGATAGGGCATCATACATAAGTCTAAAGGGTAAACAACATGTTTTTATAATTGTAAATGTACATGCCAACACAGAAGATAAAGATGACAAGATCAAGGATGAGTTCTACGAAGATTTAGAATGCTTATTTGATAGCCTTTCACGATATCATATGAACATTGTCTTAGGAGATTTTAATGCAAAAGTGGGTCGGGAAGATATATTCAAAAAAACAATAGGTAAATTCAGACTTCATGAAGATATTAACGGCAATGGGGTTAGATTAGTCACATCTGCCACATCAAAGAATCTCATTGTTAAGAGCACAACATTTCAGCGTAAGGATATTCATAAATACACCTAGATGTCCCCAGATGGAGAAACTCGGAACCAGATAGATCATGTAGTAGTGGATAAACGCTGGCACAGTAGCATCATCGATGTTAGATCAGTTAGAGGGAGAGACTGCAATTCGGATCGTCATCTGGTCAGAGTGAAAATCAGACAACGGTTATCGCTTATGAGAGGAACAAACGCTAAAGATGATTCCGTGAAATTTGAATTAAAAAACTTGAAAAATGATGAAATGCGGCAAGAATACCGAATCAAAATTGCTAATAGATGTGAAGTACTGGAATCTTCAAATGACAATGTGGCAAACGAAGAAGAAACTGATATAAATAAAGAATGGTAGATTATAAGAGATACTATTAAATTGTCAGCATCAGAAAGCATTGGTTGTTTCAAAAAGAGGCAAAATAAGAAATGGTTTAATGAAGGATGTGCCGACATTGTAAAGAAAAGAAAGCTAGCAAAAATGAAATGGTAACACGATCCAAATGAGGTAAATTTAGAGCAATTGGATAGTATTAGACGGGAAACCACCAAGTTCCTAAAGAGTAAAAAGAAGGAATATTTGAGAGAGAAGATTAATGATCTTGAAATGAATGCAAAAATAGGAACATTAGAGAATTATATCAGGTAATTAGTATAGAGATGAAAGGGTTTCAGGCTAGAACAAACATAATTCGGAATGAAAATGGGGACATGATTGCAGATTCCAGGAGTATATTAAATAGATGGAAAAGTTACCTTAATCAACTATTAAATGTACATAGAGAACAGGACATTGAGGAGGATAATTTACAGACAGCAGAAATGCTAGTAGCAGAGACAAGTGCATTAGAGGTTGATTTGGTGATTGAAAAATTGAAGACGTATAAAGCATCAGGTTCAGATGAGATCCCAGCAGAACTGATAAAATCAGGGGGAGAAAAATTGATGGATATGCTACGCTGGTTGCTTAGTATGGTTTGGGAAAAAGAAACCCTTCCAGAAGAATGGAAGGAATCAATTATCGTACCAATTTATAAGTAAAGAGGTAAAACTGATTGCAACAACTACAGGGTCATCTCATTACTTTCAACTTCCTACAAAATTCTATCAAATATATTAGTAAACTGACTTACTCCCTATATTGATGACATTCTAGGAGATCATCAATGTGGATTTAGAAGAAATATGTCTACAACAGATCAGATGTTTAGTATAAGACAGATTTTAGAAAAGAAACGGGAATATAATGGTACTGTACATCAACTATATGTAGACTTCAAAAAAGGGTATCATTCAATTAAGGGGGAGAAGTTATACAGTATCCTGCTGGATTTCGGAATTCATAAAAAAGTTAGTAAGACTTATACAAATGTGTCTAAATGACATAAAGAGTAGAGTGCGAGTAGGCAAACAGTTTTCGGACACTTTTGAAGTCCAGAATGGATTGAAGCAAGGAGATGCACTATCTCCTCTACTATTTAATTTTGTACTAGAGCATGCCATTAAATCTTTAGAGAATGAAGAAGGCTTACAACTCAATGGTGTTAAAAAGCTGTTAGTTTATGCTGTTGATGTAGTATTGTTGGCCGATAGCGAGGAGATATTAAAGGAAAACACGCACACACTATTGAGTAACTCTAAGCAATTAGGACTGCAAGTAAATATCAATAAAACTAAATATATGGTCACACGTAGAAGTTTATTATGTAATGGAAATGGACAGCTAATGACAGATGAGGGAAATTTTGAGGAAGTGGCTGAATTCAAATACCTAGGAACAATAATCACAAATAGGAATGAGATGCACAATAAATTTAAACATAGGCTCAATTCTGGAAATGCATGCTATTATGCATTGGAGAGACTCTTGATGTCCCATCTCCTTTCAAAAAACTTTACACTGACTATTTAACTCATGCCCCAAATGGGAGTCAATGACCAATCACGTTTCAATGATTTCTGTTTTACAACCAATCAGAGTCGTGTTTCACCAGATATTTATCAGTGTTATAATTACCACATTAAAGAAAGCTCCTCCTTTTTAATATTGCGTTCCTTTGGCAATAAATAGTATGATCTGGTTGCAGTGATAAACAAAAGAAGCGGTAGAAGCGTACCTATCGTTTCTCATTTGTTTTCAAACATCGCCGTTTACATTAAATATATAAATATTTTAAAATAACTATAGTTAAATAATGATTTGTGAGTAAACAGCTTAATTTTATTCGTTAAATAGTCCTAACAAATGCCACTCTTGATTTCCAAATTCTCTAGATAAATTCACTCCTCACTTCGTGAGTCGTGAATTTATCGATAATTTGGAAATCACTCGTGGCATTACTTATGAAAGTATATAAGACTATTATTCTACCTGTTATATTATATGGGTGCGAAACATGGACTCTTACTTTAAGGGAGGAAAGAAGTTTACAAGTATTCGAGAATAAAGTACTTAGGAAAATTTTTGGACCAAAGAGAGATGAACAGACCGGTGAATGGAGAAGACTACGTAACAATGAACTACATGGTCTTTATAGGAAGTTAAGTCTCGTAGACTGCGATGGGCAGGACATGTTGCACGTATGGGGAATGAAAGACTTGTATGGAAGCTTCTTGTAGGAAAGCCAGAGGGAAAACGCCCAGTTGGTAGACCAAGAATGAGGTGGGAGAATATGATTAACTATGATTTGAGGGAGGTTGATAATACAGCGAATGATTAGAAAACATTAGCTCAGGATAGGGATGTATGGAGAGCTTATGTCCGCACGGCCATGAACCTACGGGTTCGGTAGAGCCAGTGAGTAAGTAAGTAAGTGAAGCATGGACAATAGTTATAACAGCAAATGTAATGGGATTAATGTGTTGTACAGCAGGCTATACAAAATGGGACCATAAAAGTAATAAAATTGTGCAAGAGTTTCTGCACCATGTACAAAACTACCATCTCCAACGAATGTCATCTCATAGAATTAAAAATGCCATGCTTCGTTACTGCCCCTTGGGGCAAAAGATCGCTGGGACGTCCAAGAAAGCGCTGGATGGAAAACTCCTCTTTGAGACCGTAACAAGCCATATGGCCTAATTCTTGCAAGGAAGGTGATGGTAATGATGATAAATAATAATAATAATAATAGTAATAATATTATTATTTTTATTATTATTATCATTATTATTATTATTATTATTATTATTATTATTATTATTATTATTATCCTTGTAACTTTACTAAACCCAAATACCGTCGCTGTCTGCAGATGAATGACGTGTGAATGCTCCAATAAACAATAAGTTTTCAAAACCTTACATAAATATCAAAGCTTTTATTTACGATCAGCCATTAATAATTTCAGATTCATTTGTGCTGTCTGTATGAATTAATAGAGCAAACTAACTTATTACTAGTTTAAAAGCTAAGGTGGACCCTGGAGTCCACTTTACCCGAATATGGAGGTTAAAGTGGACCTTTCTTGTAATGTAAAAAAGTTTATAAATCATGAAGATGTTTCCATAATTGAATAAAATAGCAATACTATCCCATAGTTATAACACTAATGATAGTCACTGTTAATAAACCAAATTTAAATTCCTTAATTAAATGAAGAAAATCAACAAATTTAAAATAGGAGTCCAGATTACCCGAAGTTCCTATACTTAATCCTATATTTCCTATTGAATTTCGTTCCCTAGCGGTTGCACCTAATCTGCACTCGTAACATACCTCCTTGTTCTACTTATATTGAATACAAAATAGTTATTTCACCTGACTTCGTGTTTTGTTTATTTAGTTCGCTGCTAGTTTTACCTTTCACCTCCCATTCAAGTTCTATTTAATCTAGATCTAACATTTTTGTTCTCATTTTAAAGTAAGCTTATTGAAGACTTCATTTGAGAACATAATTAAGTTCTACAATTGTTTTTGTATTTTTTCCCTTTAGTATGAATTTATTTCCAGTTAATATTATTATTATTATTATTATTATTATTATTATTATTATTATTATTATTATTATTATTATTATTATTAGCTATAATTATTATTATTATTATTATTATTATTATTACTTGTAGTAGCAGTAGTAGTACTTAGAACTAGCAGTAGTAGTAATAGTACTAGTAGTACGTAGTAATATGCCCATTGCTCACTGAATCCAATTTATTCTCATCACATCTCTGATTGTGTTTTTTTCTGGGGCGCCTCTCCTAGTGTATCTTAGTTTCGGAAATCAAATTGTTGTGATATGGACAATTAGGTTTATTTTGAACGTAGCCATGAATTATGTAGTTACATCTAACATTCTAAGGTGTGAAAAGATTACCAGCTTGCATAGAAAATCAGTGAAATTTCTTTTCTTTAAAATAGTCAACACGGCATATTACTAGCTCAGATATTCAAACATGTACGTACACTATATTTTCACAGATGATAAGACGATGATGTTTGTTCCTGGGATTATTTTCGTTCTAAAATTTAGGTGCATATCACATTTAATGAAGTACCTTAATTTCCTTCATTACATATGTAGGGAGTTTAATTTTTAATTTCCAAACTTTAATCACATATTACTTCAAAAGTGAATTTTATACCCCTGAAAGTTATAAAAGATCGGGGCGTGGGTTTAGCCCTTCGACGTAATGATCCCCACGAAGTAAGATTTCAGGTCAGGTACATTAAAGTCGCCATGTTCGCGCGTGCACAGTGTTCATAACTTCCCATTTTTACTGAGAAATCAGAGTGTTCCTTGAATTTCTCTCCGTTCTCCTTCACACACTCCCTCTTTTGCCTCTCGCTTTTTATATATTTACAGTATATAGATTGTTCAAACACTGGCTGGTGGGTAGGCAGTGAGCAAGCGCAAATACCGTTGGCTATGGTGTATACTTTTGACGCCATTGAATAGTGGTCCGTATGAAGTAGCTACTATATTGCCGTTTTATGAACCGTAGCTTTGGTTTTCTTTTCACTCCTGTTTCCCTTTAAACCTGAATGGTCAATAACAAACAATGCTTTTGGTTTGTGGAAACTTCATATTCCCCAGTTATAGCCTGGTTTCCTCAAAGCACAGCAGGATATATGGACTGAGCATAGAACACAGAGTTGATTAAATTAATATGCATATGTTATATACATTAGTTTTGAAACATGATATTTGAACAATATTAGATACAAAGCACATTAAACTATTTTTCCGCTATAACTAAATCACTGGGACTATCAAACCCTAAGTTTATCGCCGCGCGCATATAAGCTCCCACTACTTCCTCATCCTAAGCTAACGTTTACTGTCTTTTCTCTGTATAATTTATCTCCCTCATATCTGGTAATTATTATTTCTGCATCTCATTCTTGGTTTGCGTGATGGATGCTATCCCTCTACCTTTCCCCTCATTCATTCCCATTCGGTCCACATGTTCCCTCCATCGCAGTCTACAACACCTAACATCCTATATCTTATTTCCATGAATATTTAGCAAAATAGTGTAGCATGTGTCACTCATTTATCAGTTATCACTCCATTGAACTATACTGTAAGGTAGTATTGCTGTCCAGGTAAACTAGTGGCTAGTACACGGCAGTTCCGATTAAGGCTGAGGCTCGGATTCTGTCAGTTCCAGATGGACATTTGCGGTGGGCCATACCGGGATTTTTCAAGACTTTCTCGGTGTTCTCCCGTTTCCTGAATTTCATCGCACCAACACTTTCCATTTCCAATTTATTCCTCTTCATATTATTTCATTTCACATTAATTAATTTCGTATAATCCTTCACCTCACCTCTCGTTAGGAAAAAAGTTCGGTTGGCAATCCACAGGTGATATGTGGTTGCGGGGATCTAGTGTAATATATCTAGGCTCTTCCCCCACCCCATGGGATACCTCGGTCATCATGACCATACTCCCAAGTCCTAGGTGCTTGTCCTCCCTATCCTATGTTCACGTCCACGTTCAAGTTCACGGTCCTAAAACCAACACACCTAGGGAGAGGGTGTTGGAGTTGCAACTTCTGGGAATTGTTGAGCTTCGTAGTCGCCAGGTCGCTCATTCCTGACGACCCCACAGTTGGTCCACGGGCTCCATGAGCCTAGACGGGAGGACTGCTGTCGCAGATCCACCGACCATGCCCCTTTTCTGCCTCCAGGGACGTGTCCTGCAGCCGTTGTGAGGCCGGCTAGGGCTACAAGCCCAACAGTGTGAGACTTTTAGTACATCCAGGTGCTCATCTCCTGGCGACCCCACAGTTTGTCGACGAGCCCGTAGGCTGAGCTAGGAACCAGTACAGTTGCTCCCCTCTGCACTGGTCCGAGCCGAGCCCTGGTGTGCCCCCGGGGACGCCTTCTGCTGCTGTTGTGGGCCAGCTCGGAGCTCGCAAGTTCCAACAGATGAGCAAATAGTACGACAAGGCGCTCAACTCTTGCCTACCCCACTAATGGTTCACGAGTCCCTTGGACTTGACCGGGAGGACTGTCTAGCAGATCCACCTACCTTTCCCCCAGTGCACCAGCTGGGGACGTGTTTGTTTGCTGAAGTGAGTCCAGCTTGAGCATTAGTACGTCAGGTCGCTCAACTCCTGACAACCTCACAGATTGTCCATGGGTCACTCAGTCCCAGAGTCGGCGCTAAGTCCCCAACCCAAAGACCGCGCTTCCTCCTTTCCCGAGCTTATTGACCTGGTGGTAATTCCCAGCATTACGCCCGGTATTATCCCAACCAGCCCGTTCGCAAGACTAGGCCTAGTCGTGAAGCTGCTGTGAGGCAGCGCACGGAGCAATGTAGGCATCCCGGGTGCTCATCTCCCATGGTGCCCCCACAGATGGTCTCGGGTTCCATCGAACCAAAAGAAAGGGGCTTCTGATCCCCAGTCTCCCACCGCTCCACCAACAGCGGCCCATGCTCCCGCTTGTGGGACCTTTTCCCCACTACGCCACCGAGGGGACGCGTTTGGCTGCTGGAGTGGGCGCAGCACGAGCTATTTAGTACGTCAGGTCACTCGAGTCCTGACGACCTCACTAATGGCCCGCGGGTCCGGACTGGACCTAGTCGGGAGGAATGCAAGCAAACCACCGACCGTTCCCCTATCCGCCACCCGGGGACGCGCCCTGTTGCTGTTGTGAGCACAGCTGGGGCCCGACGGACCCCCAGGGTCTAGTGTGATACATCTAGGCCCTGCCATCCACCCCTTGGGATACCACGGTCGTCATGACCATACTCCCAAATCCTAGTTCTAGTCCTCCCTAATCTAATCTCGCGTCCACGTTCAAGTTCTCGGTCCTTTAACCAAAACTCCAGGGAGAGAGTGTTGGAGTTTTGCACTTCTCGGGCAATTGATGAGCTACATAGTACATCAGGTCACTCAATCCTGATGACCCAACAGTTGGTCCACGGGCTCCATGAGCCTAGCCTAGCCTAGTGTGATACACCAGGAGGCTGACTCATGACTCTCAGTCATGAGCAATAAAGAGTTCAGTAGGGGCCGAAGAGAGGATTGTAGTCTCTCCTCTCCGCCAAGCACCAATCAAAAAATGACGATGTGTGTCGGGCCTGGTGACGACGTACAACTTACATAAAACCGTAGATTATATTTTTATTCCGTTTATCTCCATAATGTTTGGGTAGCGCAATAGATTTTTTAGGTCGCAGTGCTCAGATCAATTAGACCTCTCAGTCTGAATTTTATTCTATAGTGTTCTGCCCTAAGGCCGGCGCTTCACTGCAAACATAGCATTATAATGCTATGCTTTGCAGCTTTACTAGGGAATTATAGGTGTGTTGCTTTCCGTTGCTTTCCACACCAGTCTGCATAATAAACTACATACTAAAGATAATGTTCGAGTTATATATGGACACACATAATTGTTGTTTACACGCTAATTCGAGCGAGAACTTGAATTATAGGTAAAGGAAACATTGTCAATTAGAGCTGTAAAAATATAGAAAATACACATCCGCAGAAATGATTTTTATATCGAGGATTATCAGGTGTAAAGGATCAATCTTCAAATCAAAACCAAAAGTAATATTGTAAGAACAACAAATACAATATATTTGGTAAAAAATGAAATAATAATAAATTGTATTTTCCCATGTATCCAGACTAATGCAGATTTTGATACGTTATATAAAAATGTTTAATATTCCATGCCTGAAGATAGCTCAGACTTCAATGCGACCAATTGACTGAGAATTAAATTTCAGTTTCCGTTTATTGACAGCTCAAATTATTCCACTCATGTTATCCAGACTTGTCCCGGAGTCTCCTCAGAAGACATAAAATATTCATCGGGAAATTTCCTAGAGCATTTCCGGGGCATTGAACAAGACAACTTAGTTTGTTCTGATGATATTTACTAAGGATCGCGGATCCTTGCGTTTTCAGCACCCTAATGGTTCTTTAAATATTCCAGAGGACAGAAGAAAACATGGCAATCCAATAAAGCGATTAACTTTTTGGTACTAAGTGTTGAAAAGTTCAAATGTCAATTTTGAATTCTACCCTTTATTTATGAAAATAATATAAGTGGTAATATTTTAAGCGTATATACATTTTTTTGAAATTCTACAATAATAGCAAATAAGTAATTCTTATACTCAGTTCACAATTAATTGGATACTTATTTGCTGTAAGGGAATAGGATCCTGATACGAAAAATTATCAAGCGAATTATATTAAGTAGAATTTTTTACATCGTTTAATAGCAGGCAGGTATAAACTTTGTAATTTAAATATTGCAAGTAAAATTATTGACAAGTTGCCTATATCATATCATATTCCTTTGTTTTGAATTTTAATGTTTAATCATCAGAAATTTAAAATTCTATAAAATATAGACGAAACAAAAAAATCAATGTTGATGTGGTCTAATATCAGGTAACACTAACAAAGTAGAGCGTAACAGGGTGGAACCCTTGAAAGAGGTAGTCCACTCCAGGGAGTAAGCGCCCCTGCCCTTTTGTGAGCTCCAGGTCCCACTCGCCCAGTGGGGTCTACTTGGGTAGTACCCCGTCTACAGGGTTACGTGGGGAGACGAGAAGTCCCCAAAGCCATAGTAAAGGCAACTTCTCTAGGAGACCAACATTCCGAAATTGCAGTTCCCTGCCCTCCAGGAAGAGGGGTTTGGCTAGAGGCTGGTAACCTCTACTAGTAAAAAAGAACTTACTCCTAAACTTCAGCAGAAGAAAAGCCGGAATGATAAACCTTATGACGACCACAGCAAGAAACTAAGGTATTGACATTCCAAGGGAAAAATCAAATCAGATCCAAAATAGTAATAGGAAACAAAATCATAGAACATCTCAATTATCTAGGATGTGACATTTAATTTAATTATGATAATGATATAACTAATAAAATAGCAAAATTCCAGTAAATGTATGGTACGATAAAACGATCAATAAATAAAAAAACAACAAGAGATACCTAATTGAAATTTTACAAAACGTTGGCAGTACCGGTATTGCTCTATGGTTCAGAAGCCTGGATACATAAAAAACAAGATCTAAGTAGGATAACGGCTGCAGAAATAGACAAAAATGGAAGCAACACATAGACAGAATGAATGAAGATAGATATCCAAAACAAATAACAAAATACAAACCTAAAGGCACCCGAGATGTGGGCAGACCTAGAAAGAGATGGGCTGAAGTCGGTACGGGTCAACAGACCTAATCCGCGAATGCAGATGATGATGATTAGGACTAACAAAGTATTGTTAAAATAAATTAAATTAAGGAAAGTTTCCTAGATGAAAATTTATAGGTATATACAAGAACTGAATATTGTTGTTATGCAGTGAATATTTTCATTTTGTGGAAATTGAAATATCAGTTATTTTGGATTTAAATAATTATAGTGTTTTACAGTCCCTAACATGATTGGGAAATGAATTCCATGCTCCAGTCATGTTATCTTCCGTAACTATAAAAACACCCAGAATAATATTTGGCCTACGATTTATCATTCATTCCTTACTCAAAGGGGAAAAAATTGAAGGAAATGATTAAACTGAGAATGGAACCCATGCCTTTCACTTAGGCAAAGTCTTGTTTGTACTTTGTCCTAAATTCGAGTAAGTATATTACATTGATTGATTTGCTTCAAATTGTTTATATTACGATTTTTTTTCGTTCTGGATGTAACAAATCATTGCAGAGAATTAAAATATACACAAATAAAAAGGTGTGTTAGGTCCGCTGTGATTTACGCAGTGGATTTGCTTGGTTGGTTAGTTGCGATTTCAACCTATACTGCTGGAACCACTACATTACAGGTGTGGCTTATCTTTTTGCCTCCTGTATTCGATTTTCCGTACAGTACGTTTGATTATTGTTAATTCCGCTTTCTGTACATTCATTCCCACCCACACCCTATCCTCCCACTTGATTCTGTTCCTTCTCTTGCGCCCCCTCTTTCACTTAACTTAATTCTGAAAAGTCTGTTCCATTTCATTCCAGCTTGTTACATCGAATTCTTTTCATTTTCCACCCTCTACTGAAATTGTATCTGTTATATTCAATTCATTTCCGTTCTTCTCTCAGTGATTTCTCAATTCAGAACGTGGCAAACTTCTGCGTCCGTATTATTTTTCTTTTTCTCTTTCTCTCTCTGTCTCTTTTTATTTGGAACTTCAAAAATTCTGTTTGTTTTGATAAATATCCTTTCACATTTTGTCCATTTTCATTCCTCTCTATACTCATTTATTTATCTTGTTTTATATATGTGAAATATTCTTTCGGATGTACGCCGTTGAATAAAGCCAGAAAATAGCTGTTCGATTCTGAATAAACTATTTCAATATTTCAATTTACGCGCTATTAAAGTTTTTATTTATGTTATATACTTACCGGTTGTTACAAAATTTAATTAACATATTGTTCACGGATAAACACAGTAACTGGGCACATCAGTACAAGCATATATTCTGGTCAGGGAGATTCATAACTAGCATAATAAGCAATATCTTATATAAAAATTTATGTTTGTTTTTTTCTTTGTATGTATGATTGTTTGTTTGTTCGTACTTTATGCGCGGCCATACCGTTGATCCGATTGTGATGGCATTTTTGCAAAATGTTCAGGAGATTCCCGGGATGAACATAGGCTATAAGAGAGTTGTGATACTCAACTCCTACACCTTTAAAAGTCGCCCTTTGTAGTGGAAAACGTGAAACAAGTAGCTCTACGGACTGTAAATGGCTTAAGCTGCCTAAACCATTACAAATACACAAAATTAATGTACACACAATTGAATATCTCAAAAAACTCTACAAAAATGTCCGCGAAAGCATACGTTTATCTCTTACGTAAAACTCACAATAACCATTTTTGTCTTTCATTGATACCAAGAGAATAATACCCATTCGGGATTTACGCTTATTAGAGTCTCCATGGAGGGAAATATTTTTCTCATGGAATTTCGGCCCATATGGGACCGGTGCACAGTGAGTCAGAAATTAAATCTAGCTAGAAAAATACTATTTTGACTCAACCTCATCAATGTTTTTTTCACTCTAATATTATTATTATATGATGGTTCTTAACTTATCTGGAAAGGAGGGTTCAATTCTAATGTGAAATAAATAATAGTTTTAAAAAACTAAAACAACACGATTTATTAGAAAACAAAAATATGAAAAATAATTTTAATTTCCAATACGCTTGGGATAAAGTAAAGTGGTCAACAAAAAAAATCATCTCCAACACATATAGAATAAAATTATAGTTATCAACAAAAAGAAAATAATTTTACTTTCAAAAGCGTGGGGTGCTCTTTATCAATTAATATATTTGATAATAAACCTATATAGGTAAAAGTAAGCTCTCTAAGAAGAAAATGTAAAAATCATAAAAATCACCCCACGCTTTTGATGGTAAAATTATTTTCTTTTTGTTGATAACTCTAATTTTATTCTATATGTGTTGGAGATGATTTTTTAGTTGACCACTTTATTTTATCCCAAGCGTATTGGAAATTAAAATTATTTTTCATTTTTTTGTTTTCATAATAAAGCGTGTTCTTTTAGTTTTTAAAACTTTTTTTTATTTTTTATTTTTTAGTGTTAATATTTTACAGAATAAGATAGAATTGTGAATATCTTTAAATTCGATACTATTGTAGTATGAGCTAAAAGTAATACTCTTCTATAAAAAAACCCTCCCAGCCGGATCTGAACCAGCGACGTATGGATTACTGAAATTATATACCGCTAAGAGTTCACTGCTCTACCAACTGAGCTCTTACAACGATTGACTAAAAAGTCGACAAGTCCGCAACCTATTATACCAGTTTTCATTTTTTTGATTTTCGGATGATTCTGGCCAGGATTTTAGAAACAAAATATGAAATTATTATATTGTCACGGGTTCTCTACACGTATACAAAGTTTCAAGTCGATCCAATGTTTCTAAGTGGGTGAAAATCGCGTTGAAAAATTCCGTTACATTGATACAAAAACACTTTTTTTTTATTTTCTGATGATTATGGCCAGGATTTTAGAAAATAAATATGACATGATTGTATTGTCACGGGTCCTCTACAAGTATACAAAGTTTCAAGTCGATCCAATGTTTCTAAGTGGGTGAAAATCGCGTTGAAAGATTCCGTTACATTGATACAAAAACACTTTTTTTTATTTTCTGATGATGATGGCCAGGATTTTAGAAAATAAATATGAAATTATTGTATTGTTTCGGGTCCTCTGTAAATATACAAAATTTCAAGTCGATCCGATGATTTTAAGTGGGTGAAAATCGCGTTGAAAGATTCCGTTACATAGATAGATAGATAGATAGATAGATACAGGTCAAGCTAATACAAAGCGTGTAAAAAGTAGCTCTTTGGACGCTTAAATGGCTTACGCTCCCTAAATCGTAAGTACTGCACAAAATTAATGTACACCCTTAGACAAAAAAAAAAGAGTTATCTCTTGATTTTATCAACCGATCGGGGAACTTCGCGAGCACTCGCAGAAGCCTTATTCACATTAACACGTTTTCAGTAATTGTACTGTGTTGTTTGCTAGTTAACGCAATACACACTCTAGTAACATAAAATAGAGAGCTTGCCTTTTTGTGTTTCCGTGGTCGAGAGGTGTAATACACGATCTCTGCGTTCGTAACCTCGCGGGTTAGATTCACGTCCTAATTTTTTTTACTGAACGTTATGATAGCATTTGGTCTGTAATATATTTTCATATTTAATTTTATATTTGAGTTTTAAGGCTTTAATGCGCACACAAAACACATAAATGAAAACATTCTAATAATTAAATGAAGAAAGAAAATAATATCTTCTAAAATGAAATCTTTAACAAAATTAATATCGGGTGTATGAACCTTCAGCATCTATTACCGCCCTCCATCTGCGGCTCATTGATGCAATAAAATTTCTACAGTCACATGTACTTTCGGCTAGAGCATCCCAGACGTCCTGAATTTGTGCCCATAAGCCATCTTCCGTCTTTCGTGCATCTGCAGGACTATTAGAGTTAATTATAAACAAACTTGTTAGAGGCTGTTGCTTTTGCGCAGAATGTGAGCGCATCAGTCTATTAAAATCAATACATTGACATCACCTAGAACAACCCTGAATGTGGTAAAATAATTGTTACAATAACGACATTAACATTGATTTAGTTCAATTATAAAAATAAAATATAATCAATTCATGAAACATTTTAATACAAATATCACAAAAAAAAACTACATAATTGAGGACGCGAACCTGCGACCTTCATTAACAGAAACAGTGACTGCATGCTTTACCGCTAACCTAACAAGGCACGTAGGAGTATGTTCACTCAGTTCATGCCACATAACGCAGTAGTTCAGGGCCTGCTCAATTATGACTACTTTACTAGTGTGAACCCAGCGCTTTGTTGAGTAGGACTTAGAAGAAGAAATATGCGTTCAAGAGATGACTAATTTTTTTTGTCTAAGGGTGTACACAGAATTGAATATCTCAAAAAGCTCTACCAAAAAGTCCGAGACAGCATATGTTTATCTCTTACGGATATCTCACAATAACCATTTTTATCATTCAATAATACCAAGAGCCACGCGCCGTTGACGAGTGGTTAAGGCAAGAAGCCATGGCGCAGAACTACGGGACTTACGCTGGTCTTCATGCGGGAAGAAATGTTTCTCTGAGATCGGTGCACAGTGGGCCAGAAATGAAATCTAGCTGTAAAAAACTCTTTTCACTGAACCTCACCAATTTATCTTTTTTTCTCACCCATATAATTGTTATATGACGGTTCTTAACTTATCTGCAAAGGAGGGTACAATTCTAATGATTATGAAGACAATATAAACATCGGAAGTTGAGGTTGGTTAAGAACTCACCTGGTCTATATCCCAGTTGTGTTATTAGCGTTTTGTGTTCAAGTTCAATGAGCTTTTCTTCTTATCCTATATGGATACTTCTCCTCAAGGTTTGTAATTTTATTGATATATTTCATGTTTTTCTATATAACCACCAAATATTATGCTACCATGCACTAAAAAATTTACACAATTATCTTATTGTAAATTGAGCTACAAAGAAAACTGTTCTGAACAGTTATAATGTAGAGTGGTTTATGGACTTTAATTGCCGCCCCAATCGGCCACGTTGGACTAGTGGTTATGCTCCTTGTCTCTGGTACCGAGGTTCGCGGGTTGAAACCCGGCCAGGGACGATGGATTTTTCAGGATGGAAAAAGCCAAGTCCTCCGGAAGGGACTTTAAGCCGAGGGTCCCGAGTCTGAAGATTTTCACACTCGTAAAAGAACCATAAGCCTGAAAGAAAGGCCTCTAAGCAACATTTACCGAATTTTCCCATCCTAGTACTACCTTGGTTTCCTAGATGTCAGTATCAGGCGGAACGCTGACCACGGACCACTCAAATGACATCTATAGGAAAAAAGTCTAACTCTGTTAAGGGAAAAATGGGCTTACAAGACAAGACAATTCCCGCACAATAACATGTGTGCAAATTATTGCATTTTTTTAATTAGCTTCCTCATTACAGAAGGTAGCGCAGAGAAAAATTGTTTGATTTAATATGGAAAAAAAATAGATATAGGCTATAAGTTATCATTTAGTGAACAAATTAGGGGTAGAGGGATGTTAGCAGAATGTTTTAAATGATATTAAAAATCTATATTTTTTTGAAAAACGATTTTCTCAAAAGTAAAAATTCTAATGAAATTTTCTGATAGGCTAGGAGTAGATGTTAACTTTCCCGTTATGAAGAATTAATTTAGAACAATGACAGTCGTTCGAAATTTCTGTTCCATCCGCTTATGGAATTGAAAGACCCAAAATAACTTTCGAAGAGGCTGGAATAAAAGAAATGTTCACTTAATCTGGAATTCTCTCGCCATGAACTTGCTGTTGCAACAAAAATATCACTTTGGTCATATGGTAAACGGGATACTGCTGATGTTTTAAAGACATTACTCAAAAAAACACAAAAATAACTTCAAAATAATAATAATAATAATAATAAACATTACAAATCACCCCGCTCAACTCCTCTATCTTCTATGTCGGACGAAAGATTGTCTCTTTTCACAATAAAATATCAATGTGTGGATATATGAACATGAGACTAGGTGTCTAAAAGAGAGGTTGTGATATGTTATCCACACAATAATGCTTCTAGGGAAGAAAATGTATTATGCTACCTATCCCAAGACAGACATTTCAGCAGAAATAAGATTTTTTTGTTTCTATTCCAGCCTCTTCAAAAGGTATTTTGGGTCTTATAATTCCATAATCAGATGGAACAGGTTATTCCAACGGCTATCAGTTTTCGAAATTCTTAAAAACGGAAGAGTTTACATTTACTTTTAGCCAATCAGAATATTTCAGTAGAAAACTAAGATTTCTTTCTCTCGCACAACTTCCTATGTTTTAGAAAATAGCCTTTAAAAAAGTTTTTAAATTTTGAAACATTTTCCGAACATCCCCTAACTGTAATATATTAATAGAGGATCACTTATTGCCTTTATCGATCACTTTTCGTCATATATTAAATCAAAAAATTCTCTACACGTGAAGATAGGCCTCGGCTACTGGCCGCCTCCTCTAATAAAAAAGCTAATTACAAAAAACGCAATAATTTGCACACATGTTATTGTGCGGGAATTGAAGTCCATAAATCACTCTATATTCTAACTAAAATTTGTACTAGTGTTCAGAACTGCTTTTTCTTTTCGTAGATCAATTAAAATAAAACGATTGTGTACATTTTTTAATGTTCGAAGGTATGATTCCACGTGTATTTAACACAATATCTGGTTGTGTAGAAACATGTTAAATACAGCAATGAAAAGTACAAACCTTGAGGTAAAGTATCCATATAGAATAAGAAGAATAACTCACTGAATTTTAATGCAAAACATATTTATTTCTACAGCTCGGTACACACCTGGGATGTGGACCAGATGAATTCTTAACTGTCGGCAACTTCCGATGTTTATATTGTCTACACCAATTTTAGTATTCTACCCTTCTTTGCAGATAAGTGAAGAACAGTCATCTGGCAATTATTTTAGAGTGAAGAAAGATGAATTAGCGAGAGTTAGTTAAAATACTTTTTTCCAGCTAGATTTCGTATCTGGCCCACTGTGCGGTGCCCACCCAGCATCGTGTGGCATTTGGGAAGCTACAATAAGTAGCGACTCCAGGTTGAGAATACCAGCTATAACGGCTGGAGGATCCGACATGCTGACCACATGTCACACTACACTGGCTAGATGATCGTCTACCTCTGTGATTAACACATGTGGATGTGAGGCCAACAGCTGGCTGGTCAGCCATAAGACTTCTAGGCCTGTTGTGCTTTTGAGTTTTTTTTGATACCAAGAATATTGGGATAAGTAGATTCCCGGGCAAGCGTGCTCTGCCATACCAATCATCTGATTGAGATGGGGCTTTTTGAAAAATGTTCAGGAGATTCCAGGGAATGAACATAGGCTATAAGAGAGTTGTAACACTCAACCACTTCACCCATAAAAATCACCCTTTGTAATGAAAAACGTGAAATAAAGTCCCTATTTTGACGCTTAAATGGCTTACTCTGCCTAAACCATAACAAATACACAAATTGATGTACACAGAATTGAACATCTAAAAAAACTCTACAAAAAAGTAGAGTATAAGAGCGTACGGCTGGTGGTAAAAACATATTAACATTTATTTAGTAGTAGCAGCGCACGCTGGGTATTAGCTAGTATTAAATAAATAAATATAAATGTATTCACATTTGAACGAATTTGAAAGGAAAATTATATAAGAACAATATGAAAAAACCACAAAATTAATAATTATATGATTTTCAAACAATGCTAACTAACTCACTAGCTCTATCGAACCCGTAGGTTCATGGCCGCGCGGACATAAGTTCTCGATACATCCCTATCCTGATTTAATGTTTTCCAATCATTCCACGTATAATTTTTCTCCCTCAAAAATCATAGTTATTGTTATTCTCCCATTTCACTCTTGGCCTACCTACTGTGGGATTTCCCTCTGTATTTCCTACGTATTTGAATGCCTCTTTTCCATTCCCCATCTGTGTCATAATTCCTCCCCATCGCAGTCTATAAGACTTAACTGTTTGTATTATAGGCTATGTGGCTTCCTTTAAAGACGATATAGCTCACCGTTACGTGTCATCTCCATTCATCTGTCTGTTCATATCTCTTTGGTTTAAAAATTCTCCTAAGAACTCTATTCTAAAATACTCGTAATTTTCTTTCCTCCTTGAGTTAAGAGTCTATGTTTCGCATCCATATAATATAGCTTGAGAAATAACAGTTTTATATATTTTCAGTTTAAAGTCTTTCAAAGGTTTAGTACTACAAGAATCCTGTAATGCATAATAGCGTGTATTTACAGAATTAAGCCAATGTTTAATTTCTTTGTGCATCTCTATCCTATTTGTAATTATGTTCCTAGGTATTTCAATTACGCCGCTTCTTATAAATTTCGCTCATATGTCATTAGCTGTCCATTTGCATTACATAATGTACGAAGCAGGATTGGGCGGCTCCGTGGCGTAAGTGGTTAGACGTTCGCCTCTCATCGCTGGGGTCCCGAGATCGAGTCTCGAATACTCCATGTGGGCTTTGTGGTTGCCGAAACTGAGTTTGGGCAGTTTTTCTCGGGGTTTTCTCCCATTTTCCCCTGCCACAATTTAATTCCACCGTGTCTCCATACTCATCTCATTCATTTAGTTTCATTTCGTTCATCTGCCCTTGTGATGATTCGTCAGGTGTAGTTGGCTGGTGCCCTTGCCATTCATAGACCTCGACATAAGGGATTACATCACATCTCATTCCTCGATCTGACCCTGAGTTGGAAGTTATTAGGATTGAAAAGTAAAGCACAATAATTTATTTAAAAAAAAATAATAGGTAAAAATATTAAAATATGACAAATTAACTTACATTTTTTACCTAGATTCCTACATAGTCACCAACTTTCTCAAAACATTTCTCCCATCGTGATTTCAGTGTGAATTCGCCCTATTCGTAGAAGTCCGTTTTGTTGGAATATAATCATCTGAGGACTGCTGATTTCACTTCCGATTCTGTCGCTAAGCGTTGGTTGGGCAGGGATTTCTTCGTGGGACCAAACACATGAAATTCTGATAGTGCAAGGTCCGGGCCGTACAGTGAATGCTGAAGTACCTCAGAACCAAATTTGGTGATTTTCGTACGAAAACAAGATGCAACATATGGACGAGCATTGACATGAAGAAGTTTGACACCATCAGCATTAATATCATAGCGTTTGTCACAAAGGTCACGACGCAAAAGTCCACAAATAAAATACGGTGCATAAGCCAGAACTCTCTCACAATCAGTTTCCCAGCCAATTGAGTCACTTTGAATTTTTTTCGTACTGGGGAACCAGCATGTTTCCACTCCATCGAGGCCTGCTTTGTTTCAGGCGTGTAGTGGTAGACCATGACTCATCACCAGTGACGATTCCTTTCAGAATGTCACGACCTTCTGCGAACTAACGCGTTAAGTTATCCAAGCTTATCAACATTCGCTGGCCCTTGCGGTCGTCTGTCAGGTTCTTAGGCACCCAGCGAGTACAAACTTTAAGAAATTTCTTCGTGTCATGAACAATATCGTTAAACATAGGAGATGTTGAACTGCTGCAATAAGGTCCGAAGTTGTACACGCCGTTCGCTCAAAATTGCCACTTCAATGACTCCGACATTTTGCGGGCTTGCAGCTGTTACCGGCCGCCCTGAGCGTGGCGAATCACAAAGGTTCACTTAGCCCGATTGGAAGAATGCATAAGACCTGGATACATTGTTATAGCCCATATAATCCCCATACACACAACTTATGTCCCTCTAAATTTCACTTAGTTTATGCCCTTTGGCCCGCAAAAACAAACTACACTCCGCTGTACTTCGCAAGCTGACAACAGTAACATGCGTGCTTACACTGTTGCATAGCTCACGATTTTCCCGCTAGAACTGCACACATATAAAAACCCTTTGAAGTGAAAAATTGAAACTATAGGCTATCTTCCTAAAATTTCAACATTCCAGCTGCTATACCAAGGCAAAAAAAATGTGCATTACTTCCAATCCCCTCACTTATTTCTTTGCGTGAATTTATATTTAGTTTTACTGATGTTTACTTCCAGTCCCTATTTCTTATTTTTATTCAACAGAGTACGCATGATGGCCCTTATCATCTCCTCGCTATCGCCCAATAATACTACATCACTAGCATACACTAACAGCTTATTAGTATCCTTGAGGTGTTGGCATTCTTCATCCTCTAAAGATTTAATAGCATCCTCTAGTAAAAAAACTGAGAAATGGAGGAGATAATTTATCACCCTGCTTTAATCTATTGTGAATTTCAAAAGTATCCGAAAACTATTTGTACCCTACTCTTTTGGTCATTTAGACACATTTGTACAAGTACAACACATTTTTGGGAATTCCGAAAGGATATTATATATCTTTTCCCTCTTAACCTTTTAATTGGCAAATCACTCATTTTTCGTGCCAGTTATTTACATGTGAAAACAAAATCACGCACAACTGTTATTATTAAGTTTATTATGTAATTCGATACACATTTAAGTTATTACTACTCGTTCGTTTTCTTCTGTTCAATTAGTAATTTAACATATAAAAATGAATGTTCATTTATTTGTTTGTTCGTACTTTATGCGCGGCCATACCGTTGAACCGATTGCAATGGGGATTTTTGCAAAATGTTCAGGAGATTCCCGGAATGAACATGGGCTACACGAGAGTTGTTATATGCAACTCTTACACCCTTAAAAATCACCCTTTGTAGTGTAAAACTTGAAAAAGAGTAGCTCTTTGGACGATTATATGGCTTACGCAGCCTAAACTATAACAAATACAAAACATTAATGTACACAGAATTGAATATCTCATAAACCTCTACAAAATATTTTGCGACAGCATATGTTTATCTCTTACGGATAACTCATAATAACCATTTTTGTCTTTAATTGATGCCAAGAAGATCGAGACAAGTTCATAGATTCTTGTGCAAGCATAGCATCACTTGGCGGGTATTCTTCTACGGATTACTCACAATAACGAATTTTGTCTTTTAGCTCATTTATGCCAAGAAGATAGAGGGTAAGTAGATTCCCGGGCAACAGCGGGCAATCAGCACGGAGAATCTTAAAATAATTTCGATATACATTTATAATTATTTTTAATTTTACTTGTTCAACTAATAATAAGAAGTACATTAATTTTTGCTTTCAGCTCATTTATGCCAAGAAGATGGGGATGAGTCAATTCCCGGATAATGCCAGGTAAACAGCTCCGGGTATCTAAAAATAATTACGATATAAATGGTTCCTTCTAGTTATTTAACTTAATTTAAAACACATTAAATTTCGTATCTCAGCTCATTTTAGTCAAAAAGACCGGGATAAGTAGATTCCCGAGCAACTCCGGGTAATCAGCACGGGGTATCTAAAAATATAAATTTATAATTATGTTTCATTTTACTTATTTAACTATACATAAAAGCATATTAATTTTCATTTATTTAGGCGTAGCAGCGCACGCCGAGTATTAGCTAGTACTAAATAAATCGTACTATTTGATGCATCCTATAGGATACATTGTCAATTAAATTGAATCCTATATACCTTTATGAAGTCTACGTATAGCTGCCGTTCAGTATCATTATAATCCCATTTATTTTTAAAAATTTGTCTTATACTAAAAATCTGATCTATTGTAGACCTGTTTATTCTAAATCCAAATTGATTATTTTCTACAATGTCATTAATATAGATAGTAAGTCTGCTTACTAATACATTTGTTAGAATATTGTACTAAACTGAAAGTAATGAGATGCCCCTGTAGTTGTTGTAATCAGTTTTATCTCCTTTCATGTGTACATTTGTACGTTAATCGATTCTTTCCATTCATTGGGAAGAACGTATGATTTTTCCGAATAATACTAAGCTACCGAAGTATCTTGTCTATCAATTTTTCTCCACCTGATTATATCAGTTCTCTTGGGATCCCTTTTGAAACTGTTGTTTATTACATCATCGATTTTTCTATCGCCATTTCAGAATCTAATGAACTTGATTCTGTGACCAGCGTTTCTACTCCCTGTAAATTATCATCTTCAGTATCTGTTAATAGCTGATTAACTTATTTTTTCCATCTATTTAACATACGCCTGATTTCTGAACACATATTCACATTTTCATTTCTAATTATGTTTGTTCTAACCTAAAATCCTTTCTTCTCTGTCTTAATTCCCTGATATACTTCCCTGATGTTCTTACTTTTTGCAATCTTCAGTTATCAATAATATTAAGCTAATTATATTAGCGGTTTTTTATTTTTTTTTAAATACAGGGTGGACCGCTCGAATGGACCTAATTCCAATTGCTTGTTACTGGCAAACGGTTGAAGATAGAAACTTAAAACAACGTTCATATTACAGACAAACTCACCAAGTTTTGATATCCAGATCACCACATCTCTATATGAGCCCCAGCAGTCACTGTGACGATATCAAAGCGATGAACAATTTCTTGCCAAGTACGTTGGAGTATGTCTTCTGGAATGTTCTCAATAGCCTCTATGATGCGCTCACGAAGATCACGAAGGTCTTTGACTGGGGTGGTGTAAACTTTATCTTTGACATAGCCCCAGAGAAAGAAATCCAGTGGTGTTAAATCGGGAGATCTCGGGGGCCACGCGATTGGTCCTCCCCTACCAATCCAACGGCCAGGGAAAATGTTGTCCAAAGTCGTACGAACTTCATTGGACCAGTGGGGAGGAGCACCATCTTGCTGGAAAACGATGTTAGGCTGCAGTTGTTCAATTTGTGGAAAGAAGAACTGCTCCAGCATGTCAAGATATGTGGTACCACGAACAGTTTTCTCGGCGAAGAAAAACGGTCCAATGACCTTATTATGTGACAAACTGCACCAAACATTCATCTTCGGACTATCACGAACATGCTCTTGAATAGCGTGAGGATTCTCCGATCCCCAGATCCGCACATTATGCCGGTTTACCTTGCCTGACAAATGGAAAGTGGCTTCGTCCGAGAAGAAAAATCTTGGTCATGAAGTCAGGATCAGCGCCGAGACGGTCCAGCATCGTATTGGCGAATTCCACTCGTTTCGGCATGTCATTCGGCTCCAGACGTTGCACTAACTGCACTTTATATGCGTGCAGTTTGAGGCGTTTGTGGACAATCCGTTGTAATGTCGATTTTGGTATTTGAAGTTCCCGCGAAGCTCTTCTTAATGACTTCCGGGGGCTTCGCTCAAATGCGGCTTGAACATTTGCTACCATTTCATCGGATGCTCTGCGACCACCACCATGCTTCTTCAACACAGATCCTGTAGCTAATAATGTATCACGCCACTTCTTTATGCTTCTAGCAGTTGGAGCATCACGGTTAAAACACACGCCGGAACTCCCTTTGAACTCTAATGATTGATTTAAACTCCGCATACCACAAAACAGCTTGCGCTTTCATCTGCGGAGTCGCCATTTTCACAAACAATTAAATCTAAGAACGAGAAACGTATCTTTGTGCCATCTACCGACAGGATTCGAAACTTGGTGAGTTTTTCTGTACTATGAACGTTGTTTTAAGTTTCTATCTTCAACCGTTTGCCAGTAACAAGCAATTGAAATTAGGTCCATTCGAGCGGTCCACCCTGTACATTAATATTGAAATATGAGAGAAAAGAGCTTTTTGGTAAATATTAGACACTGTCATGATTTTTATATAGTGTAGGATGTCATATAAGCTAAAATGGGAAGAGCATTTATGTTAGTTACATGTCCATCCATCCATAGTAATTCTGCCCGAAGGCAGGTCCTTCACTGCAATCATAACATTTTCATGCTATGCTTGCAGCTTTACTAGGGAATTGTAGGTGTGGAAGCTTCCCGTTGCTTTCCACACCGGTGAAGGATGATGACGATGATGATGATGATGATAATGATAAGGATGATGACGATGGCCATATGATTTCGGGGACCGTTTGGGCCTTAAAGTTTTCCTAACATTTTTCTTACAGGTGAGGAAAAACTGCCCCGACCGGGGATCGAACCCGGGCCCGCTGCGTGACAAGGCAGCACGCTACCTCGAGACCATAGCGGTGGACATGTTACATGTATAGAATGTAAATTAGTTCTAACGACAAAATGTAGCAGATTGACTATAGAACTTTTTGGTACTGTTAAATTCACTCTTTGTTTTAAATACTTAATTCTAAAATTTTATATCAGAAACAGTGCACTACCTTGCGCCAATCTTCTATATTCTCAATTTCATTTTTTCTAACTTTTCTTGTATGGAATAAAACTCTACCAGCACTTTTTCACAGGTGGTTCTAGGATGATATATGAATATTTTGATGTAACGAACTGAAGATCTCGGATACAATATTACACAGTAATATATTCTTTATGTGTTAGACATGTATAAAGTACTTTGGACCTTGTTAAGCTGGGTTCTCATATATTAAAAAATAAAAATCATCCAAGTAATCATCTTATGAAGTAATTACTGTAAAGTCTTAAGGTATCAGAAACCCACTTCTCACGTATAGGATAACTATAGCCTACTATATGATTGCGTGCTACGTGTTTAAGACTTCACTCTGTATTAAGTCAACAGAAACCACTCGCTCAACTTTCCTTAACAACCAGTAAATTGTTGTCGGTAGAGTATGTATGTTAGTGTGATATCTTAATTCTACATTTTGGCATGTGAATCACTAATAGGGATTAGTAATATGCCGATGACAAGGTAAATAATTTTTAATATAAGCACATTATGGCCCAAATATTCCTCGAGCACCATCTGACATCATAATCATCCACATTAATTTAGCCTTTTGAGTAAATGGTGTGTCTTGTATTCGTGGTGCATCGGATGGGCTATGGCCCTGATATTGAGCTGTTCACTCATCAGAGGATTCTATCCAAATTATTGTGTGGAAAAAATGTATAATGTGATCCAGAGTATAAAATATACTCCTGACATGTAGTATCTCTCTTAGAACGGGGTGCCGTGAGATACAGAGGGAGTGGAAAAATAGAATAAATGTTTCGTTACTCATTCCTCATTAGAATATCACATTAATCAAATTTAGCAATTGTCAATCATGATGTTTAAATATCCTAAACTCGTGTCCAACTCAGGGTCGGGTCGAGGGATGAGATGAGACGAAGCCTCTGTATAGAGGTCTGTGAATGACAAGGGTGCCGGTCGACCACTCCTGACGCACCATCACGGGGCAGATAAACGAAATTAAATGGGTGAGATAAGTAAGGAGAAATGGTAGGCCGTAACACACATGAAATGACCGAGACTCGTTCTCGGAACCCCAGGGATGAGAGGCGAGCGTCTAATCGCCTGCGGCACGGAGCCGCGATCATGATGTTTACAGAAGCTTATGTTATAATTGCTAATACTGTTTTTTTAATTTAGCGCTTTCTTAATTTCCTCTTTTTTCGTCGTCGGTCATTAAAATAAATATATTTTTGTACAAAATGGTTCGCGATCCCCAGTGCGCTGCGAACACAGCAATCAATCATTCATTAATTGTATATTATGATAGAAAATACACCTACTACATGGCCAACAGCCTGATAAATTCTTCTCTCCGATCCTCGATCCACCTGAAACCTGTAATTGGCCGCAATATTGTTGCCACCTCATCATTAACTCTCTCACTAATACCTTTCATATTTGAAATAAGTTTGTTTGGGAAGTGGTGTGATTCGATTCTGGAAACTATACAGAAATTACTTAGGACTGGAATCATGTCTTGTGTGCATATTGAATAATCGATTACGCTACCTCCATTTTTATTAATAAATGTCAGATCTCCATTTTTATCTTCCTCATATTTCCCACTCAGAATTTCAAGTTCAAATGCATCGCAAAAAGCTAACAATTGGTTTCCTTCTAAATTTATAATCTTATCTTTGCTTCTCCTACCCTCACCTCGTGTTTCATTATCATCTGATTTTATAGTGATATTTTCCTCCCCAATCCTACAGTTAAAGCCCCTAAAATTATTATTCCCGCTTCCGGAAACCTATCTTCTATTTCAGCCAACGAGTCAGACAATTCAACGAAAACATTTGAGTTGGCATACCTGGAATTTAGTGGTTGGCGGTAAATAGACAACAGACACATTTCTGCTCTTCCTGTATGGTAATATATACAAATTGCCTCTTTTAAACAATATTTACCTTTTTAATATATGGGTCTAAGTTTCATTACCCTTAAAATAACCTCTCATATTACATAGAATTACGCATTCAATAGCTTTTAACCATGTTTCTCCTAGAGCTAATATATCAAAAGTCTCAATAAACTCTACACATCTGTCCATTGAAAGTTTTTGTTTTAACGCTTCGGTACTCCATGAATCGACTGTCAACAAACCCTATTGTGTTCCCTTGTCTTTGTCTTACCTGTATTTTTCGAACTTCCCCCTCTCAATAGTTCCTTTCCTGCGGGTAAATTCAGCAGTCTTTGTGATTTTCTTGTTTGAGTTCTTGTGTCCGCCGGTCGTTCACCTCTTAGAGGTGGGGTATTCTTTTTGCGTTCGGCTGTTTTGTGCTGAATGTTTATTGGATTCCTCGGAGTTGGTATCGTAGTACTCCGTCTCTCTTTCTCTCGTGTAGAATTTTCTCCCTCCTCTGCTGTAAGGAGACAACCTGCTGTTGAAGCGTCCCCTGTAGGTTTTAGGGACTCGCTGTCAATACCTCTTCAAATTTATTTTCAGAGTTGTCCATATTTTGTAGTTGTTCCCTGCTCCAGATTCGTCCATTTATAATAAATTTATTATATTGCAGGATTGCATGGCAACCCTGCCTCCTCGCCTTGAGCATGTGTCGCTTAAGAAAGTCCCTTTCGCGGCGCACCTTCTCACTAAAGTCTTCGGGAATATTGATACCGGTCCCTTTGAGATATTTACTGTCTCTAAGGATCCAACATTTTATTTTGTAGTGTGATAATTTGCATACAATCGGTCTCTTTCCAGTATTCCAACGACCTACTCTGTGCGCTCTTTCAATATCACTGTCCACCAAATCAATCCAGATTTGCGCCACTACTCTTTTATCTATATGTTCAATTTCCTCCCAGCTCTCCCTGCCTTTTTCATGCACTCCATATATCACAATATTATTACGGCGACGCTGGTTTTCGAGATAGTCTAATTTTAGATTCCAGCTATTTCAATCTGTCCTCCATCCGATGCATGTTCGTCTCAATATCACGAATTTTTTCACCCACGTTGCACTTTTCAAACCCCTCTTTCACTTCAGTTGACAATGTTTCAATCAGCCTTCTAACTTCCTCCACAATGCTTTGTCCCTTGCACACTTCAACCACTCTAACAGAAACACGTCCGCCCTTCTCGACGGCCTGCTTGGGACTTAGTAAATAAGCTGTAAGTAAAACAACCAAACGAGTTTGATAGCTTTCCAGTTCTACAATGTATGAAATAGTTTATATTTGCTTTTGGAAATAGCAAGGAATTGTTCTCTGTGTTTATCTTCTCCTAGTTGTTTCTTCATTTCCTTTTACGATAGTAAAGGCAATTAAAGTCTGGAATTTCGCCTCCCTTAATAATTGCTTCCAGAGAAGGAGATTCAGCGCTGACATGCCAGCGGTTGAATGGAAGAGAAAGCATTATGGCTTTTTTATGAATGAAAGTTTGTGTCTAGGGGAGTAACGAAAATAGAAGTAGTAAAATATATTAAGAGCACTTTGTTCTGACATGTTGATGGTACTAAATTTTACACATATCATAATCACCATCCTCATTATGAACGTTTACGTCTTCTAGAACCTATTTTAAGTAGTGTGATTTCAGTCTACAACACAGTGACTTCAGCGGTGAAGTGGCCATCTCCATACAATCTGACTATCATATTTTCATCTAGGAAATGTTCCCTCAGTCGAAGTGGTCAAATTTTGAGACGATGGACACTCGCCTTATTTTTTTTCCTTTGTAACATTAAAACTGCTTTACCATAAATCACCAATTTTCAAACAGGTCTGCTGATGTTATTACAGGTGTCATTACCCATAAAATGTGAGGGGAAAAAACTTTTCTATGATATGTTGATGCGAGTAAAACAGTCTTATTTCACTATTTAAATCCCGAATATCCGAGGTAAAATAGATAGAGTTTTTTTTCCGATATAGCGTTACAAGTATAATAATAATAATAATAATAATAATAATAATAATGTTTTATTTATACTGGCAGAGTTAAGGCCATAAGGCTTTCTCTTCCATTCAACAAGCACAAATACAAATAAATATTTGAAAAATATAGGTATACACAATACTAACTATAAAGAGGTAAAAATACATTAAATGTTGATATGTAAATTTCATGCAGAAACAACAATTTACACGATAATAAAAAATAATAATATCAATATTATTAATAATGTCAACATTATTAATACTAGCAATATGATCAATAGCAATAATAGTAACATCACCAATTGCAACAATAGCAGCAATAGCCACAAGACAGCAGCAGCAGTAATAGTAGTAGTAGTAGTGGTAGTAGTAATAGTAGTAGTAGTAGTAGTAGTAGTAGTAGTAGTAGTAGTAGTAGTAGTAGTAGTAGTCGCAGTAGTAGCAGCGTAGTAGTAATAGACCCAAGTAGCAGCAGTCTAAAAGATTATAAATTAATACGAGAAACGCAAATTAATATATGTAAACAGTAGCAGCAGCAGTAGCGGCAGCGGCAGTAGTAGTAGTAGTAATCTGATTATGATAAATTATACTAGAAACCTTACACTAAGTAATGATGAAGTTGGGGTTTGAGCAAATATAAATTTAGACTTATTTTAAACGATGCCAATGTGCGGTAGCTGCTTATTTCTTATGGTAAGGAATTCCAGTTGCGAGAAGTGAAAATATTATATGACATGGAGTGATTGGATGGGCTAAGTTGCGCGGGTAAATCATTAAGCAAGATACTATGTTGTGATCTTGTGTTTTAAGTTATGGCTTGGCCCGCTGCTGATACACTCCTGTCGCGGTATGTAGCCTCTTACATCCGAGACTTGGCACAGTGTAATTTTCTTCTCTGTTTAAATGTAGCCATGACAATTCGTGGAAAAATGGAGAAATGTGATCGTATTTTCGGACATTAAATATGAATCTGATACACATATTACGGACACACTGCAGTTTATCCGTCAGTTCGTCACTTATGTCAGTTAGTAGAACGTCACAATAGGCAAAATGCGGAATCACTAAGTTTTGAATTAAAACTCTTTTAAGAGCTGCAGGTAGAACGTTTTTGAGACGCTTTAGGGAATGCATTATGAAGAAGCTATTTTTAGATGTTTGTTTATTTGTGTATAATTAAGTAAGACCGTTTTATTTGTGTATTCCAATTATCATTAAAATCTAATTAAGGTCCCATTTTTTTAGAAATAATAATACATATATTGGTATAAGGAATTTGTTCGTTATCTAATATGATAACCGGCGTAATGCTTTTGTTTATGGAGTTTAATAGCCTTGGATGACAGATTATTATTATTATTATTAATATTAATATTTTTATTATTATTATTATTAATATTAATATTTTTATTATTGTTAATATTAATATTTTTGTTATATTATTATATATTTTTTAATTTCCTTGACAGCTTTATATTGTGTAGGCCTATTATGTGTTAAAAATATAACGGTACACAATACATAAATGTTAATGTCCGTATAATTTAAATATGGTTAAGAGAAAATACTTACTGTCCTACCTATATCAGGAAAAATAAACCATAATCATAATTATTCTTTTTTGTAGTTCTATGCATGTTTAAATCAGTTACGTTTCACCTCTTTGAATTAGGATAGCACATAATGGATGAGAACCCGTTTTATGTTTATAACTATATTGGGTAAGATATATATGAGGCTGTCTTATTATTAATAACTTATTTAACGAAGCTCTTTACTTTCTAATCCATTAACGTTGTAATTACTATATGTGCACGAAAGCATCGTAACATTTTGCAGGCTTCTGGTTTATATGTGGCGAATTGGGCCCAAATTTTAGTTATCTTTCAAAGAAATGAGAAAATAATACTCGGGATATTTGTCCTCTTAGATATCCATCAATCCGGCCGGATTTGAATCCGAGAACCACAAACGAGGATAGTATTTGTAGGTTTCAGTGTATTACCGGTTACCGTTACTTGCCTTTGTTTTTGCTAGATTCGCCTGTAATGACTGGATTTTACAAAAGATATGAAATTCATATTGTGGCTTCCATTGGAAGGCAAGTAAAACTATGGATTCTATGCCATAAGTATAGACATATACCTGACAAGGGACCATATACAAAAATGTATGCTCCATTCTACATTCAAACTTGAATTGTGACGCCAAAGACCTGAGAATCTAAACAAAAAGCAACCTCCAAATTCAGTACCCATGATCGCATCATTGTAAGCAGATATTCCTTCCACCTAGATCGTGGTGTTCTTCCCTTTATTATACCAGGTTGTTACAAACTGAAGATCTTCTACGTCAATCTATCAACCCTTAATACACTGGTCAACATAATTTTTGTCTCATGAGTACCAATAATTGTACTTAATGCAGTTTTTATCGTGTTTTCAAATATGTATTTGGAATTTCTCCATCACACAGTTATTTATTTAAATTTCAATTATGGATACATATAATTATTTTTTAATAAACGTTTTTTCGTGCATTTGTTCATTGTAAAATAAAAACAAATGAGCTAACTCAGGAGATTTCAGCTATAGAAAAGATATATCAAAACAAATGGAATCCTTATATGCTAGCCGACTATTGTTGGACCGTCAAGATGAATGCTCCACATGCAAAATATAGCAGAAAATCGCCACTTTTCGACTTTCTATGTGATTCGGAATGTTAGAATATTTTATAGTTACAAATGTAGAATATATTAAAATGTTTAAAATTATAAATTCCTGTCTGTGGGAAACGATGTGTGATGGAGAAAACCGATATCATATTTGAATTCAGGAGAACAAATACTATCAGAATCACATATTTTTCATTCTGAGACAAAAAATATAGTTTATTTTTTGTTGCTCAGTGTTATCACAGGCCCCAGCCTTCTTAAAGATACGATATATTGTTAAATTCGTTCAAGGATTTTTACTGAAACGTGAATATGTCTATCATCGATAATCTGTAACTCTTCTCAATAACCATTTTCCAGCACCAAGCGTATCTCATTCTTGATTCCACAATGCACCATGTTTCACTCAAAGTAAATGACGATATATATTTTATGCCTTTTGTTGAGGTACATTTTACGCAGAAGATTGAAGTGTCCCTCCTTGAGTAGACATGCAATGCAAACTTTTGCTTGTTGGAATGAGAAGTGACTAACGCTAAGCTCGGTAGAAGGGAAGGACAGAGAGAAAATATATTTGGGCGTCCATGAATAATGCACATTTATTTTAAAGTTCAATACGATTTAATTACTTGTATTTATTAGCACGATATTGAAAAGTATTTTAATCATTTTAATTAAACTTAGATATTCGCGGCCTACACCAATAAATTTTCCTGCACTATCGTTACATTTTAAAACTCAGATAAGGTACTTTCACTCAATCTCTCAAAATACTGTATTAATTAAATAAATTTACGCCCTCAACCTATTTTAGGTAGCCTAATTAAAACACACGGCATCATCCTATTTTCAGGGAGCCTAATTTCTACTAACGAAAATTTAACTTTTTGATATGTAATTTCAGACGTCATGAAGTCGCAGGAGTTTTCACCACCGTGAATGATAACCCTATATCCAAATAGTGATCTTATTAAATATCAAATCTCATTGAATTAACACTTTTAACATAACAAATTTAAATTTCATTGCATAATTCAAAGTCTCAGAAGCCAATCAGTTCAAATAACTATACTAAAACAAACAATTAGTTATAAAAATAACTAAAGCAACACGATTTATTAGACCGAAATAAAAAATGAAAAATAATTTTAATTTCCAACACGCTTGGGATAAAATTAAAGTGGCCAACAAAAAAAAAATCATTTCCAACACATAAAAAATAAAACTAGAAGTATCAACAAAAAGAAAATAATTTTACCATCAAAAGCGCGGGGTGCTCTGAATCAATTAATATATTTGATAATAAATATATATTGGTAAAAGTAAAGTCTCTAAGAAGAAGATGTTAAAATCATAAAAAGTACCCCACGCTTTTGATGGTAAAATTATTTTCTTTTTGTTGATAACACTTGTTTTATATCTTTATGTTTTGGAGATGATTTTTTTGTTGACCACTTTATTTTTATTGCAAGTGTGTTGGAAATTAAAATTGTTTTTCATTCTTTAGTTCGGTTTTCTAATAAAGCGTATTGTTTTAGTTTTTAAAACTATTATTTATTTTTTATTTTTTAGTTCTAATATTTTACAGAATAAGATAAAATGTGATTATATTTAAATTTGACACTATTGTAGTATGAGCTAAAGTAATAATGTTCTAAAAACACCCTCCCAGCCGGATTTGAACCAGCGTCCTATGGATTACTGAAATTATATACCACTGGTGTTCACCACTCTACCAACTGAGTTCTTACAAACGATTGACTAAAATTCGACAAGTCCGCAACCTATTATAACAGTTTTGATTCTTTTTTTTTATTATTGTCTGATGATTCTGGCTAGGATTTTAAAAACAAAATATGAAACTATTGTAATGTCACGGGTCCTTTACAAGTATACAATGGTTCAAGTCCATCCAGTGTTTCTAAGTAGGTGAAAATCGTGTTCAAAGATTCCGTTACATGGATACAACGACACATTTTTTTGTTTTTATGACGAATCTGGCCAGGATTTTAGGAAACCATCTGAAAATGTTGTATTACCACGGGTCTTTTACAAGTATACAAGGTTTAAAGTCGATCCAATATATCTAAGTGGGTGCAAATCGTCTTAACAGATCCCGTTACATAGATATAAAGACACGTTTTTACACGCTTTGTATTAGCTTGACTTGTATCTATATATCTATCTATATATATCTATATATCTATCTACCTATTTATGTAACGGAAAATTTCAACGCGATTTTCACCCACTTAAAATCATTGGATTGACCTGAAACTTTGTATAATTTGTAATCCGAATATCCCTCCATATTGTTTTAGTTTCAAATATAAACAAAATACTTCATTAAATCTAAATCATTTAAGTATAGGCCCATGATTTGAGATAAGGTGTAATATGTATAAACAACCGAGTTTGGATTGTAATTACTCAGAAATTTATATGCAATCCAATGATTATATTGATGAATCAATTTTATTAATTATATAAACGTTGATTTACTTTTTTTTATAAATGACTAAGACAACTGCTTTTGTTAAATATCGGTTATTCCAATACAGACGGCGCCAGAAAGTCTAGAATATGTATGGTATGACAAAGGTATGCTTGAAATCCAGGTACCTGAATACAATTGGAACCTATAGATACCAAACTCTTCGTTAATAGAAATACATTAGAATGTCAGTCAAAATAATGTTTATGAATTGGACGTATGACAAAAGTTTTACAATTGGAGTTTCACAATGAAGTTTCAAATTATAATTTGGACACATCAATTAAAAGATAACTAAGAATAACACATTATAATTATTTGAAACTAACGATTTTTAATCAAGTTGCTAGGTCCTAATTAGAAAACGCAATAGGCCTAACAATGAATAAATTTGGCAAAATTGTCAGTAAGTAGCACGAGGTAGAAATGCTTATTATCAGCTGCGTCACAAAAAGAAAAAGAAAACTCACACTCTTTACTTATATGTAATATATATACACATATGTATAAACCAAGGAATAAATTGTAACCCCTTCTCCTATAGCGATCTGAACGATTGAAGGAATACTGATTTTGTTAGATATATAAAACTGAGACGGGTACAAATCACAAGCCTCCCAGATAGCGAAGGGAAACATCGATTAAGTTTTACTTTAAACTGCGGGAAAATAACGACCGCTACTAGTACAAATAGAAATTTACAACACCTAATCGAGGAGCACGAACTGAGGATAAGTTCAAATAGCTCAACAAATTACGTTAAATTTTCTAAGAAGTTATATACTTGATCAAAACATCGTAATATATCGATATTTAAGAATAACGATTCGTATTTTTTATATTACAATAATAATAATAATAATAATAATAATAATAACAATATTAATAATTATAATAATAATTCCTCAGTATTCCGTGAGAAGCTGGGTCGTTATACACATCGTATCATCATGTGTTTTAATTTTATTAAATATATGTATATTGAATACTATACTCAATAAATCAAGTGACATGTGAACTTCAAATTATTGATAAAACTATGGCTGCCCGTACAAAGCTCCTACGTTACTCCCTGTGATAAAGTGATCGTCATCGCACATCGAACCCACCCTGACTAGATTGCGAGCCTAAAATTCCCACATTACGGGAATTCCTGTGATAAATCCATCACCATTTACCCACACCCAAAAATTAATACCTTCTTCAACTTGTAAAGGACCCGTGGCAACTTCATTTTTATTTTCTAAAATCCTGGCCAAAATCATCAGAAAATCAAATAAAGTGTCTTTTTATCTATGTAACGGAATCTTTGAACACGATTTTCACCCACTTAGAAATATTGGATCGACTTGAACCTTTGTATACTTGTAAAGGACCCGTGACAGTACAATAATTTCAGATTTGTTTTTAAAATCCCGGCCAGAATCGTCATAAAATAAAAACAATTGTCTTTGTATCTATGTAACGGAATTTTTTAACACGATTTTCACCCAATTAGAAACATTGGATCAACTTGACTTGTTGTATACTTGTAAAGGAACTGTGATAATAAAATAATTTCATATTTTGTTTCTATAATCGTAGCCGGAATCATCAGAAAATCACAAAAAAGAAAACTGTTTTAATAGGTTGCGGACTTGTCGAATTTTAGTCAGTCGTTCTAAGAGCTCAGTTGGTAGAGCCATGAACTCTAGTGGTATATAATTTCAGTAATCCATAGGTCGCTGGTTAAAATCCGGCTGGGAGGAATTTTTTAGAAGAGAATAACTTTTAGCTCATACTGGAACAGTATCGAATTTAAAGATATTTACATTTTTATCTTATTTTGTAAAATATTAAAACTAAAAAATAGAAAATAAATAAGAGTTATAAAAAGCTAAAACAACACGCTTTATTAGAAAACCGAACTAAAAAATGAAATTAACTTTAATTTCCAACACGCTTGGGATAAAATTAAAGTGGTCACCAAAAAAATCATCTCCAACACATATAGAATAAAACTACAGTTATCAATAAAAAAAATTAGCATTAAAAGTGTGTGGTGCTTTTATAATTTTTACATTTTCTTCTTAGAGACTTTACTTTTGCCGATATCTGTTTATTATCAAATCTATTAATTGATGTAGAGCACCCCACGCTTTTGATGGTAAAATTATATCCCTTTTGTTGATAACTCAAGTTTTATTCTATATGTGTTGGAGATGATTTTTTTGTTCACCACTTTAATTTTATCCAAATTTTGTTGGAAATTATTTTTCATTTTTTAGTTCGGTTTTCTAATAAAGCGTGTTCTTTTAGTTTTTTAAATCTACTATTTATTTATTTTCTGATAATTCTGGCCAGAATTTTAGAAAACATACGAAATTATTTTATTGTGACGGGTCCTTTAAACTATACAAATTTTGAAGTCGATCAAATTATTTTAAGTGGGTGAAAGTCTCGTTGAATAATTCCGTTACATAGATAGATAGATAGATAGATACAGATCAGGATAATATAAAGCGTGTAATATCAATATCAATTTAAAATATTAACTGTTTTCCAGAAAATTGTTATATTTGAAAAATTTAAACAACATACAGAACGCAATTATAACAACTATAAATAATAATAATATTATTAAAATATATGTATTTATGTGTAAAAATGACTAGAGATTATTTTGCAAAATTATCAAGTAATATTTGCGTATATATCTCTTTCAAAAAGTTTTCCACGTTTCCGGTTGTTGCTCATTTTCAAGTATTAGGAAGATTAGCAAACCATTTGTGTGGGAATCTTTCCAGTCATAAGAAATATTTAGGTTTCACCTGTTGTAACATTTTAAGAATTATTCATCACATGTTCTATAATGTTAATATGTTCAATCAATCGGAATGTCTTTGGTGAGTTAAAATTTCAAGCAAGTAGTTATTTCTCTGTTTACATGTTTGCAATAATTACTTTTTGAATGGTACTAACTACAATGGTATACCTTTATTACTATCTCGCTCTGCATTGCTCTAAATATTGGATTGAAAACACTTAAGTACTATTGCTTAACAGAGCCTCGATTGGTCCTTATTTGTGCATATGGTCACGGAACTATTTTCCTCAAGTAAGCTTCACTAGATATATTTTCAAAAACATGAAAAAGAAAAATGTAGTAAGCATCAAAATGTGTTTGTAACCGAATTGTTTTCTCGGCATTTCTCCACAAGTATCCATAACAAATAAACTATTTACTATATTCCTTTAAATATTATATTAAATCATATCATAATTCATATTCATATATTTAGCTTTTCTGACAAGTCACACAAGAAGAAGTGAATTTTCTCATATTTTTATCCAAATGTTTCGCTAAAAATTAACACTAACCTTAACGGATAATTTTTCACATCAGCCGCCATTTAAAGCAATGTTAAAATATCTCAAAATCGGAAATATTTCCTTCTACTTTTTGCTGTGCTACCATGCAATTTATATAGGATATTATCCTTTATTCCAATACTTTAGCCTTTTCATTAGCATGTTCTGTTTTAATTCTCTCGCTTTAAAACTCTGTCGCACGACCTGAGGATCAACATTTTCATTCTATACAATAACACTGAGCAACAAAAAAATAAACTGTTTTTTGTCTCAGAAAAAAGCATATGTGATTCTCATAGTATATTGTCTCCTGAATTCAAATATGATCTCGGTTTTTCTCCATCACGCAAAGTTTCCGAGAGACAGGAATTTATAATTTCAAACACTTGCATATTTTCTACATTCGTAACTATACAATATTCGAACATTCGGACTCACGTAGAAAGAAAGAAATGACGATTTCCTGCTATATTGCGCCTGTGGAGCATCCCTCTTGATGGTATAACATTAATCCGCCAGCATATTAGGATTCCATTTGCCATGATATCTCTTTTCTATAGCTGAAATCTCCTGCGTCAGCTCATTTGGTTTTATTTCACAATGGACAAATGGACGAAAAAAACTTTTATTAATAAATAATTTTTTAAATCCATTAATTGAAATTAAAATAAAAAAACACTGGGCGATGGAGAAATTCCGAGTACATATTTGAAAACACGATAAAAAAAACTGCATTAAATACAACTATTGGTACTCATGAGACAGAACTCATATTGACAAGTGTAATATTAACAATAGAGAAAATTCTTTATCTTTTTACATCTTAACTACAACCTCGAGTCAGTGTGTATGAATAGTCTCACGAATGTTACCTGCACATTTTAGTCTTGAAAATAGTTCAGCATTTTCGGTACTCCTTAAATATACTTTATTTCAATATAATACTACATGATACCCATGAGCTTTTTGCTTAACTTATCATTTGGCAATTTACATCTGCTAATACAGCTAAGTTAAACATGATTACTATGGGCAATTGATTTATTCCAGTAAATTCTGAATTTATTCTGAGCAAAGAAGATCGTCGTAAGTTCCAAATCAGAAACAGTATAATTACTCTCAACTAAAGTTGTCAAGCGCCAAGCTGTTGACACAACATATCGTCAAATTGAATCAAAACAGCACCCAGGCCAGTCTTACTCGCGTCTGTGTTGATTGGAAATTCTCTATTGATTTCAGATCTTATGGAAAGCAAATCTGTAATTTATTTTTAATATTCCTTTCAATAAATGGCCTTCCAGCCTTTTCCATTTAATATTCTTTTTCACCAGCCCTCTCAGCTCACTTGCAGCTGAGGCATAGATGATTACTAACTTCGAATAACAATTCAGGATTCGTAAGAATCACGAAGTTGTTTCAAATTCTTGTGTGCAGAACTTTCAAGGAATCCTTGTACCTTGTCCAGGTTAGGAGCAATTCCTTAATTAGAGAACCTATATTCTTGGAATTGAATCTCCGAACTAACGAACACAGAATTTTCTGGACTCATTGTCATTCCATTTTGACGTAATTGTGAAATTATTTAATCAATGATGTGAGACAAATGATTCTCAAAAAATATTCGACATAAATTCTTTCATATTTATTATAATCATGAGATAATACAATATATGATACCCTGAAAGGAAAAATCACACTATTTCTCATACCGAAAGCACATTTGGTAAATTCGTACACGCGTCCATTGTGATCAAAGGCAGTATATTGGCGTAATTAGTTCGATTTGCCAAACCAACGACGTGAAGTTAATAGAACTATCATATCTCCCAGTTTTTATGTTCGCGATTGATGCTTGTGTAGTCTCAGGTCTTTAATTATCCAGAATAGTATAAGAATTATCCCTTCGACTGTCTAATCATAAGCAAATATTACTACTTTACTTCATAATCCAACAGAACGTATAATTGGTATACGGCGAATTAAAATATTGTGTTATCCCTTGAGATAATAAGTCTTCTATCATGTCGTTTGCTAATAGATTTACTTTTTATTTTTATTAGCTGAAGCTTCATCACATTATACGTATATTGGTAGCAAGTACATAATTTAGGTTTAGTAGTTAAATAATATTTGCTTTTTATCAAGCTAGCATGTACGATGCATTTGTGTTCATTTGTAATTCCATGAATTTCATTTAATTTTTCTCTAATCAATCAGAAATTTTCATCTTTATCTGTATACTTTGGAATCTAGTTCGATTTGCCAAAACGATGACGTTAAGTTAATAGCACTATCGTATCACACAGTTCTTATGTTCGAGATTGATGCTTTTCTAGTCTCGGGTCTGTAATTATTCCGAAGAGTTTAAGAATTAGTCTTTCGAATATCTAAATCATAGGCGAATATTACTGCTTGACTTTCTAACCCAACAAATATGATTGGTATATGACGAATTGAAATAGTTTATTATCCCTTGAGATAATAATACTGCTATCATGTCATTTACTGATAGCATTACTTTCTTATTTCTATTCGCTAATGTTTTATCACATTAAAAGAATATTGGTAGCAAGTACACAATACAGGTTTCTTACAGAAATAATTTTTGTTCTTTATCAAAATAGCACATAACATGCATTTATGTTCATTTGTAACTCCATGAATTTTTAACAATTTTTTTCTAATTAATCAGAAACTTTCATCTGTAACTTTGTCATTAATTACGCAGTAAAAAAAGGAATCTCATCTATCTTAGTAGCCTAGCTAATAACACATCCTTTATGTTCACATTTAAATTCGTCGACTCTATCGTCACTAATACACTGCTCAAAACAATTAGAGGAACACTTGTAATAAAATGAATAAGTAATTTGTTTTTTAAAGCTGTGGTGCTGAAAGTTAGACAATATGGAAATTGAATTATTAATTTTATCATTGGATACAAATTTTAAATATCCATGACCTAAATACAGAGAAATTACCTCAAATAACAAATATAGATAATTTTTTTATTTTGGAAGGCACTGGCCACTTCTAATTGGTAAGCTTCCTGATGTTCCTATAGTGATGAATGTTGATTATTGCCTTGTTTATTGAAGTCTCTGACAAAATGAGGCATTTAAATGTGTATGAAATGTATCATGCTCTACATCTTTTACGACAAGGTCAATCTCTGCGACAAGTGGCTAGAGAGCTTAGGGTTTCTCCTTCCGTGGTGTCCAGATTACGCAAGAGGCACAGAGAGACAGGTCAGTGTTGTAGAAGACGTGGCCAGGGCCGTAAATTTAAAACAAGCCCCAGGATGACAGATACGTTGTTCTTTCTGCTCTTCGACAGCGTACAAAAACTGCACAAGACTTGCAGAATGACCTTCATGTGGCTTCCGGAATCCGGGTTTCAGACCAAACCATAAGGAACAGATTAAGGAAAGAGAATATTCGTCCAAAAAGGCCCGTTAAATAACCACGCTTAACAAATGGGCATAAGGCAGCAAGACGTACGTATGCTGAAAACCATGGTGATTGGAACCTGAACCAGTGGGAGTCTGTGCTCTTCTCGGACGAATCCAGGTATCGTCTTACACGTTGTGATAGTCGATTGAGGGTGTGGGGACGGCCAGGAGAAAGATTTTCTGCAGGGGCTGTACAGGAAATTTGATAGATTCGGAGGAGGTTCCATAATGGTGTGGGCCGGAGAAATGTACAACAATCTTACAGACCTTGTACTTGTTCCCCAGCGATTGAATGCTGTCCGGTATATCGAGCACGTTCTCGAAGAGCATGTGCTGCCATTGGAGTAGGCCCTGGATTTCTGTTTATGCAGGATAATGCCAGTGCATATTCTGCGTCTGTCACCAGGGATTTCCTGAGGAGGAATGAAATTGAGGTAATGGAGTGGCCAGCGGTCAGCCCATACCTCAACCCTAATGAACACTTGTGGGAACTTCTAGACAGGAAGGTCAGGGACCGACATCAAGTTCCACAAACTACAGCAACTTGGAGATGCTCTGAAGGAGGAATGGGAGAATTCCCCGCAAGAGGAAATCCAGAATCTTATTGGTAGCATGCCACGAAGGTGCCAAACTGTCATCGAATGTCGTGGAGGCCATACACGATACTAACTCTATATAACGAGTCTTCAACTTTGAAAAATAAGCACAAGATTCAATTGCTTACATAGCGGAATTATTTGAAAAGTTAATTGTCAGCGTTATTAATTTGTTTTTACTGACATGAGCAATAAATAAGTAAATAAATCACCACAAATAATGCACTTTATTAATTTCATGTTTGTACCTTTATCCAATGAAAAAATATTTGCAAATTTCTTAGTGTTCCTCTAATTGTTTTGAGCAGTGTACATTCGTCCACGTTTCTACTCCGCAGATAATTATCGATACTTTCACCTGAAGTTTCCATTCCGAAGAAAATTATCAATTTCATTAATATTATGATTTTTGTTAAAAAGGTTTCAGCGCGCCACATTTATCAAATCGCCATCATCATTAATATTACAACATCTAATATATAAAAATGTTTGTTTGTTCGTACTTTATGCGAGGCCATACCGTTGATCGGAATGTGATGCGGCTTTTTGCAAAATGTTCAGGCGATTCTCGGGATGAACATAGACTATATGAGAGTTGTGATACTCAACTCCTACACCCTAAAATCGCCCTTCGTAGTGGAACGTGAAAAAGGTAGCTATTTGGACAATTAAATGGCTTAAGCTGCCTAAACCATAACAAGCACACAACATCAATGTACACAGAATTGAATATCTCAAAAAACTCTACAAAAAAAGTCCGCTATATATATGTTTATCTTATACAGATAACACACCTAGCCATTTTTGCCTTTCATTGATGCCAAGCAGATCAGGATAAGTGGATTACCGGTGAAGCATATTCAGCCATACCATTCATCCGATTGTATTAGAGCTTTTTGCAAAATGTTCAGGATGGTTATAGGTTATAAGAGAGGTTTAACTCTCAAGCCCTTCACCCCTAAAAAAAACTTCAGTAGTGACAAAACGTGAAAAAAATGTCGCTTTTTGTAAGCTTAAAAGGCTTACGCTGCCTAAACTGTAACAAATTAACGTAATTATTGTACACATAATTGAATATCTCAAAAAACCGACAGGAAAGTGCACGACAGCATATGTTTATCTTCTAAGGATAACTCAGAATAACCATTTTTGTCTCTCATAGATGACAAGAAGATCGGGATAAGTAAGTTCCCGGGCAAGAATAGCAGCGCACGGCGAGTATTCTCTTATAGATAACTCGAAATAACCAATTTTGTGTTTGAGCTCATTTTTTCCAAGTACATCACGATGCGTAGATTCCCGGGCAACGCCGGGTAATCAGCACGGGGTATCTAAAAGTAATAACGATATAAATGTATACTTATTTTTCGTTATACTTATTCAACTAAATGCAAAAACACATTATCATTTATTTAGGTGTAGCAGCGCACCCCGAGTATTAGCTAGTTCTTGATAAAAAGAACGTGTTCTTCCATTATGCTATTTATTTTCTCACTTTTTTCTTCTCCTCATATTCTTCAATAAAAGGTATTACGACTCTGAAATTAAATTCATTGCACAAAAGGTATATTATAGTTTTTTATTGGTAAAGCATGTCACAACCTATAAGCGTGTCGCAAGTTAAGTATGGAGGTATGAGACACATTACACTAAAACATGTCCTCCTATATTTAACTCCGGCAAACAATGTATTTAATAGGCAACGTCTTTTTACCCATGGATAGTGTACATCATACACCATATATTCAGTCATTATTTTACTTCCTCAATGAATCAGACATTTTTAAACATCTGATCTATCAGTGGTACAATTAATCTTCGGTGGACGACCTGCAATATTCAATTACTTAATTTCACTTAAAGGAATTTTATTTTCAACCTTTGAAATGCTTTTATTATTTATTGTTGGTTTGTCGTTCACTCGACATTCATTAATTGTAAAATATCCAATCATACCTGATGGTTGGAATTTTGAAAAATTGTGAATAATATCGAAGCACCTTTCTTTGACCCCAGAATCTTGACCGATTGAGATACATAGCGTGATCTCATACATAACTATAGAAAATTTAAATTTTGAGATACCTCGCTGTCTACCTCATTATTATTCATGTGCATTACGTTATCGAATCTTACATTCGAATTTTGATCCAGATAATGCACCAACATGGAATCAATTAGATCATGCCTTCTTCTTTTGTCAGATTCATTTTTCAATTAGTTAACATTTTCTGTCTAAGAAATATCTCCCCTAGATTCTCTTCCGTTAGCATTCCTCCTCCATTTTCAGTTTCGGGGAGAAGTTCAAAACATATGTTTACTTTCATCCACTATTTCGACACTCATGTAATTTATCTATCTATTATTTGCATATTCATTTCTCCTATGCAAATTTCAATTTCATGGTTTATATATTTACCGTTTTGTATTTTAGATTTATTTGTACAGCCTTTGAAATAATTGATGGCGCACATAAAATTTTCAAGTCTCAGAACGAATCCACTGCGCATGATCAGAGATCAGCTACCTGGTTCACAAGTATACAACCATTTGAGAAACTAAATTCGTTCTATTTCGTTGTGTGTCGCGCAATGGAAAACAATTTCGTGTAAATAAGTAGTGCGGTAAACACTGAAAATAGAACAAAGCAGAACAAATGAAACAACAGAAAGAAAATTAATTGAAATAAGGACGAGAAAGAAAAACAGCATGGCAGCAGGATCGAACACGCGACATCATGCACGGGAAACAGAAGCTCCCTCTACTAGACCTCATCCATTTCTTCTAGAAATTGTCTGTATGAAGCGATGCATGCCTTCAGGACTTACTTGTATAATCAAATTAGACATTAATTTAAATTAATCAGATCCATTTTGTATTAGTAATGGAAATAAATAATTTTATTATTCCATGTGTTTTGTAAACAAAGTAATGAGTCGTTACAATTAACTGTTTCCTTTAATTTATATGAGATGATGATAATGATAAGGCTGATGATGATGGTCGGCTGATTTTTGGGGACCGTTGGGTAGTAAGCTTCCTACATTTATCTTACAGGTGAGGAAAGACCCCGAAAATATCTGACACAGGAGACTGTCCCCACCGGGATTATTTCCATATATATACAAAGTTATTTATATAACGAAGCCTGGTAACATGTAAGCATTATGAAAATTAACGACGTTATTAAATAATAACAAGTACAAAAATATACCTGACCAGAATCGAACGTGGGCCCGCGTCGCGTCGTCAAAAATAGAGCATCTTACAAACTACTCCATTGAAGTGAATGATAACAATGCTGCATTTAGAGAGACTTACTCCGAGCGCTTTATACTCAAACGAGTCAGAATATATAACAACATACTGGTGTGAATTACTCTTCAAAACTCGAACTTTCCATCATCAAGAGTTGCCCATCATTTTTTTCAAAGGATGTACAAATGTGTTACCATGCCAATAAGTTCTATCTTTATTCGATAGGTAACTATCATATTTCACTGTATTATTTATCCTTCGAAACTCACCATACGTTTATTCAACAGGTATCCTGTCCTTACCTGAAAATAGTTATTTTGTTTTTTCAAACCCTTCTCTATGAATAATCTCTCTACTTTTCTTTCTACGGAGACAATATCTCTAGCATATCAGAAATATTTTGTAGTCTGACTACTAAGAGATGGTGTCTGATTCCATCAGGGAAGTGATGCGATAATATAGATAATACCTAGTGACCTTCAATAGACAGTTGCAATAAGGAATTGACCCTTGCTTTCTCAAGAATATATCCTAAATAACTTTGATTTGTTTTACAATTGTATTTCCCTCCTGAAATATCTAGTCTGGCTGTGCTTTGCCTCTCGTGTTCCCAAATCTAATTCATGAAGCAGTTTTGAAAATGTTATAGTTCATAGGATCATGACAAGCAATTCTAAACCACAACTCTCCTGAATCTTTCAAACTACTTTTAACAAACATAATTTGATATCGGTCATCCATTCCAAAATACTCATTTAATCCAATAATATAATTTAACGGGCTCTGACGTATGTTATCGTAAAAACTAGAAAATTTAATCTCAGATAGGAGGTTCGCTGGAATTTTATATGTTTTACTTTTATTTTTAAATGGATGAAAATTAACTTTATTACAGGACCATTCTTCCACAATTTGAGTTCCTTTACCTATATAATATCTGTCATTAGATTTCAAATTATATAGTTTAATCTAATTCAGAAATCGTATTGACCCACCCATCTACTTTATCATTTATATATCCCACCTCTTAATTAATTCTTTTTGCTTCAGTGGATATTCGTATTTGAAGTTCAACTCTGCACAAGATAACCGTTTCTTCAAGATACCCTTTTCAGTCCATTTTCTCCTTAGATTCTAAATTATCCACTTTATCTCCGCATATCTGTCCAACTTCAATCAAATATATTTCAATGTCATTCAACCTACTATCCATATTATTAGTATTTTCATTAGTAACTACACGTAAATCGTAAATAAATTAATCATCGATTATTTTCTTCTACCATTCTTTTCCATTCACTTATTTTCTAATGAGATTTTTTCACTGGAATCTGGAAATTTTAATTCTAACTTATCACTGTTCAGTTTGCATTCTATTCTAAGACTTTCAAGTTTTTGTTCTAATTTAAAACTGTTTTCATTCAATCTGGAATATGGTTCAACATGATCGACTGTAAAAATATCGATACTTCGTGGGTGGTGTAAAAGTACAAAAAAACATTACAATAATTTGAGTATATACTTGAAAATAAAATTGTGTGTGTCGACGTTACCAGTTATTTCAAATCAGTCTAATAATGGCAACTTCATCAAGATGATTATGTGTAAATGACCCTAATATATTTTGTTACATCTGCGGTCTCACACTCTCAATCGCTGTAGCGAGAACACAATGTAATTTTTTAAAAATTAATACACATATTATTTTGGTGTAATTTTGGAAACAAAGATAATAATTTTGCGCCACATACTGTTCGTCATACATGCGTTGCAGGTTTGAGAATATTTACAGATTGCAAGTAGAGAACTTTACCAATCGTATTCCAATTGTATGGAGAGAGCTTAAAACCATGTCGATGATTGCTATTTTTGTATGGCGAAATATGGCGGTTATAACATGAACAGATTGAAAGGAATATTATTTATCCAATCCTAAAATCAGTCCACTAAAATCCGTACCACTACATTTCCGTGCCTAAACGCCCATAGAATTAGAATCACCAATATCAACATCATCATCAGTAGCAGGTGAAATATCAAATTATGATCATAACTCCATATCCACAAAACGACCACCAGAGCGGTTAACACTAGAAGAACCGAATGATGTGGTAAGAGATGTTGGTCTCTCATGAGAAAGAGCACAAATGTTGTAGAACCGATTAAAGGAAAAATATTTGCTTACTCCGTGCACAATATTCTTGTGGTTTCGAACAAGAGAAGCGGAATTTAGTGAGTATTTATTGTAAGAACTTTGAAAGTGTATTATCAATATATGGAGTTACATACAACACGAATGAATTGAGATTATTTATAGTTTCTAACAAAACAAGCCTCAAGGCTGTATATCTACACATTGGAAATAAGTATGCCTCAGTGCCGATAACATTCTGTGCACTTAAAGGAAACCTATGTAAATATGGTGATGCTGCTGAAGTCATTAAGCTATTCGAAATAACAACGGGTGGTATGTGGAGATCTGAATGTAATAGAAATGCTGCTGGGAAAATAGGCTTCACAAAGTTTCCTTGTTTCCTGTGTATCTGGGATAGTATTTCGCGTAAAACGCATTGGATTAGAACAAAAATGAATTCTGGTGAGAAATATGTGTTAAGAGAATCTCTGACGAAAGGTGAGAAAATCATCCTGCCGGCTCCATATATTAAACTAGGAATCACTTGACACTTCGTCGAAGCACTGCATAAAGGTGGTGATTACTTTAGTAGGCCTATATATATTCAAAATTTCCCTCTCTGTCTGAGTCTAATATTTATAAGGTATATTAGTGGGATCCGACATAAGAGGTTTGATGAAAAATAAAGCACTTGAAAATGTAATGTCCCTCGAAGAACGACTGGCTTCGACTGGATTTAAGAATCGGTTTTACAATTTATTGGGCAATAGGAAACACCCAGATCTCAAAATCATTGTGGACAATTTGTTGACAGCTATAAAAAATGTAGTATGCTATATGAGCGTTATACTCCATTTTCCTCATAGCCAACTTGGCTTCGTACCAAACAACCTTGGAGATTTTAGCGAAGAACATGGACAAAGGGCTCATCGAGATATGAAAGAAATAGAATCACGTTATCAAGGCAGGTGGGTTGAAGCCATAATGGCTGACTACTGTTGATCTCAAAAAGGAGACATTGTGGAGTTACAGCATAGAAGATAATATCGAAGACAAAATTTCAATATATAGGGGAAGCGATACTGAAAGAGTTCAGTGCCTGCGTATGACTTGGAATACGTTGAACTTGGATTGTGATTAGTATGGCTCGGATATGAAGTTAGGTTAAGTGCAGGCTTACTATACCTAATATTCTTGATGAGACAGTAGTGGTGTAGTAGCACCAGTCTTATTAGTATGACATTTGTGCTCTACTGTTTACAGGTTATATAGGCGGGTAATGAAATAAATAGCTACTTGTGGATTACAAGTTTATTTTGTTGCGTATACTATTTTTTAATGTTGAGTGATTCCGGGTTATGTGGCCGTGGTCCATAGTTGGTGTTGATACCAGACGTTTCGCCCTCAACTGCGGAGGGCCACATAACCCGGAATCACTCAAAATTATGATACCGGCCGTTAAAGCCTGCATTCAACTATTTTTTAACTTTTTAAATTAGAAGCTACAATACGACAAAAAGTTAAACAAATATATAATCTCCGTTCATTAAATCTATAAATACAATGCTGCATACATTATTACAAAAGTACCAAGTTAATTATTTCTGCACAATCATTTTCTTCATACAGTTTTAAATAAAGAATTAACACAAAAAAGTATGTGCACTGTACATAATAATTTTAAAACCCTATTACTTAAACTCGTTTCGCTTCTGTAGAGCTGTTACAATGAATAACAATCCATCCATCCATAGTAATTCTGCCCGAAGGCAGGTCTTTCACTGCAATCATAGAATTTTCATGCTATGCTTTGCACCTATGCTAGGGAATTGTAGGTGTGGTAGCTTCCCGTTTCTTTCCACACCTGTGAAGGATGATGATGATGAGATGATAATGATAAGGATGATGATGATGATGGCCTTATGATTTCATGGACCGTTTGGGCCTTAAAGTTTTCCTGACATTTGTCTTACAGGTGAGGAAAACCCCCGATAAGAACCTCACCCAGAAAAACTGTCCCGACCGGGGATCGAACCCGGGCCCGCTGAGTGACAAGGCAGCACGCTACTTCGAGACTACAGCGGTGGACTGAATAATAATGTATTTTCGTAGTTTCAAAAGAAAAACTTCTTAGGTGACTGTTCAAGCAAAGTTTATATATAGAAAAACTCCTTTCTACTTCACATGAGGTAACTGGTGCAAAACGAAAGTAGGGTATATCACAGGTATCTAACATGGAGGCAGTACATGATTTCTTCTTATCCATTAGAAAATCCATTATACTGCAAATAGCTGAGTATCCAGGGTTTTTCAGCAATATACTTTGCAATTTCTGTTTTGCAATTTCAGCTGCCAAAATTACCTCCTGTTTCATGAAAATGTCGCGATAAAATTTCTACCAGTTTTATGGAATCAATCAATGCTATATGTGAAGATTCCAGTTTTTATTATTATTAAAGGTATATCATTGTATACGTTGTTGATTACCAGCAAATTTTGATACAGTTGTGCTGACATCAGAGATTTCACAATTTTTATCGCCGAACTTTCTTCAGCATTAAATGTATTAACTACTTTGACAATCACTTCATTATGCTGTAACTAGTATGCAGTGGTCTGCAAACAAGTCCCCCATAGAGTTAAAACAGGTTGAGGTGGCAAAGGGACTTGTGATGCATTTTTCTTACATTTCTGTTGCCTAGAAGGGGCCTTTAAAAATATTTTCTCATGTTTGATACAATATGTCCACATCAGAGAAATGCAACTTAATTTTTTCGACTACTCGGTGAAGTCCATGGGCCAAGCAAGTTGGATGTATTATTTTCGGAAATCGTTCTTTAACCACTCTAGTGGATATGACGTGAGGGTTCGTCATGCCTGATCCATCCTGTAGTGGCTATGACAAGCGGGCACGTCACGCCTTAAGTTTAACACATTGGCTAAGACATTTTTGCTCGTCATGCTTATTGTAAGTATGTAAACATCCAAGACTCTACCAATCCCATGGATTTTTTGAACTATTTATTACGCAAAGTGATGAAACAAATCGCTATGCTGAGCAGTTCCTAAAAAAACACATTTAATAAAAGATAGATGAAGAGCCCATATATGGAACGAAACGAATAATGGCAAAATAATTAATTTACTGACATTTTTGTTATTACAAGTGTTACACCAACAACCTGAAAATAAAAGTTAATTTTCAAGCAGGAAAATTTTAAAGCCCAATATTTTTGGAACTTTTTTCACAAAGGAGATTCCACCTTCTGATTAAATTTTACATTTTGTAAATAATGAGGAGGATGATGAGGCGACGTGTGGATCTAAGAGACTGTACAAATTCAAACAGATTTTAAATCACGTTTGATTAATTTAGAAGTGCTTACACTCTGGATTATGATATTTCGATATGCGAGTTGTTGATGATGTGGAGAGGAAGACTAGCTGGAAAGTGTTCATTCTTTCGAAACGATCCCAATTTGGCATTAAATCGTTTGAATTATGCGAGGCAAAATCGGGCTACGTGTGGAACTTTCATATTTAGGGAAGGATACAATATTCGACCAGTCGTTAAAAAATGAGGCTGATGGGTCTAAGGTTTTGTTGCAACTAATGAACCCTCTCATGTGATATATGGTCACCATGGACAGCTGATTTACGAGTCCTGATTTATTTGAAAAAATGTCAACAAGGAACTGACGCAATTGGAACTTTACGCCAAATCAGAAAAGGTGTAAATATTGAAATAAGGGAAATCAAGCTAAAGAAGGGAGAACAGGTATCGGCCTAACTAACTAAATTACTGGCACGATCGATCCCGTATTTTCATGGCCGCGCTGACATAAGCTCTCCATACATCCCCTGTCCTGAGCCAATGTTTTCCAATTATCCCCCTGTATAATATACTTCAATCAAATCATAGTTAATGTTATTCTCCCACCTCATTCTTTGTCTACCAACTGGTGTTTTCCCTCTTGTTTTCCTACAAGAAGCTTCCATTCAAGTCTTTCATTCCCAATTCGTGCCACATGTCCTGCCCACCTCAGTCTGCGAGACTTAACCTGGCTGGCTTCATATAAAGACCATGCAATTCACTGTTATGCAGTCTTCTCACATGATTCGGCCTACAAAGATAAATTGATGGTGATGAAGTGGAAGAATAAGAAAGATATTTGCGTCGTAAGTACAAATCATGACGAGAAGGTGGTATCTACCAAGGTTCAAGGGTAGGTCGTCACAAAGCCTAAAGTTGGACTCAACTACAATTCGAAAATGGGAGTAGTAGATCTTAGCGACGCTCATCTTGTGAGTTATCGTAGCATAAGGAAGAGGTTGAAGAAATATCACCAGAACCAATTTATGCATTTCATAGACATATGCTGCATGAATTCATACTTGCTCTATGTCAAATCAGGGTGGCAATATGAAACGTATGGAATTTCAATTTAACCACTCTAGTGGCTATGACGTGAGGATTCGCCTTGCCTGATCCCTCCTGTAGTGGTTATGACGAGCGGTCACGTCTCGACTTAACTTTAACACAGTGGCTATGGCTTCTATGCTTGTCATGCTTGTTGTAAGTGTTTTAGTGTTGTCTTGTTAACTGTGTGCTCTCGTTTGTTCACAGTACTGAGTCCTTAGTTCGATTATTAATTTTAGGAGTGTTTTATTGCTTTTATAAGGGTTCAGTTAGGTTGTGATCTATTAAAGCTACGGCTGGAAGCGGTAAACGGAAAAGTTTTGAGTGATGGTGAATTGAACGAATTACTGAACTATGAAAATTATGACAGTATTCTGCAGTGACCTGTGTGACGTGGTGTCACAATGTCGTGGATTGCTGAGGGCGAAATAGGCTGAAATTGGTATTCAAAAAAATAAATTGTAAGTATACTTCATGCAAGCAGTATATACTTACTTTTTCAATTTTCAGGTATAGGGACACTTCTAGCATTATTACTTACGATGTTATATTGCAAGTATACTGAAGTTGTATGAGTGAAGGTCTAACACAACATTCTAACTGTACTTGTGTGAGGGTCGGAAAAATATAAAAACGTGAACTTGTTAACACTGCTGTTTGAGGGGCTATATTTGACAGTTTCTTAGAATTTATAACACCCAGCTGGATATTGAAAGACTGGGGAAACGTGTATTCCTACGGGTTCAGTGTCGTGCATGCTAAATGTAAACAGTGGCGTACTTACAAGTTCGAACAATTTTTGTTATTATGTTTTGTTTGTTAGTTATTATTTTTATTTTTTATATAATTTCAATTATATTTTTTTCTATCGTTAATGCTTATAAAGAAACTACAATATTCGCGTAATATAAAATGTTTGAAATATTTAAATTGCATATTAACAGAAATATTAGCATTAGAAAATAAAGTTGTAATTTTTTAAAGGAATACGAATTTTAAATGTCCAACGGAGGTTAGCCACTACCTGGTTTAAATGTCCCACTGAGGAAATTGACTGTGTAGTTACCACTTAACTGGTTAAATTGATCGAGAATATGATACTGAAGTATTATAAATCTGAAAACAAGTCCTCTGGTAGACCTGCAAAATTAGCATCACCAACCAGGACAAATTACTGTTATCCCACCATCAACGTCCAAGCAGGAACCCAGGCGTCACTGTGTCCTATGCTATAAGAAAGGTGAACAGCGGTATCCACTGTCGTGGATTACTAAGGGCGAAATGGGATGAAGTTGAATTTCAACAAAATAAATCTAAGTAATTGTGAGTATACTGCAAGCAAGCTGTATATAATTACATTTTCAACTTTCAGGTATAGGGACACTTCTAGCATTGTTTGTTACGATCTTATAATATGCTTTGTTACAGCCCCTCCCCCTCTTTGAAGAATACCGTTGTTGTTTGGGTGAAGGTAAAAAAAAGTTCTAACTGGAATTGTGTGAGGGCCAGAAAAAATGTACGAAAGTGAATTAGTTTACACTGAAATTTGGCGGGCTAAATTTGATAGTTTCTTGGAATTTATGACACCCAGCTGGATACTGAACGACTGGGGGAAAAAATTCTTACAGGTTCAGTTTCGTGCATGCTAAAGCTAAGCAGTGGCATGCTTACATGTTCGTATAATTTATTTTTGATTATTGTTTTGTCTATTTGTTAATATTTTTATTTTTTATTTTATTTCAATTATATTTTCTCCTATCGTTAATGCATATAGAGAAACTACAATATTCATATAATATAAAAATCTGTATTTGAACTATTTAAATAGCATATTAACAGTAATATTAGCATTATAATATAAAGTTGCAATTCTTCAAAGGAATACAAAATTTAAAATTCCCACTGAGGGTAGCCGCTACCTGGTTTAAATATCCCATTGAGGGAGGCGCGCTGTAAATGTGTAGCTACCACTTAATAGGTTAATTCTGGAAGCTGCTTTCAACACATAAGGGGCTGTGTCTGTTACAAATATAAAAACATTGTCTCAACTCTACATTACACAATTTACAAAATATTTTATCTTCTTTTAGGCAAAATTACTCAGGGCCGTACTCACGTACAAGTGAATTCATCTTGTGTGTGTGTTTTGGTTTCGGCATGTTGTAATCATTCATCAGATCGTGGTGATCGGTATTATGACTTGACTGCATACTATACTTGTAACAGCACAGCAAACACGCTAATGACTGTGGCACTGCGCACGGGACAGGACTAACTACCTGTGTAGTCAACTCTTTGAAAGGGAAACGGCAATGAAGAGGCGTCCGAGCTCTAGTGATTAGGCTTATAAACAAATGAGCGTTGTTTTATGTTTATTATATTTGTTTTAAAAAGATTTCAGGTTACTACTATTGATGCAAATCACTTGATTTATAAATTAAAATGTCAGTATTGAGACAATTGTAGTATAGAAATTTCTATATCATTATAATTTTTTCATACGTGATAGACAAAATATGACTACACATTTTTCATCAGTGGCCACCAATTTAATAAAATTCACCTTCAGGATTAAAAACCTTTAACAAACAATTTTAATTCGCAGCCCTGTGAATTTTTTTTTCTCTAAACTAAGAAATTATTACCTACAACATGTTTATATTAAGCCATCGAATTGTTCCAGCTACAAACTCTTTCCTTGCTATCCTAATTCTCTGATATTCCTATTCTTTGCAATTATTTCGAGATCATTAATCTTCTCTCTTAAATATTAATTTCTTACTCTTTAAAAACTCGTTTTATATTACCGAATTGTTCTAAATGTATTTCATTTGGCTCGTGTAACCAATTAATTTCTTCTAGCTTTATCTCTTTACTATGTTATCACATAACTCATCAAACCATTTCTTATTTTAACTTTTCTTTCAATATTGTACATTTTCTGATGCTGACAATTAAATGGTATCTGTCCTAGTGTACCCACCTCTCTTTATATCAATTTGTTTCTTCGGTTGTCATACTTTCCTCTTAAAATTAATGTATTTCAAATGTATTAGAAATGTTTCCGCGGTTATTTAATTCTAAAGGAGAATATTTAACTGGAGGTGGAGGATGTGAAGGTATATCTCGGCCAGAAATCTATGAACGGTCTTCAGGGAGGATATAGGGAAATCCAATAGGTTGCCAGTTAAATATTTAACAAGTTTATAGTTCAAAGTAGTGATATTTTGTTCAAAATTAGTTTATATTTATAAGGCACAATGAATTCCGCGTAACCAATTAAGTAGTTCCTTAATTAAGTAAATATTTAAATATTTTATAGGGTTCACCGGGTGAAATCGCGTCACATTTTATAAAATATTCTGAATTTTGAGGTAAAAATTATATATTTATAAAAAACTATATAATCAATACTGTATACACATTCCGTACTTAAAAACGATTTATAACAGACTATTTAATTAATTTATCCATGATAATCCATGTTGTAAAGAACTCAGTTCCAATCCGATGTGTCTCGGTCGTACTGGCTAAAACGTATCGCTATTGGGGTAAATAGAATCAGAAGGAAATATTATTGTTTCCATATATATATATATATATATATATATATATAACCCACAAAAGAAAATTTTACTTCCAAAGGCATTAACACAGTGTTCATGATAACACAGTGCACTTTTTTGCACTGATTCCAGTCACGTGTATTACGGCACCTGTCGTCGCTATTTGATACCTTTTCAGAAGTTTGAGATTGATTTTGTTTCATCTTGTGATTTCATCCAGGACAGATGGTCTTCCAAATGATTTGAGATTTTCTGACATTGATCACGGTATATGTAAAAATACTTCTGTGGGTTTTCTATATGACATTTTTCCCTGATTTAATTACTTCAACAACTGTAATTCATTTATATTTAAAATAATTATATATTTTTATTTTATTCAAAAGTGCCGTTGCCAGTATTTACACCAGGCTTTGAATAGATTCACAAAGAAATTTGCATGGCATTTAAATTATGCACATAAATTCAACGAATAACCCTAGTTAGTTAAGCACAAGTGGATGAAGTGTAGTAAATATTTATCAGCAGCCGAATAATTTAATTAGATGTGAGTAATAAGCAGCTTCGTTAGCAACAACGAAAGTTAAAATGAAATAGAAAAGAATGACCATTGCAGAACAGAATGATCAGATTAGTCACTGGTGGAGTTGAAACCACAAACACAACAGCAATGAGAATTTTCACAGGAAACTCTGCAATCCAGAATAAAGTAAAAAAGAAAGCACGTGCGATGCGCAAGATACTAACCAACACATTACAACTTTCTTATCTCTAATCACAAAAAAACTGGTGACTCAGGCAACTTCCATGCACAAAACAAACAGATTCACTAGAATGAATCAACTAACTTCAGCGATAAACCCAATGAACTTCCAACAATACAATATATCACTCACGATTAAAGGCATTGAGAACAAACATGACATACCACCTGATCAAGCTAAATTGCTCACCCTAGAAATAATAAGAAAGAAGTGCCCAAAATCATGACGGTTAAGCATGCACACTGACGGTTCAAAAACATAAGTGAACACTAAAGCAGGACCTGGAGACTTCCGCAAATTATTCAACCACTTTCTAACTGCTTGTTCCAACAACTCTACCTTCAATTGAGAAATGAAAGACATACAAGTTGCACTTAGAAGTCTTACATACAACTTGACCAAATTTAATAAAGAAATAGCCCTAGTAGGCTCTAAAGCTGCCTTCCAAATAGTACCCAAGATAAAGTTTGAGCATCAGAAAACATAAGGGAATAACAAACTATATAGAAATTTGTAGAAAACAAGAATAAGTGAGTGAGTACTAATGGATACCATCATACATCGGAATAATTCGCAATGAAATAGCAGATAATTTCGCCAAGAAAGGAACTGACACAAACATTTTAGTGATTCTTGACCCACATCTGAAACGGCAGGCAGGTGACATCAATAAGGTATGGGATGCTGAGAACTTCAAAATATCTCAAGAAGCAACCAAACGAAAATTATGAGAAAATACAGAGGAAATAGCAATTTAATTTAAACTGAAAAGACGTATGGAAGCTGTCGCCAGGTTTTGGCTGACGACGGGATCTGACTGTCTCCTACAAAGCATACACCGATTGGGAATGTATCCATCCACCAGCTGCCCACTTTGTTTTGATCACCAGCAGGAAGTGAATCAACAACTGCTCTACTGCCCACAGCTAACAGAAGAATTCCAAGGAAGATTGGATTTTGTCAGTTTTTACTCATAGGGAAAAATAGCAGTATTGCCAGTTTCTGTCATTTGAAAAATAAATAAAGACCACTAATATCGAACATTTTTTATAAATGCAGATTAACATGTCTAGGCTTGGAAATTTGTCCTTGCTAAATATATCGCTCAAGCAGAAATTCTACTGCGATTGATTCAAAATGGCCACTTGTAAAAGAAGATACGTTGTCCGAATTTACCTAATGTATCCGAACTTACTCCAGATAACGGTACGCATTACGGGCTTTCATTGCATGGCGACCAACATATTGAATTATAATATTTTCAGGTTTCAAGCAAAAGTAATGTACTAATATACAGGAAGAGATGGTTAAAAATTCACACAAGTAAAGTACAGGCCAAATATACCTAAATACTTCCAATAAACATGGGTCCGCAAATCAACTGTTGTCGAGACTTCGCATAATTCGAGTTAGTAACCATCTCTAAACGCCCCTGGATAATTACGTTGGTATCTCAAGGTTTGGAATAAAAAACCAGTTTGACGCAATGCGCAATAACTTCTCTTTCATGCTACGTGTACTGTGTGTAAAAGCCTCACAATCATTTACGGAATTAAAGACGCCATGCCCAGAGATTTTTCAATAAAGAGTAGGCTGACATACACTTAATGTATGGCAAAGCAAATGGCAGAGCACTTGAGGCTGCACGATTGCATGAAGAAGATGTTCCTCGCCGCAGGCAGCCCGATATGTTTACATTTATCAGCTTACTTCAGCGCCTTAGAGGAAGTGAGAGTTTCGCGCACCATGTACGAGAAGGTAAACGTCATGTTGAGGACAGAGTGTTACGCAGTGTATACTAACGTCCGAGTATTTCAACAAGGAGGATTGCTACCCAGGAGAGTGTCCCGTTTCATAGCAGTGTGTGGCGGATTTTACTTCGGGAATTACTCTATGTGTATAATTTCCGGCTAGTGCAAGCAGACCTCTCTCCTAGAGAGCATTGCAGCCAATGGATGCAACAACAATGTACCATGAACCAGTATTCTGATCATGGATGAGGCTGGGTTTATCCGTGACAGTATTTTTAACTTCCATAACTGTCATATTTTGGCCGATGTCAACCCTAATGCAACACACTTTTCACGACATCAGCAGCGTTTATCGTTGAACGTCTGGGCAGGACTGATCGGAGACCGCATAATTTGACCACACTACCTACCACAGAGACTAATCGGAGAACGGTTCAGACGGTTTCTGGGAACTGTACTTTGAGATCTGCATAACATGATGATGTACCACTGAACCAACGCCTGAACACGTAGTTCATGCATGACGGTGACCCAGCATATTTTCAATTATGTTTGCGCCGGATTTCAATTCGAATTTATGGTCAACATTGGATAGGTTTGATATGTATGAATTACAGACCATAATTTCTGCAACACCATATAAATGGTGTTGCAGAAATGATATATATATATATATATATATATATATATGGTGTTGCAGAAATGATGGTCTGTAATTCATACATATCAAACCTATATATATATATATATATATATATATATATATATATATACGAATGTAACTTTTAAGATTGACTCTGGAATGAAAAAAGAAATAGCTCGCATTACCCCAATAAATATGACTTAAATTACCCCAAATTATATCATATGATAAAATAACTAATGCCCTATCTGATTGTACACAAAGGCGTCAATATAGAACCATAATCATACATATTGATATACATATAAAATGAAATATTATTGCACCTTCAGTAATACTGTAAAAAATGCGTTAAATGCTTGAAATGGGACAAACGATAATTAAATTGTTTGTTTGTTTACAAGCAGCTGGACAATAGTAACAACGAAGAAGGAAAAGAGCTTTCGAATGAAGTTCTATATGGCTTCATAGCATATACCTTAGTGAAAGGTGGCAGCACAATTTACAAATTGAAATTACTCATTTCCTTTTGATATCAGTAATAAGCGTGTAATTAAAAGAACCCGATTTCCCTCGGTCTACCCTATATTTAAATTGTTGAAGCTTCGACCGATATTTAGGTAATATATTATTATAGCAAACGACTCTACTTATTCGTATGTAGTTCCGATCCCGATTGAGGGTCTTTCCACTTTTCAGCGGTTGCCCTTTTACCAGCCGGCTGCTGGCCCTTCACATCCACATGTGTCAATCACAGAGGTAGATGATCAACAGCCAGTGTAGGGGTGACATGTGGTTAGCATGTCGAGTCCCCTAGCCGTTATAGCTGGTTCCTCAACCTGGAGCCGCTACTTATTGTAGCTACCCAATTGCCTCACGATGCTGGGTGGGCACCGGTCCCATACTGGCCGAAATACCATGAGAAAATTTCTTCCCCCATAGAGACTCGAACCAGCGCAAGTCCCGTAGCTCTGCGCCAAGGCTTCCTACCTTAACCGCTCGGCTACGGCGGTAGTTCCAAAATTTTATAATGGAAATTTTATGTCGTTGTGTGTGCATCCTGTAACCATGAGTTCACCAGAAGCAATGTCTTCCATATAGGAAGAAGACTGCCCTCTTTCAACAGTCACATGACTAAACGTTTTCTCTGATTGGATAATATATTAATATAAAATGTTATATATACTACTCGACAATTTAAATTATAAGAACCCAATCATTTTTAAATATTATAAATGAATATTCTCTTAAAAACTGTATTTTGAATGAAACTGGTTTTCGTGAAAATTCTTAAAACTTAAAAAATTAACAAAAATATACGGAAAGCAATTAACGTAGCTATATTAAAAATACTGTAGCAATTTTGTATATGTAAGTATAGAGCGATTCCAACAAAATGTCACACCGAGGTGAAAATTTTTAAATTGAAGAAGGAATAATTTTGTTAACGTAATATATATCGGTAACGATTACATTTTCTGATGCTATAGGGATAATGTTACAAAAGTGTATTATTTTAATCTAATATTAGTGGTAGAACGCGTCATATTCCAAACTTGTAAAAACACGCAGAATTTTACCTATTTGTTCTGTAAAGATTCTTTCATATTAATTCGTTTTATTTTGACAACTTTTTTGTTACACCATACTTTGGTCCTCGTTGGTCGTATATGTAATACTATTAATTGCATTATAATGTTCTATGTAACTGAAATGCGTCCTGTAATTGTTCACTGTAAGCTACAGTCAGTCAGTAACGGAAAACGTATAAATATTACTCTACACTAGATAATAATTGATGGATTATAATTTCCTCTTAAGTTCTACGTTAAAGGTACACAACTAACACAAAACTATTGATATCATTTTCCTGTAAAGTAATTTTATCCTGACCGACTTTTTGTCCCCTCATTTATATTGCTAATACGCATAGCGCAGACAGTTGCTTGCTGCACTCTTGCTGAGGATTAATATAAACATGGTTTGGGAAATCTGGTAGACTGTTTGGTAGAGCTATTCCATAAAATGATTACTGGCCTTTTCTCTGTGTCACTTTGAGCTAAAAGGCAGTCAGATGGAGCATTTAAATATATTTGGGAAACGTTTGCAGTAAATTAAGCAGCCATACTTGTTGATTTCTCAGAAAATCATACCTACTAAAAACAAAATGAGATCTAAGCAGTCCATTGGAACAATAAGCATATCTCAATATTAACTGCTGTTGCCTAGTTTAGATGGAAGTTGTCAGAGAAGTTCTGAAGAAATACTATGTTCTAGTGCATGCTACAAATATTTGCTTAAAAAAAGTGTTTGCTGAAGTATAAGAACTTCTTGTAAAATGTGATGTGGTACTTACAAATAGGCCTACACATTTAGCAATGTGGCATTGATTAACTTGCATATTTGGATTATGACATAAAATGGAATATCTTTGTATCCTACCATGGAAAGAGTGCTGTATATGCGATTGGCGACTAAGTAAAATGGATGGCGCAGATGTATGAAAATCGGGAAAGAAGATACAAAATAGTGCAGAATTCTATAATGTGAGCTGTAAAACTCACCAAGTACTTGTCCAGGAGGGTCACAAAGTGATATAGAAGAAGGAAACAAATTTCTAGAAAAACAATTTGAAAATCCTTCTGCTATCACGGACTCATTGCGTTCACAACGAGAAAGCTTTGGACTCGTATGTTATAGAGTATGCACAACTGTAAACAAACAAACAAATATCGCAACAAATTCATAAGTTCGTGTGTTTAAAAAATCTGAATGGTGCGACAGGACTAACAAATCCTTGGCCTACCTGCGGGCAGCTGATCTCACATCCAAATATATTAATGACAAATGTGGACAATAATCTAGCCAATATATAGGGATGTGGTAAGCATGTCGAGTACTCCAGACGTTATGATTGGTTTTCTCAACTGCAACCGCAAAATATTGTAGCTGCCCTAATTCTTCACGATTCTGGGCGGGCACTAGTCGCATTGTGTCCGAAATTCTATGAACACATTTCTTCTCTCACGAGAACTTGAATCAGTGACCTCTATTATGACATCTTGACCCAAACCATTTAGCTACAACGTGGGAATTCGTGTGACAGGAAACATTATTCTTTAATTAATGGTATTGAAATAATACATGCATAAGCAACTCTGATATATCGATGCTATTAAGTGAGTCACCAGAAGATTGATGTGTATGTTTTAAAACTGAGAATAAAAATAGAATTTACTACGTCAGCAATTGGACGACTTACTCATGTTATTTAAATAATTTGTTTTTTAAGTACATGCGCTCAGATAAATAACTAACATACTAGGATTGTGCATACGTTCCGGAAGGCATATTAAGAAATCCATGTTAGTATTTTTTTTATTTCAATGGTTTAATATGGAAATGAGAAGTATTAAAAATCTTGCATCAGGTAAATTTTAATCAGTTACAGTAAAAGCTCATTATTCGCGGTTACTTTATTCGCGTTTCATTATTCACGGGTTAAAAATGTGCGACACAATTCCTGTAATCGCGGCTGAAATGTCTTTATTCGCCGATCCAGTCGGTATATCAGAAGGATTAGTGTCCTTTATTAACCATCAACAGTTTTTTCTGTTTTTTTCTGCAGGCAAGCGCCAAGGCGGCTTTTTCAAACCAAATAGACAAATATGAAAAACAAAATAAGCCATATTGTCCCTAATCCTGAAGTTCATTATTAAAAGCTCCTGTCGTATTTCACGTGCCGATATATACATCGATAAATGCCTTCATCGCCACGATCGGTATATTATTTTTCAATTTGTCATTCCTTGCAATAATTTTGATTCAATAGCACGTGTCTCTTGTGCTTTGTTCCGAGTTTATAATGTTGACTAAAAGGAAAGAAAAATTAGTACCGGAGAGAAGAAAACAAATTGTGTTGCCGCTTAAAGTAAACATAGAAATGCTTGACAGTACATACGCGTTGGCAAGACGTTTGCGTCTTAATCACGCTGTTTCAATGTTAATGAAACGAGAAGTCCGAAAACAAAATATGGAATTCTGTCGCAGAATTCACAGCTGAATATCAACCTTAATTGAAAGACCTTTCACAACGGCTGAACAGGAAAAAATGCGAAGTTCTTTAATTTATTGCCTAAACCTGACAGTAATAATTATTAATAAATTTAAAAATATTTCATTAATTGATTTTATTTTGATAATTTTTATTTTATTCCGTAACATTGGAACATATCCCCTATAAACCAATACAAATTACCATTCTATATTCGCGGTTTCTGTATTAGCGGCATATTTGCCGAACATATCCCCCGTAAATAAGGAGTTATCACTGTATTTTATTGGCTTGTGTATGTAAGTTATATATATATATATATATATATATATGCCTACCGCTGTGGTCTTGAGGTAGAGTGCTGCATTGTTACACAGCGGGCCCGGGTTCGATTCCCGGTCGGGACAGGCTCCTGTGTGATGTTTTTTCCGGGGTTTTCCTCACCTGTAAAGCAAATATCAGGAAGCGTAGGGCCCAACGGTCCCAGAAAATCATCCGGCCATCATCATTATCCTTATCATTATCATCATCATCATCATCATCCTTCATCGGTGTGGAAAGCAACGGGAAGCTACCACACCTATAATTCCCTAGTAAAGCTGCAAAGCATAGCATCGCGATGCTATGACTGCAGTGAAAGACCTGCCTTCGAGAAGAATTACTATAGATGGATGGATATAAACACAATTATAGTAGAGAAGAACCTTTGTTATTGAGTATGCCTGTTTAATATTTTTGTTATTTTATATAATTTACGACGGTTAATGGTAAGCCAGTTAATTTAATTTCATTATTTATTTAAATTTATATTATTTTACGTCAAAATTAAATTTAACATTTTTCTTAGAATTGATAAAGTATTTGCAGTTATTTCTTTAATCTCCGATATTGAAGTTGTTTATCTAGTTTCATAGTGTTTCCTTACGTTTGTGTAATGTTTGTATTTTGAAATTCTAAATAAAATTCAGATATGTCAGTCAGTAACATCATCAAGTCACACAGTCACACATCACATATTAGGTCATACCTTCACTCTTAATAGTGATTCGGGTTTCAATTTTTATTTAGAACGTAACTTGAAATGTGCCCTCCAAACGTTATTTTGAAAATTGTATTAGGTATGACACTTCAGGGAATTATGTTGATTAATATGTTAACCTGCATGAAGAATTGACACTTATGTCAGGCACACACACTTTGATAAATAATAAATAACGTTTTTCTTCAGAAGTTGTATGTTTATGTGCAGTTTTAATCACACACTCTTCCTCTTTCATATCATGTAGGAAGCACCGCTAATTTCAATCAATTTGAATATTTATGCAATCATTTTGCTGCAAACGTGTATTGTAAATGTCAGTCAGTCACATATGAAATTGCTCTATAATGTATATTCAGTTCCTTTTTTAATCCTAAAATAAAATTGAAAAAAATATAAAAACAATGAAAATATTTTATATTAAATATATATCCAGTTTCAAATGGCACTCATAGATTTTATTTTAGTCAGTATGTAGAAATTGGCTAAATAAAATTTATCATATTTCTCCAAATTAACACTTTTAAACAACTTTCTATGTTAATAAATCCCACAATACAACAAAGTAACATAACAAATATTACAAACATCTGGAATAGGCCTACTAACAAATGTTTCACATAAAAACATTCACTAATACTAATTGATACTGTGTGTTAATGTTTTATTCAATCTTTGTTGATATAAATGCTTTACACTTTCGTTTTGTAGGTTTTCTACATTATACTTCCTTTCCGTTTCTGTTCTAACATTTTCTCTTTTTCTGCGTGGTTGTTTTCTTTATTAAGATTGCAAGGAAATACAAATTTTCCAATTACTAATTTATGATCTGTCTCACAACTTGGTCCTCTATAAGCTCTGACATCTTGTATTTTCATTTTTGAATTTTGTTTTCTAATTATGTAATCGATAATGGATCTTTGATTTAGTGTTGGACGTTCCCATATGTATTTATGGACATCTTTATGATTGAAAAAGCCATTCCATATTTTTAAAGATGATTGTCTACATAATTCAATTAACCTTTCTCCATTCTCATTTAAATTTTTTTCTCCAAACTTTCCTACTACTGGATCTCCAAATTTACTTCCTGTTTTTGCATTCAAGTCTCCCAATAATATCAATTGTTTCCCAGAGCTAATTATTCCTATTTCTACATTAACTTAGTAAAAAAAATAAATAATTTTCTAGATTTGTCATTCCATTATCGTCAATTGGTGCGTATATTCCAAAAACTGTTAACTTATAGCCCCATATATTCAAATCTAATTTTATAATTCTCTCATCAATGGCTTCCCAATTTCTTATGGTGGCTTTCCATTTCTTATTAATCAACATTGAAACACCTCTTTTTGCTCTTTTATTTTTATCTACGCCACTGTAAAGGTGTATATAATTGCCTAATGTTTCATTTCCTCTAGCCTTTGATAGTCCAGTATCTTACTGCAAGGCAGCAGCGCTAGTTTTGGTCCGCCCTGGCTATTTTATTTCCCGAGTACCCGCCATATCTTGTGAGCATTCCCCTATCCGCAACTGGAGAGTCGCCCGATGGGAGACTGACAACTCCACACGAGTAATATTAATATTCATAATACTAATAATAATAATAATAATAATAATAATAATAATAATAATAATAATAATAATAATAATAATAATAATATTAATAATAATAATAATAATAATATTATTATTATTATTATTATTATTAATGTTATTGTTGATGTTATTATTTATTGGAGCTATTACTTATTGATGTTATTAATAATGGTGGTGGTGGTGGTGGTGGTGGTGGAGGTGGTGTTGATTGTAGTACTAGTATTATAGTGAAAATTGATAAGTAAGGATTGATAATAAATCACTAAAAAAATACATAAGACGTTCTTATGAGTTTATATACACACTGTCAAGTTTTATACAGGCTTTTCGGAAATTCTAATTACAAACTTCTTGGACTAGTAGAGGATACTGAAGTAGACAATACAGCCATTAGAATGTGTCGGATTTACCTGTTTTGAGTTGAAACCGGATAGGCAGTACATGACGTCAGAAGACCATGTCAAATTTGGTGTGGCGTAAGGTACAGAATTAAATTATGTTTGACTCATTACAGAAGAAAGTAAAATTTGTTTGGTAACAATACAAAAGTAAGAAAATCACTTCAATTAATTACAATAATACTTGTCAACAATGGAGAAAACACATTTGTATCTCTCTTCTGCACTAGATGTGTCCCATACCAAACTGCTCACTACAACAGAGCCTCGATGTGACGACCACCAATGTAATTGTACACATTGTACTGACGAAACATGTTCTGGTACACTCGTTTCATAGCACTTGGTGTCTGTAAATCTTTTGTGCAGCGACCATAACTTGTGCCAGCAGTTCTTCTTTAGTCTCCACAGGAGTCTCGTACACCATACTCTTTATACGATCCCACAAGGAATAGTCCAATGGCGTTAAATCCTACGATCGTAGGGGCCATGCTATAGGACCAGCTCAGCCTATCCATGTTTTCACGAATCTTCGGTTAAGATGTTCACGAACGTCACGTGTAATGTGCGGCGGTACGCCATCATGTCAAACTACGGTTCAAGACGGACACTCAATGGCAGGGTAAACGTCACGTGCAATCAGACAATCTTCTGACGTCATGTTCTGCCTATCCTGTTACAAAACAACACCGGTAAATCCGACATATTATAATTGCTGTATCGCGGAAACGGTATGTTTCCGGACATGGGTTCCTATTCAAAATATTGTCCACACAGTCCCCTCTACTAGCCATAGAAGTTTGTAATATGAATTTCCGAACACACTGTATTTAAGTTTCGACCAAGTTTAAAGTTTAAAAACATACTTCGTGTTCAACAGAATATTAATAATTAATGAATGTAACTAATCCACTGGCGCTAATTCGAATGTTCATGCCTGCTTGAACGCAAATTCTCCATATACACCCGTCCTGATATAACACTTTCCAATCATTACTTGCGTCAGTAAAATCGATGAGATAATGTTTAATGCTATTTTACCACCTCATTCTTCACTTACCTACTGGTCGCTTTCCTTCTGGCTTTCCTAAAAGAAGTTTTCATGTCCCTTTTTTTCATTCCCCAGTTTTCCCACATGCTCTGCCCATCGCAGTATTTGAGGTTTAACTGTTTTTCTTTTCAATTCTGGTTTGCAATAAAATAAATTAACATTAGCAACTGATCTACATATTCTAATTAATCTAAATAACAATCTTTAAAATTAATTCATGTCTGGTATAGATGGAGCTGACAGTACTATTAACTATATGTACCAACATTCATAAAAGTTCGAAAAACTCAGTAATTATCAAATTTCCGGACTCATGTTGTGATACACGTCTTTTATTCTCTCCATATGAGGAACTCGTTCCTGAAATTTTGCCGTAGAGTTATGTTACACCTGTATATATTGTATAATTAGGGATACAAAATTTAAATTAAATTTTGCCAAATAACTCTGATTTAAAATTTGGCAATCCTTTAGTGATGGTGATTGTAAACACTGATTTAAAATTTGCATACATATTTTTGTATAGGCTATTGAAAAGTACTTTATTTTTTCAAATTTTAATAACATTCAGTGTGGAAAAATTATAATTAAAATTATAATTCTGCACTCAACTGATTACAGTTTTAAAATTAAATGATACAGGATCGTAACAATAATTAGGGATGTTAAAATCTTAATATCCGTACCTGATATATTATTCGTTCTCAAATGAAGCAACTTCTGTAAAAATGGTACCATTTTACATGCTGGCGATGGAATATGTTTTCGAATCTGCTACATTGTTTAATCTTTGATGAAGGTTTTAAGCTGATGATGTTTGAGTCGAGAACGACTGATATTAGGTACGGATTTTAACAATTTTACTTATTAATCTCAGTGATGGTTTACCACGAATTTTAAACGTTGTAATAACTTGGAGGTTCACAAAACCACCATGTCCAAACATTGCTTATGAATATTAATCACAACTCAATAATTATTCTGGCCAAGTCGCACAATAACAGAATACCAGGTTTCTGTCACGGCCAGTGTATCACATATCTCCGTGCAGAATGGAGTTTATCATATGTCAAAATCGATGGATGCACTTAAACTTCTAACACACATGGAATCAACATGCGCACATAATGTGTGCACTGTATAATGAATCGGTGTTGCAGAAGAAAAAGCTGATTATGTCTCTTTGGACGAGTATGATTTGATCAAACTAGGGGGACGTTTCTGTAGTCTAATTCCCCCATACAAACCCCGGAAAGAGCTTTAATATTCTTAAACACTAAAATGCAATAGTTGCATTCTATTCGTAGATTTGTATATTTTCAACAACATATTACTTCTTTAATTATTATTTAAACGGAACTGAAGGAAAAAGAGATCGACGAAGAGTTCTACGCTTCAGAAGCCAGACCAGAAGCAACCAACCACAAAGGCACGCAATCATAGGCTTAGCAACACATGGATATCACTATAAAATGTGCAAAAATACGAAATTCCACCAACCGAGTGACTCGTGTGAATGCAATACATGTGAACAAATATGTGAGTGATACCATTACAAACAATGTAGAATATGAACGGATTCGTTGAACGAACTGTTAAAAGACAAATCATAAACCTAAAACTTAATGCTCTTTCGAGTGCCATTTTCCTACTTATAATTTTTTTTTACTTTTCACTATCTGAAAACAAGGTAAAGTTTTGAAGCAATGATTTATGTCAGAGCACCAACATTTAGATACGCCTATATTTTTTTTTTCATGAAATTGATCTGAGTATTGTAGTATGGAAATATTGTAGGTTGAAATTTCACTCATTTTAGTTTAAGTCCATAGATAGTTTGTAATTATTAATTTGTTTGAAGAAGAGAAGGCTTATTTAACTGGCAATGTTTTGTTACAAATATTGCTAAAATTTTGTAAATGAGTTTTTTAAGATTTGGTAAATCAGTTTTTCTCCTATTTAAAATTGTTAAATTTCCGTTTTTATGACTTATGATGGTCCCTTCCCCTTGTAATCGAGTGGCTTGCGCGATTAAATGACTCCGAGAGTTATGCCGGCGGTATCACTGCTGCCGATAGTCTTACCCATTCCGGACAGGTCAGCGATACGTCAGACGAAAATAAGTCCCTTGGTCGAAATAGTGGTGATCTTTCATTGTAAAAATTACATCACTAAAGCCACAGGCGTGTTTCTTCTGGGGATAGTTTTTACTGATATATAATAGTTCCCCATTCAGATCTTTGGACAAGGACTACTTCAGGGAACCCATGGTAAATCCTTAAATATAGGGAAATATTCGTAGGAACGTGGAAAGGTACGACATTATAAAATAGTGGTGTGTCACTAGAAATATTAACACGGGAATGAGATAAATCTCTTTTATTATTAGCTTCACAGGATGTTGGATGATCAGCACAAAACAGATAGACAGGAATCAAGAAGTTTTAAATTTATTATATTATGGGGTTGTAGCAAGATGAGAATTCGGAACGCGTTTTTTGGCCCAAGGGGTGTCCTCTAAGTTATCCGAGAATTTTAGTTTGTGAGCGATACGATTACATACAAAATTCTAAAGGGTAAACGATACGATTTTGTAATCGTAAATGTACAATGCCATTCAGAAAAAATGAGCGGACTCTTGGTCGTTAAAATACACAAGCTTTTGCGCCCGGTTCACAAGAGTACGTATTATATGACAATTCACCGTAATGTTCAGCTGTGGTGCTCAATCAAATACACCCATTTAGTGACAATACGATATCTTTACATATAGCTCAGTCCTCGATTCATATACAGAAGAACTAGGATTCGAACGGCGCAGGAAGTTTTGTCTGTTTATTTAGTTGTGTCCTTCCTTTTTTTATTTTTTCCCTTTTTAAACACATCATAAAGTTAGTTATTTGGAATTGTTTATTTCGCTACATCTGATGGCTATTATAAGGCCGGGGTAAGTGAATTTAAAATACGTCTTATTCGGAGGTAGTACACAAAAAATAGACGAAATAAATAATATAAATAAATAAATAATATAATATAAGTTAATTAATTAAATGTGGAACTAATAGCTAACTCGTCCACATACTGCTCTATCACATCATGCATACGCCGCTTCATGGAGTCCACAATATTCTGGAAAAGGTCGTTATTGAATGCCAACTATTCCCATGCATCAAAAACTCTATTCCACGATTCGTCCTGGCTACGGTATGGCTGGTTATTTGGAGCGTAAAGTTTCCTTCACTCTCGCCCTCACGTGTTCTATCGGGTTCATATCAGGTGATATTGGAAGATGGTTCTAGAGATGGAAGGCACTCGTCCTCAGAAAACATCTTTTAATCCTAAGATCATGATAGGCCGGATGGTTATCCTGTTGGTTCGCAAGCATTCATTCAGCAAAACACTCCCAAGTGGAAGGAACTAATACGTTTTTCAACTTATGGAGATAGGCCCTCGTGTTGAATCTCACGTGGATACGTTTTAGAATTCCTACACCATCGAACGACATCCACCCCAATATGATATGCTAATGGGATTTGACCTCATAAGAGCATCATATCGGTATCCATCAATGCGATATAAACCGTCAAGGCCGTCGTGCTCGAGACGGTTACTTCGTCAGAAAACATTTCATTGCTCCAATCAAATTCCTCTCCAGCAAAAGGGAAGGTTAGACGATCACCATCCAAACTAACCTAGCTCGACGCAATCTTAAACCATGTCTGTCGAGGTATCTCCTAGCGTTTGCTACGGACCGAAACGTAGGATATGATTATTAATTCAGGGAAAGATATAAATGGGCGACGCGTAACTTCCCTAATCAAATTCGCGTCCTACCTCCGGGAAGAAATTCGTGGTAACCCAGGAATGAAGGGATTTTTTTTACTTTCCCGCCTACGCAAAACCAACTGATCCAGTTCTTGCTGGAAACTCTGGAACTCCAATGACTCATCCCGCTACGGCAGCTGACAGACGGTTGCAAATGAGTCCTATTAACTTCAAATATAGATCTTGTCTGACCGCCAATCTGAGGGTTTATGACGAAAGTAATTTATGCAGGGGAGGAGTTCTGAATTATGTTTGTTTAAGGACATTCTGAGACATGCAACTACATTTTTTTTAGAATGTGTATGTAATACTAGTTACGAGAGCAGAATATAGAATATTGTTTGGTTTCTTTATGTTTTACAATCATGTTATGTTTAGGACAGTGGATTTGGAATATGTGCAATTTATTAACATTTTTTAAATGGCATAGGCTTAGTAAATTATATATAGAAATGACATTAAAGGCCATAGATAAATCATACATAGGAGTAAAGAATGTATTTGCTGATTTTCTTTCAAGACTGTAATGTGCATGAAATATTATTGAGACAAATCGTGCTCCCAAATATGAGATTATAATGTGTAGGCCTAATATAAATATCTATAAAGACAAACATTTTCTTTGTTGTTCAGAAATGTTGTCGAGAATCAATTGGCGGATCCTGAGGTAGAGCGATTGAAGTGCAATACGAGAGAGCTAGATATTGAACGTGACAATGAAAATAAGAAAACAAAAATAGGATTAAAGGTAAATACCCTATATAATTTACGTGGCAGACACACCAAGAAGTGGAAAATAATAATTCAAAAGAGCTTAGAAATTCTGAAATTTAGATGTTTTCACAATCATGTGAATCCATCTTTATGTGGAAATTTGTCAATTAGTATCAGTGAATATTTTTATCTGAAACATTAGTTTAATATGCTTCTTCTGTTGCGACTTGCCAAAAGTTTAAATGCATGAATGAGAAATATGACATTCCTCCAACATATTATTATAAGGGAACAAAATAACTAGTGGACTGGCTATGAATATCCATGGAGAAAGAAATCCGGAGAAGGCAAATCGATTAAAAAACCATTTTTGTGCTCTCCTGCGTGTCTTCCAAGTTTGTGAAGATGTATCCATTATTTAACATTACTAATAGGAGCTAGCTTAGCGAATAAAATAGTGCGAAAACTGTGTACCGCGAAGTATGACCAATAGAGGCTCTGTTACTCGATAATGCGTCAATATTCTCAAGTCTTAAATTCAAAGGAAAACTAATCGCGTTGGGAATAATGTTATACCATTTCGGTATGTACCATCCGAAAAGTAATCCTTGCGAGCGAGTAAATAGAGTAAAAACCACCAGCTTAAGAATCTTGACTCACAACAGATATTCCGATTGATTAAAGCAAATTAACGTTTTAGATTATATAGTATATACTTCTATAAATTTCACTATGGCTGAAACCCCAATAATTTTTATGGCTGGAAGAAATCACAAAATTCGGTTTTTAATTTGCCAAATCAAATACTTCAGAGTAGGTTACAACCATAGTCGTCGGAAAATATTTGCAAAAGAGTCATAAATAAATCGAAAGTTCATGCATAAAGAGCAACAAAAAAGAAAAAAAGATCTGAGGATATGAGATCCGAAAATATATGAGACATTCCTTGTGAAAGATATTCCTTCATCCGATGCTTTAAACAAATATCATAGAATGTAATTGTTATTTAAAGGACCATACTTGGCTAAAAAATGTTACAGCTTATGAATTCATTGCTGATAATATAAGAACACTTGGTCGATATTCGTAAGAGCTTCTTAAAACATTACTCTTGTGTAATACAGTTTTCAAATATTTCTACTAAAAGAATTTTATTTAAAGAGAAAAATTATACGCTCAGACCGGGACTTGAACCCGGGACCCTTGGTTTTCTAGTCCAAGTGCTCTACCATTTGAGCTACCTGAGCAAGTACCTATCTAAACGCAAATCTTTCTCTATATACGTTGTAATTCCCGCCCACCAAATGCTTTGAAGCCTTTGCTTCTATCTTTGCAAATGGCGGCTCCTATATTAAGAAGACATATTTGGGAATTATACATTACATTATAAATGCCAGTACGGCTATTTTCGATGTTTTTATTATTAATTTCATACATCTCAATGATGGATAAATCATATTTAAAGAGAAAAATTATACGCTCAGACCGGGACTTGAACCCGGGACCCTTGGTTTTCTAGTCCAAGTGCTCTACCATTTGAGCTACCTGAGCAAGTACCGATCTAAACGCAAATCTTTCTCTATATACGTTGTAATTCCCGCCCACCAAATGCTTTGAAGCCTTTGCTTCTATCTTTGCAAATGGCGGCTCCTATATTAAGAAGACATATTTGGGAATTATACATTACATTATAAATGCCAGTACGGCTATTTTCGATGTTTTTATTATTAATTTCATACATCTCAATGATGGATAAATCATATTTAAAGAGAAAAATTATACGCTCAGACCGGGACTTGAACCCGGGGACCCTTGGTTTTCTAGTCCAAGTGCTCTACCATTTGAGCTACCTGAGCAAGTACCGATCTAAACGCAAATCTTTCTCTATATACGTTGTAATTCCCGCCCACCAAATGCTTTGAAGCCTTTGCTTCTATCTTTGCAAATGGCGGCTCCTATATTAAGAAGGCATATTTGGGAATTATACATTACATTATAAATGCCAGTACGGCTATTTTCGATGTTTTTATTATTAATTTCATACATCTCAATGATGGATAAATCATATTTAAAGAGAAAAATTATACGCTCAGACCGGGACTTGAACCCGGGACCCTTGGTTTTCTAGTCCAAGTGCTCTACCATTTGAGCTACCTGAGCAAGTACCGATCTAAACGCAAATCTTTCTCTATATACGTTGTAATTCCCGCCCACCAAATGCTTTGAAGCCTTTGCTTCTATCTTTGCAAATGGCGGCTCCTATATTAAGAAGACATATTTGGGAATTATACATTACATTATAAATGCCAGTACGGCTATTTTCGATGTTTTTATTATTAATTTCATACATCTCAATGATGGATAAATCATATTTAAAGAGAAAAATTAATACGCTCAGACCGGGACTTGAACCCGGGACCCTTGGTTTTCTAGTCCAAGTGCTCTACCATTTGAGCTACCTGAGCAAGTACCGATCTAAACGCAAATCTTTCTCTATATACGTTGTAATTCCCGCCCACCAAATGCTTTGAAGCCTTTGCTTCTATCTTTGCAGATGGCGGCTCCTATATTAAGAAGACATATTTGGGAATTATACATTACATTATAAATGCCAGTACGGCTATTTTCGATGTTTTTATTATTAATTTCATACATCTCAATGATGGATAAATCATATTTAAAGAGAAAAATTATACGCTCAGACCGGGACTTGAACCCGGGACCCTTGGTTTTCTAGTCCAAGTGCTCTACCATTTGAGCTACCTGAGCAAGTACCGATCTAAACGCAAATCTTTCTCTATATACGTTGTAATTCCCGCCCACCAAATGCTTTGAAGCCTTTGCTTCTATCTTTGCAAATGGCGGCTCCTATATTAAGAAGACATATTTGGGAATTATACATTACATTATAAATGCCAGTACGGCTATTTTCGATGTTTTTATTATTAATTTCATACATCTCAATGATGGATAAATCATATTTAAAGAGAAAAATTATACGCTCAGACCGGGACTTGAACCCGGGACCCTTGGTTTTCTAGTCCAAGTGCTCTACCATTTGAGCTACCTGAGCAAGTACCGATCTAAACGCAAATCTTTCTCTATATTCACGTTGTAATTCCCATCCATCATTGAGATGTATGAAATTAATAATAAAAACATCGAAAATAGCCGTACTGGCATTTATAATGTAATGTATAATTCCCAAATATGTCTTCTTAATATAGGAGCCGCCATTTGCAAAGATAGAAGCAAAGGCTTCAAAGCATTTGGTGCGCGGGAATTACAACGTATATAGAGAAAGATTTGCGTTTAGATCGGTACTTGTTCAGGTAGCTCAAATGGTAGAGCACTTGGACTAGAAACCAAGGGTCCCGGGTTCAAGTCCCGGTCTGAGCGTATAATTTTTCTCTTTAAATATGATTTATCCATCATTGAGATGTATGAAATTAATAATAAAAACATCGAAAATAGCCGTACTGGCATTTATAATGTAATGTTTAATTCCCAAATATGTCTTCTTAATATAGGAGCCGCCATTTGCAAAGATAGAAGCAAAGGCTTCAAAGCATTTGGTGGGCGGGAATTACAACGTATATAGAGAAAGATTTGCGTTTAGATCGGTACTTGCTCAGGTAGCTCAAATGGTAGAGCACTTGGACTAGAAAACCAAGGGTCCCGGGTTCAAGTCCTGGTCTGAGCGTATAGTTTTTCTCTTTAAATATGATTTATCCATCATTGAGATGTATGAAATTAATAATAAAAACATCGAAAATAGCCGTACTGGCATTTATAATGTAATGTATAATTCCCAAATATGTCTTCTTAATATAGGAGCCGCCATTTGCAAAGATAGAAGCAAAGGCTTCAAAGCATTTGGTGGGCGGGAATTACAACGTATATAGAGAAAGATTTGCGTTTAGAACGGTACTTGCTCAGGTAGCTCAATTGGTAGAGCACTTGGACTAGAAAACCAAGGGTCCCGGGTTCAAGTCCCGGTCTGAGCGTATAATTTTTCTCTTTAAATATGATTTATCCATCATTGAGATGTATGAAATTAATAATAAAAACATTTAAAACAATTTGTATAATAAAAAATTTAATGTTAACAAAATATATTCTAAATATACCATTGTTGTAGTGTAGATAAGGCATGGATGGATATATCTGTAATTTAAGTAGGCCTATTCCAGATGTTTGTAATTTTTGTTATGTTACTTTGTTGTATTGTGAAATTTATTTACATAGAAACTTGTTTAAAAGTGTTAATTTGGAGAAATATGATACATTTTATTTTATCCACTTTCTACATACTGACTAAAATAAAATCTATGAGTGTCATTTGAAACTGGATATATATTTAATATAAAATATTGTAATTGTTTTTATATTTTTTTCAATTTTATTTTAGGATTCAAAAAGGGAAATTATGGGTGTACAAGAGGAGCCGGACATCATAGACATCATAGAAAAGAAAAGATTGCAGTCGTATGGTCATGTCAAACGAATGCCAGAGCAAATATTGCCAAAAATTGTTATGGACTGGATCCCAATGGAAAGGAGGAAGAGAGGAAGACCGAAGAAAACTTGGATAGAAGGGGTACAAGCAGCTATGAATATCAGAGGAATGCAGGAAGATCAATGGATGGATAGAGAGGAATGGCGTTTAGTTTCCGGAAGGCGGCGGCAGCTGCCATGATACCGGATGATGATGATGAAAAAGGAACTGAATATACATTATAGGGCAATTTCATATGTGACTGACTGACATTTACAATACACTTTTACAGCAAAATGATTGCATAAATATTCAAATTGATTGAAATTAGCGGTGCTTTCTACATTATATGAAAGAGGAACAGTGTGTGATTAAAACTGCACATAAACATACAACTTCTGAAGAAAAACGTTATTTGTTATTTATCAAAGTGTGTGTGACTCACATAAGTGTCAATTCATCATGCAGCTTAACATATTAATCTACATAATTCATAGAAGTGTCATAGCTAATTCAATTTTCCAAAATAAAATTTGGAGGGCACATTTCAAGTTACGTTCTAAATTAAAATTGAAACCTGAATCACAATTAAGAGCGGAGTTATGACCTAATATGTGATGTCTGACTGTCTGACTTGATTCTGTGACTGAATGACATATCTGAATTTTATTTAGAATTTCTAAATACAAATAATTCACAAATGTAACAAAACACTATGAAACTAGATAAACAAATTCAATAATAGAGATTAAAGAAATAACTACAAATACGTTATCAATTCTATGAAAAATGTTAAATTTAATTTTGCAGTAAAATAATATTAATTTAAATAAATAATGAAATTAAATTAACTAGCTTACCATTAACCGTTTTAAATTATATAAAATAACAAAAATATTAAATAGGCATACTCAAATAACAAAGGGTCTTCTCTACTATAATTGTGTATATATCCATCCATCCATAGTAATTCTTCTCGAGGGCAGGCCTTTCACTGCAATGATAGCATTTTGATGCTATGCTTTGCAGCTTTTCTAGGGAATTATGGGTGTGGTAGCTTCCCGTAGCTTTCCACACCGATGAAGGATGAGGATGATAATGATAAGGATTATGATGAAGGACGGATGACGTTCGGTGTCCGTTGGGCCCTAAGCTTCCTGACATTTGTCATACAGATGAGAAAAAACCGAATAAACCTCACCCAGGCGCATGTCCCGACCGGGAAACGAAGCCGGGCCCGCTGTGTGACAATGCAGCACCCTACCTCGAGACCACAGCGGTGGGTATATATATATATATATATATATATATATATATATATAACGTATATACATAGACCTGTTCCAATGTTACGGAATAAAGTAAAAATTATCATAAGTAATGCCAGGAGTGATTTCCAAATTATCGATAAATTCACGACTCACGAAGTGAGGAGTGAATTTATGTAGAGAATTTGAAAATCAAGAGTGGCATTTTGTTAGGACTATTTAACGAATACAATTAAGCTGTTTACTCACAAATCATTACTTAACTATAGTTATTTTTAAAATATTATATATTTAATGTAAAGGGCGATGTTTGAAAACAAATGAGAAGCGATAGGTACGCTTCATTTGCTTCTTTTGTTTATCACTGCAACCAGATCATACTATTTATTGCCAAAGGCACGCAATATTGTAAGATTGCTCTCTAGTGGAGAAAAAATGAAACACACCAAACTGTATATTAATTCATTTCTGATGTCGAATGATGTAAATATGACAATTATATTTTTCTGGATTGTTAGCTGGGAAAAAATACATTTAAGAAAGTCAAACAGTGGTTTCTTTTTTTGGTGGTATAATCAATTGCTACAAATGATTTTATATTAACTCCCGCATGCGGCATGTGTTGATATTCATGCACTATATATATATATATATATATATACAATCTGGTAGCCGTATTTCTCACAGGCTCAGTCACTGCAAAATAATGGTCAGACCTGTTCAGAATATTAAAAAGGAGGAGCTTTCTTTAATACGGTAATTGTGCCACTGATAAATATTTCGTGAAACACGACTCTGATTGGTTGTAAAACAGAAATCATTGAAACGTGATTGGCCATTGAGTCCCATTTGGGGCATGAGTTAAATAGTCAAATTAAAATCAATTAATGAGATATTTAGAAAATTTTTATTAATTATTACTGTCAGGTTTAGGGAAGAACTTAAAGAACTTCGTATTTTTTTCCTGTTCTGCCGCTTGTAAAAGGTCTTTCAATTAAGGTAGATATTCAGCTGTGAATTCTGCGACAGATTTCCATATTTTGTTTTCAGATTTCTCGTTTCATTAACATTGAAACAGCGTGATTAAGACGCAAACGTCTCACCAACGCGTATATAGTGTCAAGCATTTCTATTTTTACTTTAAGCGGCTACACAATTAGTTTTTTTTTCTCTCCGGTACTAATTTTTCTTTCCTTTTAGTCGACATTATACACTCGGAACAAGGCACGAGAGACACGTGTTATTGAATCAAAATTATTGCAAGAAGTAACAAATTGAAAAATAATATACCGATCGTGGCGATGAAGGCATTTATCGATGTATATATCGTCACGTGAAATGCGACAGCAGTTTTTAAATAATGAACTTCAGGATTAGTGACAATATGGTTTGTTTTGTTTTTGATATTTGTCTATTTGGTTTGAAAAAGCCGCCTTATCACCTGCCTGCAGAAAAAACAGAAGAAAAACTGCTGATGGTTAATAAAGGACACTAATCCTTCTGATATACTGACTGGATCCGCGAATACAGACTTTTCAGCCGCAAATAAAGGAATTGTGTCGCACATTTTTAACCCGCGAATAAAGTAACCGCGAATAAGGAGGTTTTACTGTAACTGATTAAAATTTACCTGATGCAAGATTTTTAATACTTCTCATTTCCAGATTGAACCATTGAAATAAAAAAAATACTAACATGGAGTTCTTAATATGCCTTCCGAAACGTATGCACATTCTTAATATACTGTGTGTGCTGGCTTTTAGTATTACTATAGTCCAGGTAGTTTCATTAGTCAGATCAAGGTCACTGCATAGCTGTCGTGTTTATCCAGTTTACTTCCATAGTTACGTGGGTTGATGTAGATCTTGGGTTGAATAGTGCAAACCTGCGCAGTGTTTAAGCACAGGAGGGGACAGCGGATTTACTCTCAAATATGACCTTGATCTGACTAATAAAAATACGTGGACTATAATAAAGTAAAGATTAGCCTCCAGTCGTGTACGACGTAAAACTATATCGAGGGGATGCGATGGAGACGCTATTATTGAAGGTCTGTGATATATACGATGCCGGCTAATCATGCCTATCGCAACATCACAGGAGCTGATGGTATTAAACAAAATAACATTCAGTTAATTTTTTTTGCAGGATAAAACGGGAAAAAATCCAGTGGAAAACTTACCGCTGCTCCGATTCATCCACAAGGATCCTCATATTGAGTATTCGAGATGCGAACTCGGTACCCAGAGGTGGAGGGCGAATGTCTATTTCCACGGAGCTGCCGCTGTCTATTGCTACTTGGGATAATTATTTAAAGTTTAATGTTATTGTAAAAACAGTAAAACTTGTTTAATTCGGAACGCGAATAATGCGGAATTCTGTCCAATGCGAACAAATTTATTGGTCCCGGCGAAATAATAGTAATTTTATGTGTATATATGTTGTATAAAACGGAAACTGTCCAACGCGGAAACGATAGGATATTTGTACACAATTAATGAAAAAATATTTAAAAGGCGGAAAGACAGAAAGGGAAATAAATTAGTATCCACTTAATTGAATTCCCGTTAGGCTAAATAATAATGCCACCGGACGTAGTACACTGCTCAAAACAATTAGAGGAACACTATGAAATATGCAAATATTTTTTTCATTGGATAAAGGTACAAACATGAAATTAATAAAGTACATTATTTGTGGTTATTATTTATTTTATTTATTGCTCATGTCAGTAAAAACAAATGAATAACGCTGACAATTAACTTTTCAAATAATTCCGCTATGTAAGCAATTGAATCTTGTGCTTATTTTTCAAAGTAAAACACTCGTTATATAGAGTTAGTATCGTGTATGGCCTCCACGACATTCCATGGCACTTTGGCACCTTCGTGGATGCTCCCAATAAGATTCTGGATTTCCTCTTGCGGGATATTCTCCCATTCCTCCTTCAGAGCATCTCCAAGTTGCTGCAGAGTTTGTGGAGCTTGATGTCGGTTCCTGACCTTCCTGTCTAGAAGATCCCACAAGTGTTCAATAGGGTTGAGGTCTGGGCTGACCGCTGGCCACTCCATTACCTCAATTTCATTCCTCCTCAGGAAATCCCTGGTGACAGCCGCAGAATGTGCCCTGGCATTATCCTGCATAAACAGGAATCCAGGGCCTACTACAATGGCAGCAGGTACTACATGCTCTTCCAGAACGTGCTCGATATACCGGACAGCATTCAGTCGCTGGGGAACAAATACAAGGTCCGTACGATTGTTGTACATAACTTCGGACCACACCATTATGGAACCTTCTCCGAATCTATCAATTTTCTGTACAGCCTCTGCAAAAAATCTTTCTCCTGGCCGTCCCCACACCATCAATCGACCATCACAACGTGTAAGACGATACCTGGATTCGTCCGAGAAGAGCACAGACTCCCACTGGTTCAGGTTCCAATCACCATGGTTTTCAGCATACGTACGTCTTGCTGCCTTATGCCCATTTGTTAAGCGTGGTTTTTTAACGGGCCTTTTTGGACGAATATTCTCTTTCCTTAATCTGTTCCTTATGGTTTGGTCTGAAACCCGGATTCCGGAAGCCATATGAAGGTCATACTGCAGGTCTTTTGCAGTTTTTGTACGCTGTCGAAGAGCAGAAAGAACAACGTATCTGTCATCCTGGGGGCTTGTTTTAAACTTACGGCCCTGGCCACGTGTTATACAATACTGACCTGTCTCTCTGTGCCTGTTGCGTAACCTGTACACCACGGAAGGAGAAACCCCCAAGCTCTCTAGCCACTTGTCGCAGAGATTGACCTTGTCGTAAAATATGTAGAGCATGATACACTTCAAACTCACTTAAATGCCTCATTTTGTCAGAGACTTCAATAAACAAGGCAATAATCAACATTCGTCACTATAGCAACATCAGGAATCTTACCAATTAGAAGTGGCCAGTGCCTTCCAAAATAAAAAAAATTCTCTATATTTGTTATTTGAGGTAATTTCTCTGCATTTAGGCCATGGATCTTTAAAATTTGTATCCAATGATAAAATTAATAATTCAATTTACATATTGTCCAACTTTCAGCATCACAGCTTTAAAAAACAATTACTTATTCAATTTATTACAAGTGTTCCTCTAATTGTTTTGAGCAGTTAGAATTTCTACCTGTATCTGAAATTTTCTTTTTGGTCACAATACACTCCCGTTATGCGAAATACAGGCTCGTTAAAACATATTTGGCGTGTGACGTCTGTCTTACAAATAATCAGTGCACCGAAAAATCTTAAATTAATTAGTTTAATATCTGAAACCGATTGTGTACGTATCTATCACAGGTAGCGTTCTGAATTTCAGGAATAAACATGGCTAAGTCGTATATATCATTGTCATTAAACGGAAAAGTGAATGTGATTCATGTTAAAGAAAAACAAACTCTCAGTACGCGACATAATGTGGGAAAAAAACCACGTTTTAGAGAGATTTTAAAATACAAACAAAAAATAAGTGATGAATGGATACAGGGGAATGATCAAAGGAAGAGGAAAGAAAAAAATCAATGAAGTAGTGCAAGATTAAATATCTCCAAATTTCCGGACCAATGCTCCAAAGCAAGCTCTAGCTGTTGCTATATCCCTAGAGAATACGATTTCAAGGCATCTTCAGGTTGGCTGTAGCAATGGAGTGTGGTATGAAATTTGCGGGGAATCAACGGATGTGGACGAAAGTATAGTTTGTGACGTGGAAACGGAAACTGCATACTTTAATTTCAGGTTACGCTCCAAAGTAACATTTTAACGCTGACGAAACGGACTGTTTTTTTATTCAAGGTACATAAAAAGCCATATACGGTACTGTATAATCTAACATTGGTTAATATTTTTTTGGTTTTTTTGATCAAGACCATCTTCGCTAGGTTTACCGTACAGGCCACATGGCCTAAAACGAATTTGTTCATGATGATGATGATGATTTTTTTGTAATGCGGAATTTTGTCTATTTTGGAATGAAACATTTGTCCCATGCGATTTCGCTTTTAACACGTTTTTACTGTTTTTACATTTAAATATAACAAGGCATAGCAAACACAACTTGATTACCGATTTCAAGTATAATGGAACAATTATTAAGCAGATATTTATTGTGCACGCAGAACAGAATATTAAAGAAGATAACTTACCGACAGCAAAATATCAGTCATGGTGGTTGAAATGGTGGTAGAAATATTAATGATGTATACAGAATCAGGTTCAGATGGAATCCCAGCTGATCTGATAAAAACATTGGGAGAAAAATGTATGAACATAATATACAGGTTGATAAGCATGATTTGGGAAAAAAAGAGGTTCTATTAACTCAATGAAAGTACTCAATTACCATTCCAATCTATAACAAAAGGAGATAAAACCGATATCAATTATCTGTAGGCGATTTTCATTATTTCATCTACGTATAAATTGCACCAAATTTAATATTACCCAATATCACGTCTATCATTGACGACATAGATAGTGATAATCAATGTGGATTAAGAGGACATAGAAGTACAACAGATCAGATTTTTAATGTAAGCAGATTCTAGTTAAGAAATGGGAATATGATGGTACTGCACATAACTATATGTAAAAGGCAAACGACTCATTTAAGATCGAGAAGTTAGTGTCATTCTAGAATTCCCAACTCATTAAAAGTTAATCGATTCTATCCAAAAGGCACAAGGAGTGAATTGCGAGTAGGCAAACAATTTTCAAATACGTTTGAAAATCACAATGTGTTAAAGCAAAGAGGAGCAGCTATTTAATTATCTATTAGAGCTTGCACTAAACCTTTAGAGTATAAAGAACCCGCACAATTAAATGACATTAATCGGGGGTTAATTCTGCTGATGTGAGTATTGTTAGGTAGTAGTGAGTATTAATTAAAAGGCAACACATACATTATATTAAACAACACATTAAACGAAGACGGACTTGAAGTAAATGTCAATAAAAGTAAATATACGGTCACACTAGATATAAATTATTAAATTAATATGGACACCTTACAACATATCAAGGAAATGTTCAATAAGTGGCAGAATTAAAATTCCAAACTAACTCTAACTAACTCATCGGCACAGTAGATTCATGGCAGCGCGGATGTAAGCTCTCCATACATTCCTATCCTGTGCAAATGTTTTCCAATCATTGTTCATATTATTCTCCCACCTCATTCTTGGTCTACCAACTGGGCGTTTTTCATCTGGTTTTCCTACAAAAAGCTTCCATGCACGTCTTTCATTCCTCATTCTAGTCACATGTCATGCCCATCCCAGTCTACGAGACTTAACTGCTCTTATTATAGTCTGGCTTCCTATAAAAGCCGTGAAGTTCACTGTTTTGTAGTCTTCTCCATTCACCTGTCTGTTCATCTCTCTTTGGTCCAAACATTTTCCTAAGAATTTTATTCTCAAATGCACGTAATTTCCTTTCCTCCATTAAAGTAAGAGTGCATGTTTCGCATCCATATAACTGGTAGAATAATATATTTTTTTTAATATTTTTAATTTAACGTTTTCGAAAGGAGTTGGGACGCCAAGAGTCTCTGTAATGCATAATAGGGCGCATTTCCAGAATTGAGCCTATGTTGACTTACTTTATTCGTCTTATTCCTATTTGTGATTATTGTTCCTAGGTATTTGAATTCAGCCAGCTCTTCAAAACTTCCCGTATATATCTTTAGCCGTCCATTTCCATTATATAATGTATTTCTATGTGTGATCATATATTTATTTTCATTGATATTTACTTCCAGTACCAATTTCTTAGTGCTACTGAATAGTGTGTGCGTGTTGACCTTTAATATTTCCTCCCTATCACGTCATCAGAATAGACTAACAGCTCATTAATACCATTGAGTTGTAGGTCTTCTCTATGCTCTAAGGATTCGACGGCTTAGAAACAATAATTACAAACAAGAAGAGTATGCAGAAAAAAATAAACTTAATCTCAACTCAAGAAAAGCATGCTAATAAGCGCTACAGGGATTCTAGTCATCCCAACTACTGTCAGAAAAAGGTTAAATTATTATATATATATATATATATATATATATATATATATATATATATATATATATATATATATGTGTATACATAACTGTTAAGTTTGTTGTTGTATAGATGTGATTTTCTTCTAAATCCAAAGAGGAGATAAAAATGACGAGTATTTGAAAATAATTTTCTCTGGAAATTTTTCGAACAAAACAAAGACGTACAGACAGGCGAATAGATAAAACTATGGCTGTTATTTACATTATCAATACGGGAAATCGGAGATAATGTTGCGACAAGAGTCGCTCTCTCTGTCGGTATAGCAGACACCTGCCGTCCGTTATTACGCTAAAGTTGTAGTTCGTCTGACTTCCGATTGTAGGCACCTGAATACAGTAACGCTGAGTTGTGTTGGTAGCATTTTTGTTGTATACCGTTGCCAACGTCTGCGTATTGTGCTCTGGTCTGGCAGATGACTGTAACACTTTCTCTCATTGTGTGTTAGGCTCTCGTAGTGTGCGTTAGGCACTCTCATCATGGACGGTAGTCCTTACTAAGTAATTGTATACAGACTCGTGGGAGGTGGATCTCCCCCAGATTACAACTGGCTATTGACGAATTCTCCATCTTTACTTTTGGTTGATCAACATTGAAGGTGATAATTGAACTTTGTGAGTTTTGAAATTCCTCACACTTACGTGGTTATTGAGGGCCACGTGCTGCCTGTTCCGAAGTTAATACACTTCGAGACCCCTCTAGTCCTAGGAACGGACTTTGATTCAAACATTTGGTCCTGCTTTAATTGTATCTACGTAGTAAGTTAGCGCAAAATAAACTTGATTTTCACCGATCACATGTGTTGTAATAACTAAATTTACCTTTATAAAAATCCAGCACCCCAGAGGAATATTAGGAAAAGGATTCAAAAGTAGACCGTGTGGGCACGCAACAGATAATATGAACAGCTATGTGTCCTAGACTGCTATGGATTGGTCATATGACATGAATTGCAAAATAAATAGGGACAGGAAAACTGATTGTACGAAAAATAGAGAAAAAGTGTGCATTATGTAGGCCAAGAATCAAGTGTGAGAATTATACTAACCGTGGTGAGAATAATGAAATATACATGGAATTATTTGAAAAAATAGCTCAGGTTAGATAAGTATGGAAAGCATATTACCAAGCTGCCATGAAGCTGCGAGGTCTATAGTTCCAATGAGTTATTTACTTAGTATGAAAATGCGACATTATGGACATGTAGGGTAATTAATAGCTTGGTAACATCATGCTTATTTTTATACGTTCTAACATTTATAAGGTCTTAACGCGTCCAGAAACCTCGGCTATATTTTGTGCAGCCAGGTTTTATTATGCAAGTATAGAGATTTTAATGTTCAATTAATGATATGTTTGTTTATCCAATGCCAACTACTATTTGAAGGTTAGCCATTCTACTGCAGGGTTCGTAATTTAGCTTTGACATTTTTGGTAAATTGTGTTTCACTTTATGCGGTAGTTAGGACATCTTCTACAGTTTTGAATTTAATTAGGTTGGTCTTTAGGTAATGCGTATTTTGTATAGACGTTCCTCTAGGTAGTCCTGTTCAGTGACCATTCAGAAGTTGGCCGTTAGTATTTCCCGTGGAAGAGACGTGCTCCAATGAGTGTTGAATTAATTATGCAATTTCTTTACCACCAGCTATCGTTTTTCTTATGCAGAGCTATTCAGAAAGAAAGAACAGGCATCAAACATTTACTTCTTCCAAGCTACAAAAAATTTTAATACAATTCCAACATTTTATTAGGCGCAACAAACACATGTCAATAGAAAGCAAACCCGCATATACAAAACGATAGTGCGACCAGTTATTTTATACGGAGCGGAAACTAGGACTGGTACAATTAAAACTAAAATAATAAGCACATGTGAAATGAAGAACTTAAGAACTATTCAGGGGAAAAATACACAACACAGTAATTACGGACAAATGTCATTTAAGACATAACGAAACGTATTATAGATAGACGAAAATATTGGAAGGGTCATATAGAAAGAATGGAAGACAACCGACTTGCAAAAAGAGCTAAAGAAGATTGACCAATGGACGGGAGAATAACAGGAGGAAGACCAGCCAAGAGATGGACAGACAGTGAATGTACATCCAATACGTCTTCCTCCGAGGAGTGATTTTGGAAATAAACATGATAAAAATCCTATAAATTATGATTAAGAAGAGAAGAAGAAGACAATTCCAACGTTCTTAGAAAGAGAAAAGTTTGAATTTCCAATCACGTCCGCATTGGCGCTGTTGCTTCAAGTTACGATCACGGTTGCATTGGCACTGTTGGATTGGACGAGGGGGAGCAGAAGATGAACATCATCGGCGGTGACCTCCCATGTCTCCAGACCGAATCCCGTGTTATTTTTATCTGTGGGGTTACGTAAAAGGCCGTATTTTTATCACCCCTATGCCTGACACTCATCAAATGGTTGAAGTTTTGAATACGATAACTAGAGACCAGCTGATTGGTGTGTGACAAGGAATGATCCACCATTTTGATATTTGTCGTGTAACACATTGTGCTCATATTGAATGCAGATATTTGTCGTGTAACACATGGTGCTCATATTGAATGCACAAAATAGTGACATTTGAACTTTTAATCTTTCCTGGAACGTTGGAACTGTGGTTCTATTTTTTGTAGTTTGGAAGAAATAAATGTTTGAAATTTGTTCCTGCTTTCTGAATAGCCACATATATGTGATATGTCTCTTATTTATTATGAGTTGATACATCATGTTGCTGTAGCTTTGTACATTTGTTTGCAAGTTCATCATCCATCCCAGTAACTAACATTTTAAAATTACTTTGTATACTTTGGTATTCAGTTTTAATCCTATTTTTCAGGACAACGTGCATAACATGTTTGGTATTCCTGATTAATATACCTTCTATTATACTTGGTGTAGTAGATCCATGACGGCATTTTGTGAGTCTATGAAGAGAACCGCGAAAACTGAATTATCTACGGTTTCGTCAGTACGTTTGCAGCTGATATAATGATAATATGACCTGGTTATTATGATGAAATGATCTTGACGAAATTCCAACCCAGCATTTGAAGAGATGACTGGGAGAGTGCTCGAAAATCCTAGTTCGGTTGATCGACACTAGGAATTGAGCCTTCGTTCTGTCGAATTTAAGTGTCAAATGATAGCGCCTGAACCAACTCGCTGGGTATCAGAGTAACTGCAGGCACTAATTCTTATGGAATAGTGAAACTATTGATATGTCTAGGAACATTGTTAACGGATTAAAATGAAGAAATTATGTACTGATTAAAGAAGATGCGTATATTACCTTTAATTCCAGATCAGGTCAATTCTCGACTTTGTTCTAAGAATCAAAAGATTGATACAGTATGTGAGTACAGTAATATTGTCTTTGGTACGTTATAGATGTGACATCTGATCATTTATATTAAGAGAAGAAAATGTACTAAAATTATTTTTTTTAATTCGGCCCCATATGCGATGAGCACGGATAATGTAACAAGCTTCACAGTGAAGATCTACATCATTTATATAATTACCCAGATATTAATAGTAAGTTATACAAGAGATCCCACACCAGGCTTTAGGAGGCCCTTGAGGCATTGGATAATTAAGATTCCCACCTCTCTAACTGTCGGCACGAGTATCAACCGGATAATGAACACTGCATATGACGCCCTTCATTATTCCCTCGACATACGTCTGGTACTCATTTGATAGAGACTGATCGGAACCCAGAGTCATGGTGTCGCAGAAGATTTAGATGGATTAAAAGTGTTTATCCCCATAGGGATTTGAAACCATGACATTCCGACTTCTAAGTATTCCCATAATCAAATACCCTCAAGATTGCCCGTATCAAGATTATAAATTGTAAGAGATTGAGATGGGCAGGTTATGTAATTTGAATTGTGACATGTACAAACGTTTTCAATTTTTAAATACGAAATATTTGGGAATGTTCAGGAATAGTTGGAAAAATAATATCTGGATTAATCCTAGGCAACTAAATAAAATTAATGTGGCACGAACTCTTCTCAGGATAGGGATCAACGGATTGCATTAGTATCTATGGCATTAAACCTGCGGGTTACAATAGTTATAGAGTTAGTTTGTTAGCTTGTTTTCGTAACGATGTAGTTTCCTAAACTTCAATATGAATATCCCATACGAGACATTCTTGTCTGTAGAGTATTTAGTACAGAAGCTGTAAGTACAACAACCAAACGAGTTTGATAGCTTTCTAGTTCTACAATATATGAAATAGATTATATTTGTTTTTGGAAATAGCTAGGAATTGTTCTCTGTGTTTATCTTCTCCTAGTTGTTTCTTCATTATCTTTTACGATAGTAAAGGCAATTCAAATCTGGAATTTCGCCTCCCTTAATAATTGCTTCCAGAGAAGGAGATTTAGCCCTGACATGCCAGCGGTTGAATGGATGTGAACGCCTTATGGCCTATTTATGATTGAAAGTTTGTGTCTAGGAGAATAACGAAAATAGAAGAAGCACAAGTATATTAAAAGTACTTTGTTATGACATGTTGATGGTACTAAATTTGACACATATCACAATCACCATCATCATTACGAACGTTTACGTGTTCTAGAAACTATTTTAAGTAGTGTGATTTCAGTCTACAACAGAGTGACTTCAGCGGTAAAGTGGCCATCCCCATACAATCTGACTGTCATATTTTCTTCTAGGAAATGTTCCCTCAGTCGATGTGGTCAAATTTTGAGACGATGGACACTCGACTTAATTGTTTTCCTTTGTTACATTAAAACTGCTGTACCATAAATCACCAACTAAGATTTGCAAACAGGGCTGCTGATGGTATTACAGGTGGCATTACTCATAAAATGTGAGGGGAAAAAACTTTTCTATTATATGTTGATGCGAGTAAAAGAGTCATATTTCACTATTTACATCCTGAATATCCGAGGTCCAAAATTAGCTAGAGTTTTTTTCGGATCAAGCGTTATAAGTATAATAATAATAATAATAATAATAATAATAATAATAATAATAATAATAATAATAATAATAATAATAATAATAATAATAATAATAATAATGTTTTATTTATACTGGCAGAGTTAAGGTCATAAGGATTTCTCTTCTATTCAACCAGCACAAATGCAAATAAATATTTGACAATTATAGATATACACTATACTAACTATAAAGAGTTAAAATACATTAAACGTTGCAATGTAATTTTCCTGCAAAAACATTATTTTATACGATAATAAGAAAAATAATAATAGCAATATTATTAATAATATCAATAGCATTAATAGCAACAATAGCAACATCACCAATAGCAGCAAGAGCAACAATAGCAACAACAGCAGCAGCAGAAGCGCTAGTAGTAGTAGTAGTAGTAGTAGTAGTAGCAGTAGTAGCAGCAGTAATAGTAGTGTAAATATGATAAATTATACGAGAAACGCCAATTAATATATGTAACAGTAGCAGCAGCAGCAGCGGCAGCGGCAGTAGTAGTAGTAGTAATCTGATTACGATAAATTATACGAGAAACCTTACACAAAGTAATGATGAAGTTGAGGTTAGAGCAAATATAAATTTAGACTTATTTTAAAAAATGCCAATGTGCCGTAGTTCCTTATTTCTTATGGTAAGGAATTCCAGTTGCGAGAAGTGAAAATAATATATGATTTGGAGTGATGTGATGTGCTATGTAGCGGTATAATTAAGCAAGATACTATGTTGTTATCTTGTGTTTATGTTATGGCTGGAAACGAGATGATAAATAATTGTCGAGGTATGTAGAATCTTAAATAAGAGAATTAGACAGTGAAATTTTCTTCTCGGTTTAAATGTAGCCATGACAATTCGTGGAAAAATAGAGAAATGTGATCGTATTTTCGGACATTAAATATGAATATGATACACATATTACGGACACGCTGCAGTTTATCTGATAATCCGTCACTTATGTCAGTTAGTAGAACGTCATAATAGTCAAAATGCAGAATCACTAAATTTTGAATTAAAGTTCTTTTAAGAGCTGTAGGTAGAACGTTTTTGAGACGCTTTAGGGAATGCATTATGAAGAAACTATTTTTAGATGTTTGTTTATTTGTGTATAATTAAGTAAAACCGTTTTATTTGTGTATTCCAATTATCATTAAAATCTAATTAAGGTCCCATTTTTTTAGAAATAATAATACATATATTGGTATAAGGAATTTGTTCGTTATCTAATATGATAGCCGGCATATTGCTTTTGTTTATGAAGTTTAATAGTCTTGGATGACCGATTGTCGTTATTATTAATATTGATATTTTTATTATATCATTATATATTTTTTAATTTCCTTAACAGCTTTATATTGTGTAGGCCTATTATGTGTTAAAAATATAACGGTAGATAATACATAAATGTTAATGTCCGTATAAATTAAACATGGTTAAGAGAAAATATTTACTGTCTTAACTATATCAAGAAAAATAAAGCATAATCATAATTATTCTTTTTTATAGTTCTATGCATATTTAAATCAATTAAGTTTAACCGCTTTGAATTAGGATAGCACAAAATGGATGAGCACCCGTTTTATGTTAAATAATTATGTTGGGTAGGATATATGAGACTGTCTTATTATTAATAACTTATTTAACGAAGCTCTTTACTTTCTAGTTCATTAACGTTGTCATTAATATATGTGCACGAAAGCATCGTAATATTTAGGTGAAACGTCCCTTGTAGCAGACTTCTGGTTTATATGTGGGGAACCAAATTTTAGTTATCTTTCAAAGAAATGAGAAAATAATACTCGGGATATTTGTCCTCTTAGATATCCATCAATCCGGCCGGATTTTAATCCGAGAACCTCATAAGGCGAGGATAGGATTTGTAGGTTTCAGTGTATTACTGGTTACCGTTACATGCATTTGGTTTTGCGAGATTCGCCTGTAATGAATGGATTTTACAAAGATATAAAATTCATATTGTGGCTTCCTTTGGAAGACTAATAAAACTATGGATTCTATGCCATAAGTATAGACATATACCTGACGAGGGACCATATACCAAAATGTATACGCCATTCTACATTCAAACCTAAATTGTGACGCTACAGACCAGAGAATCTAAACACAAAGAACCTCCAAATTCAGTACTAATGATCTTATCATTCTAAGCAGATATTCCTTCCACCTAGATCGTGGTGTTCTTCCCTTTATTATCCCAGGTTGTTACAAACTGAAGATCTTCTACATGAATCTATCAACCCCATAATTCACTGGTCAACATGATTTTTGTCTCATGAGTACCAATAGTTGTACTTAATGAAGTTTTTTATCGTATTTTCAAATAGGTGTTCAGAATTTCTCCATCACACGGTTTTTTTCTTTCAATTTCAATTAGTGGATTTATTTTTTTTTTAATAAACGTTATTTCGTGCTTTTGTCAATTGTAAAATAAAACCAAATGTGCTAACTCAGGAGATTTCAGCTATAGAAAAGAGATAACAAATAAAATGTAATCCTTATATGCTGGACAATTTTTGTTGGACCATCAAGAGGAATGCTCCACATGCAAAATATAGCAGAAAATCGTCACTTCTTACTTTCTAGGTGAATATTGCATAGTTACAAATGTAGAAAATATTAAAATGTTTTAAATTATAAATTCCTGTCTCTCGGAAACGTTGTGTGGTGGAGAATAACTGATATCATATTTGAATTCAGGAGAACAAATACTATCATTCTGAGACAAAAAAAAATATAGTTTCTTTTTTGTTGCTCTGTGTTATCACAGGCCCCAGCCGTCTAAAAGATACGATATATTGTTACATTCATTCGAGGATTTTTCCTGAAATGTGAATATGTCTATCATCGATAATCTGTAACCATTTTCCAGCACCAAGCGTACCTCATTCTTGATTCCACAATGCACCATGTTTCACTCAAAGTAAATGATGATATATATATTTTATGCATTTTGTGGAGGTACATTTTAAGCAGAAGATTGATGTGTCCCTCCTTGAGTAGACATGCAATGCAAACGTTTGCTTGTTGGAATGAGAAGTGACTATCGCTAAGCTCGGTAGAATATTGTCCCTTTTCAGGGAAGGACAGAGAGAAAATATATTTGGGCGTCCATGAATAAGGCACATTTATTTTAAAGTTAAATACGATTTAATTACTTGTATCTATTAGCACGATATTGAAAAGTATTTTAATCATTTTAATTAAACTTGGATATTCGCGGCCTACACCAATAAATTTTCCTGCACTATCGTTACATTTTAAAACTCAGATAAGGTACTTTCACTCAATCTCTCAAAATATTGTATAAATTAAATAAATTTACGGCCTCGACCTATTTTAGGTAGCCTAATTAAAACACACGGCATCAGCCTATTTTCATGGAACCTAATTTCTACTAACGAAAATTTCACTTTTTGATATGTAATTTCAGACGTCATGAAGTCGCAGGAGTTTTCACCACCTTGAATGATAACCCCTTATCCAAATAGTGATGCGCATAAATATAAAATCTCATTGGATTAATACTTTTAATATAACAAATTTAAATTATATTGCGTTATTCAAAATCTCAGAAGCCAATCAGTTCAAATAACTGTACCACAATAAACAAAAGTTTAAAAAAAAGTAAAAATAACACGCTTTATTAGAGAACCGAACTAAGAAATGAAAAACAATATTAATTTCCAACACGCTTGGGATAAAATTAAAGTGGTCAACAAAAACATCATCTCCTACACATATAAAATAAAACTAGAATTATCAACAAAAAGAAAATAATTTTACCAGCGTAGGGTGCTCTATATCAATTAATATATTTGATAATAAACAGATATTGGTAAAAGTAAAGTCTCTAAGAAGAAAATGTAAAAATCATAAAAAGCACCACACGCTTTTAGATGATTTATTGATAACTCTAGTTTTATTCCATATGTGTTGGAAATGATTTTTTGTTGACCACTTTAACTTCATCCCATGCGTGTTGGAAATTAAAATTATTTTTCAGTCATTAGCTCGGTTTTCTAATAAAGCGTGTTGTTTTAGTTTTTAAAACTGTTATTTATTTTTTATTTTTTAGTTTTAATACTTTACAGAATAAGATAAAAATGTAAATATCTTTAAATTCGATACCATTGTAGTATGAGCTAAAAGTAATAATGTTCTAAAAAAAATCTCGCAGCCGTGTTTGAACCAGCGACCTATGGATTACTGAAATTATATACCACTAGAGTTCACCACTCTACTAACTGAGTTCTTACGACGATTGACTAAAAAGTCGACAAGTCCGCAACCTATTATAACAGTTTATTTTTGATTTTCTGATGATTCTGGCTAGCATTTTAAAAACAAAATATGAAATTATTGTATTGTCACGGGTCCTTTACAAGTATACAAAGCTTCAGGTCTATCCAATGTTTTTAGGTGGGTGAAAATCGTGTTCAAAGATTCCGTTACATAGATACAAAGACAAATATTTTTGATTTTATGACGATTCTGGCCAGGATTTTAGGACGAAATCTGAAAATATTGTATTGTCGCGAGTCCTTTACAAGTGTACAAAGTTTCAAGTTGACCCAATGTTTCTAAGTGGGTGAAAATCGTCTTCGAAGATTCCATTACATTGACACAAATACACTTTTTTGATTTTCTGATGATTCTGGTCAGTATTTTAGAAAATAAATATGAATTATTGTATTGCCACGGGTCTTTTGCGAGTATACAAAGATTCAAGTCGATCCAATGTTTCTAAGTGGGTGAAAATCGTGTTCACAGATCCCGTTACATTGATACAAAGACACTTTTTTTCACGCTTTGTATTAGCTTGACCTGTATATATCTATATATGTAACGGAATCTTTCAACGCCAAATTCACCCACTTAAAATCATTGGATCAACTTGAAGCTTTGAATAATTTGTAACGCGAATTTCCCTCCATATTGTTTCAGTTTCAAATATAAACAGAATATTTCACTAAATCTAAATAATTTAAATATAGGCCCATAATTTGAGATAAAGATATAATATGAATAAACATATCGAGTTTGGACTTTAATTACTCAGAAATTTATTTGCAATCTAATGATCATATTAATGAATCAATTTTATTAATTATATAAAAGCTGATTTCATTTTTTTCAAATGACTAAGACAATTCCTTTTGTTAAATTTCGGTTATTCCAATACAGACGGCGCCAGAAAGTCTAGAAGGTGTATGTTATGACAAAGGTATACTTGAATTCCAGGTACCTGAATACAATAGGAACATATAGATACCAAACTCTTCGTTAATAGAAATGCATTAGAATGTCAGTTAAATAATGTTCATGAATGGCAAATATGAAAAAATGTTTACAATTGGAGTTTCACTATGAGGTTTCAAATTATAATTTGGACACATATATCAATTAAAAGATAACTACGAATAACACATATTGAAACTAACGGTTTTTAAATAAATTGCTAGTCTCCCTAAATAGAAAACCCAATAGGTCTAACTATGAATACATTTGTCAACATTGTCAGTAAGTAGCACGAGGTAGAAACGCCTATTATTTGCTGCGTCACAAACAGAAAAAGAAAATTCACATATTTATTTATTTGTAATATATGTCCACATATGTATAAACCAATGGGAATAAATTGTAACCCCTTCTCCTGCAGCGATCTGTATGATTGAAGGAATACTGAAGTTTTTAAATATATAAAACTGAGACGCGTACAAAACACAAGCCTCCCAGATAGCTAAGGGAGATCATCGATTAAGTTTTACTTTAAACTGCGGGAAAATAACGACCGCTACTAGTATAAATAGATATTTACAACACCTAATCGAGGAGGACGAACGTAGGATAAGTACAAATAGCTCAAAAAGTTACGTTAAATTATCTCCGATTCCGATTGAGGGTATTTCCACTTTTCAGCGGTTGCCCTTTTACCAGCCGGCTGCTGGCCCTTCACATCCACATGTGTTAATCACAGAGGTAGATGATCAACAGCCAGTGTAGGGGGTGACATGTGGTTAGCATGTCGAGTCCCCCAGCCGTTATAGCTGGTTCCTCAAACTGGAGCCACTACTTATTGTAGCTACCCAATTGCCTCACGATGCTGGGTGGGCACCGGTCCTTCTGGCCGAAATACCATGAGAAAATTTCTTCCCCCATGGAGACTCGAACCAGCGCAAGTCCCGTAGCTCGGCGCCAAGGCATCCTACCTTAACCACTCGGCTACGGTTATTATCTAAGAAGTTAAATACTTGGTCAAAATATCGTAATAAATCGATATTTAAGAATACTGATTCGTATTTTTATATTACAATAATAATAATAATAATAATAATAATAATAATAATAATAATAATAATAACAATAATAATAATAATAATAATCATTCTTCATTATTCCGTGAGAAGCTGGATCGCTATATACATTGTATCATCATGTGCCTTAATTTTATTAAATATATGTATATTGACTACTATACTAAATAAATCTAGTGACTTGTGAACTTCAATTATTGATAAAACTATCGCTGTCCGTACAAAGCTCCTTCGTTACTCCCTGTGATAAAGTGATCGTCATCGCACACCGAACCTACCCTGACTAGACCGCGAGCCTAAAATTCCACATCACGGGAATTCCTGTGATAAATCCATCACCATTTACCCACACCCAAAATTAATACCTTCTTCAACTTGTAAAGTACCCGTGGCAACTTCATTTTTATTTTCTAAAATCCTGGCCAAAATCATCAGAAAATCAAATAAAGTGTCTTTTTATCTATGTAACGGAATCTTTGAACACGATTTTCACCCAATTAGAAACATTGGATCGGCGTGAACCTTTGTAAACTTGTAAAGGACCCGTGACAATACAATAATTTCAGATTTTTTTTTAAAATCCTGGCTAGAATCGTCATAAAATAAAAACAATTGTCTTTGTATCTATGTAACGGAATTTTTTAACACGATTTTCACCCAATTAGAAACATTGGATCAACTTGACTTGTTGTATACTTGTAAAGGACCTGTGACAATAAAATAATTTCATATTTTGTTTCTATAATCGTGGCCGGAATCATCAGAAAATCACAAAAAAGAAAACTGTTTTAATAGGTTGCGGACTTGTCGAATTTTAGTCAATCGTTCTAAGAGCTCAGTTGGTAGAGCGATGAACTCTAGTGGTATATAATTTCAGTAATCCATAGGTTGCTGGTTCAAATCAGGCTGGGAGGACTTTTTTTAGAAGAGTATTACTTTTAGCTCATACTGCAATAGTATCGAATTTGAAGATATTTACATCTTTATCTTATTCTATAAAATATTAAAAATAAAAAAAAAGTTGTAAAAAGCTAAACCAGCACGCTTTATTAGAAAACCGAACTAAAAAATGAAAAATAACTTTAATTTCCAACACGCTTGGGATAAAATTAAAGTGGTCAACAAACAATCATCTCCAACACATATAGAATAAAACTAGAGTTATCAATAAAAAAATTATCATCAAAAGCGTGTGGTGCTTTTTACGATTTTTACATTTTCTTCTTATAGACTTTACTTTTACCAACATCTGTTTAATATCAAATATATTAATTGATATAGAGCACCCCACGCTTTTGATGGTAGAATTATTTTCTTTTTGTTGATAACTCGAGTTTTATTCTATATGTGTTAGAAATTATTATTGGTGACTACTTTAATTTTATCCGAATCGTGTTGCAAATTATTTTTCATTTTTTAGTTTGGTTTTCTAATAAAGCGTGTGGTTTTAGTTTTTTAAAACTATTATTTATTTATTTTCTGATAATTCTGGCCAGCATTTCAGAAAAAAATATGAAATTATCATATTGTGACGGGTCCTTTACAACTAAACAATGTTTCAAGTCGATGCAATGATTTTAAGTGGGTGAAAGTCTCGTTGAATGATTCCGTTAGATAGATAGATAGATACAGGCCAAGCTAAAATAAAGCGTGTAATATTATTATTAATTTAAGATATTAACTGCTTTCCAGACAATTTTTATATTTGGAAAATTTAAACGATATACAGAACGCAAGTATAACAACTATAAATAATAATAGTATTATTGAACTATATGTATTTTTGTGTAAAAATCACTAGAGATTATTTTATAAATTACTGAGTAAAATTTAAAATAATATATGACACGAAATTTAAATGTTATATATGATATAAATATTTCATTACTTTCTGATAATTCTGGCCAGCATTTTACAAAAAAAAAATGAAATTATTGTATTGTGACGGGTCCTTTACAACTAAACAAAGTTTCAAGTCGATGCAATGACTTTAAGTGGGTGAAAGACTCGTTGAATGATTCCGTTAGATAGATAGATACAGGCCAAGCTAAAATAAAGCGTGTAATATTATTATTAATTTAAAATTTTAACTGCTTTCCACAAAATTTTTATATTTGAAAAGTTTAAAAAATATACAGAACGCAAGTATAACAACTATACATAATAGTAGTATTATTGAACTATATGTATTTATGTGTAAAAATCACTAGAGATTATTTTATAAATTACTGAGTAATATTTAAAATAATATATGACACGAAATTTAAATGTTATATATGATATAAATATTTCATTTCAAACACCTTTCATATAGTGTATATTAATTCTATTACAAATAGGGTCTAAACCCAAATGTATCAGTTTCCCAAACGGGGTGTTTCAATGCAAATTACTTTTAAAATACGATAAAATAATAATAATAATAAAGAAAATATAATAATAATACAAAACGTACATTATCTTAATATTATGAATATGAATATTTAAAACTGGAACACCATTGTATAGGAGATTTGAAATGGTATAAGAAACTCTTTCGCATATCGACCAATTACACTAGAAAACAAATTTGAACTGTCTTTTCATAACCTGAATAAAATAGGCTGAGCTTAAGTAATATGCAAATCTTAAGTAATATGCAAGAGTGGAACACGAAAATTACAGTGTAAAGTTTCTTACACGTAACTTATTTGTGTTATAGACATTTATTTAAAACATGGAAAAATCAGAATTTTTTACTTAAAAATTCTTTGTAGTCATTTTTCGTATTAAATTTTCAAAGCATCTTGGCTATGATCAAACGGATACAATAATAACAAAGCAGGTAATAAAACATATAAAAACCAATCTTCATGCAATGAAATATAGAAATATAAAAAAATGTTTATTTCTTATAAGAACTGAAATTTTCTCTTTTCAAAGACCAGGAATAATCTTCCATCATTACTGGATGCTATCTATCTTGAAACCGATGTTCCATTGTAACAATGTATTAATTAAATCCCTCTCCCTGCTTATCACTTACTGTCGCCAATTTCTTAGGAAATAAGTCTAAAGGCGAATGTAGGAAGTGGATATGGCAGTCATTTTTTTGTAGATTCTTAGCAGTGTGTCTATTACCTGATGATGATTATTTGCCTTTGGTTCCCTAAACTCCTATGACATCAGATACAAAATATTTGAATCTTGGTCATTCTTGAGGGTTAATTCTTCTCTCAAGAAATGACGTCGTTTGAAATTTTCCAATTTCTGGACCGACTAAAACCCTTCTTTTAATTTAGCATCACTAACTTTAGAAAACAGAGATTTCAAGTAATGAAAGGCTTCTGCAGTCTTTCTAAAACTTTCAGTTTTTTGTTTAGCCCTAGTTTTACATGCAATGCGGAAAAAGTATATTCTTACTTTTCACTAGCGGAGTATACTTAATATTACGCACACCACGTATATAACCTTGTCTCATGGGCCAGTTCTATGGCATATAATAATGTGCTGTTGCTCTACTGTCACAATAACAACAGTACTTATTAAACCTCGCCTGTAATCCAAGAAATAAATCTATTACTTTGATATCCCTAAAATGTTTTCAGTCATGTTTATTGTAATTTTCCGATTTCAACATTACTGACAGGTTTTCATAAGTTTCATTCATAGTGACTGAATGAGCCACTGCAATGGGAATATTTTTGTATTGCCCTTGTGCAATATAACATCTTTTAATATCAATATCGGTGAGTCGATGAACAATTTCCATTCCTCTGGATGATATTCATTATTTAATTCATCCATCAGACCGTTCACATTTTTGCAGATACTAACACAATTTTCCATTGCAAAATAACTAGCCAGCTACTCGTTTCGTTTTCTGAACACTGGAAGCTTGGTATATTTTGCTAATAAGTTCCATTCTTTTAGTCTGGAGCCTAATATTTCAGCATGTTGATTAGAAGACCTAAATCCCTATCTAGGTCATTGAGTTCTTCCTGTGGTGGTATTTTATGAAGTTCAGGAATGTAGATGAGATCATTTGGTGTTCAAGGGTGTACTGAGGAATCTAACAGCTCATGTTCATCTGGAATTATATAACATTCTCCACTGGGTGGAGGGATATAGGCAGGAAGTTGAGTAGAATTTTGCACGGTCTTTTGGCTGATGGATGAATTGGAATTTACCTTTTTGTTTTCCTTGAAAAATCATCTGTTTGGGTAATGTACATGACTGGTAGGCTATCGTCAACTCTTGGGAACAGCAAATGACATTCTGTTATTTTTGCACCGTAATGACTCTGTTAAATTCACGTAACACGTTACACAACACGTGTGCGGTGCCCAATTTTTGTATTCTTTGCCCACTTTAGAACCAAAGTTACTGGTTCTACTCACAACACTCATTCTACACTCAAAAGTAAAGGCGTGTTTCAAGTGGAATCATAGGCGAACTGTAGTGATATGTAATACATGTAACGGATCCACAATTTGAAACTAACAATTTTCAGCACAGATATGTTTTAATAGATTTTAATATAATTCACTAAATAAAATTGTAACTTTATAAAAAATGTGACATGTAGGGACTTTGTAATGCGATATTCGTAATTAGCACATACAAATTATATCAGAAGTATTATTTTTAAGATGTTATGGAAACCTTGGTATCTAGTATTATACATAATTTTGGATCGCCACGTATTAACTAATATGCTCAGCCAATACAATTTTTATCAATTAAGAATGGTCCGTTGAATAACAATTGCATTCTATAATACTTTATATTTAAGGCATCAGATAATTGCATCTCTTTTACTAGCACTTTGTCACTGACTTTTGAGTTCCATTTTCTATTTCGTCGTTTAACGTTGTTGCGCTTTTCAGCGCGAATTCTCAATTTGCCTATATATCTCTTTCAAAACGTTTCCCACGCTTGCGGTTGTTGCCCATTTTCAAGTATTAGGAAGATTAGCAAACAATTTTTGTGGAATGTTTCCAGTCATAAGAAATATTTTGGCTTCACTTGTTGTAACATTTTACGAATTAGCTCATCACATGTTCTATAATGTTAATATGTGAAATCTATAGGGAATGTGTTTGCGTAAGCTAAAAGTCTCAGGAAAATTAAGTGAAGCGTCTCTGTTTACAATGTTTGCAATTGTGATTACACGTGCATTTTGCATTGGTACTAAACTACAATGGTATACCTTTATTACTATCTCGCTCTGCACTGCTCTAAATATTGGATTAAAAACTCTTAAGCATTATCGCTTAACAGAGCCTCGATTGGTCCTTATTTGGGCATATGGTCACGGAACTATTTTTCCGAAAGCAAGCTCCATTATATATATTTTCAAAAACTTAAAAAAGAAAAAATGCAGTAAGCATCAAAATGGGTTTGTAACCGAATTGTGTTCTCGGCTTTTCTCCACAAGTATCCATAACAAATAAACTATTTACTACGTTCCAAAAAAAAAACATATTAAATAATATCATAATTCATATTCATACATTTAGCTTTTCTGACAAGTCACACAAGAAGACGTGAATTTTCTCAGATTTTTTATCCAAATGTTTCACTAAAAATTAACACTAACTTAACGGATAATTTTTTTTCACATCAGCCGCCATATAAACAATGTTAAAATATCTCAAAATCGGAATTATCTAACTCCACTTCTTGCTGTGCTACCTTGCAATTTGTATAGGATATTATCATTTATTCCAATATATTAGTCTTTTCATTATCATGTTATTTTTTAATTAAAATTCAATCGCTCGACCTGAGGATCAACATTTTCATTCTATACAATAACACTGAGCAACTCAAAAAGAAACTGTTTTTTGTCTGAGAAAGAAACATATGTGATTCTGAAAGTATTTTTTCTCCTGAATTCAAATGTGATCTTGATTATTCTCCATCACGCAAAGTTTCCGAGAGACAGGAATTTAGAATTTCAAACACTTTACTATTTTCTACATTCGTAACTATACAATATTCGAACATTCGGACTCACGTAGAAAGAAAGAAATGACGATTTCCTGCTATATTTCGCCTGTGGAGCAAACCTCTGGATTGTCCAACATTAATCGGCCAGCATATTAGGATTCCGTTTCCCTTGATATCTTTTTTCTATAGCTGAAATCTCCTGAGTAAGCTCAATTAGTTTCATTTTACAGTGGACAAAAATTTTATTAAAAAATAATTTTAAAATCCATTAATTGAAACAAAATACTCTGGCCGATGGTGAATTCCGAATACATATTTGAAAACACGATAAAAAAACTGCATTAAATACCACTATTGGTACTCATGAGACAGAAACATGTTGACAAGTGTAATATACAACAGTAGAGAAAATTCTTTATCTTTATACATCCTAACTACAACCTCGAGTCTGTGTGTATGAATAATCTCACGAATGTTCCCTGCACATTTTAATCTTGACAATTGTTCAGCATTTTTCGGTACTCCTTAAATATACTTTATTTCAATATAATACTACATGATACCCATGAGCTTTTTGCTTAACTTATCATGTGGCAATTTACATCTGCTAATACAGCTAAGTTAAATATGATCAATATGGGCAATTGTTTATTCCAGTAAATCCTGAATTTATTCTGAGCAAAGAAGATCGTCGTAAGTTCCAAATCAGACACAGTATAATTACTCTCAACTATCGTCAAATTGAATCAAAACAGCACCCAGGCCAGTCTTACTCGCGTCTGTGTTGATTGGAAATTCTCTATTGATTTCAGATCTTATGGAAAGCAAATCTGTAATTTATTTTTAATATTCCTTTCAACTAATGGCTTTCCGGCCTTTTCCATTTAATATTCGTTTTCATCAGCCCTCTCAGCTCACTTGCGGCTGAGGCATAATTGATTACTAACTTCGAATAATAATTCAGGATTCGTAAGAATCACGAAGTTGTTTCAAATTCTTGTGTGCAGGAATTTCAAGGAATCCTTGTACCTTGTCCAGGTTAGGAGTAATTCCTTAATTAGAGAACCTATATTCTAGGAGTTGAATCTCCGAACTAACGAACACAGAATTTTCTGGACTCATTTTCATTCCATTTTGACGTAATTGTGAAATTATTTAATCAATAATGTGAGACAAATGATTCTCAAAAAAATATTCGACATAAATTCTTTCATATTTATTATAATCATGAGATAATACAATATATGATACCCTGAAAGGAGAAATCACTCTATTTCTCATACAGAAAGCACATTTGGTAAATTCGTAGACGCGTACATTGTGATCAAAGGCAGTATATTGGCGTAATTAGTTCGATTTGCCAAAACAACGACTTGAAGTTAATAGAACTATCATATCTTCCAGTTTTTATGTTCGCGATTGATGCTTGTGTAGTCCTGGGACTGTAATTATCCCGAATAGTAAAATAATTATACCCTCGACTGTCTAATCATAAGCAAATATTACTGCTTTACTTCATAATCCAACAAATACGTATAATTGGTAATGGACGAATTAAAATATTGTGTTATTCCTTGAGTTAATAATTCTTCTATCATGTCATTTATTAATAGGTTTACTTTTATATTTCTATTCGCTAATGTTTTATCACATTAAAAGAATATAGGTAGCAAGTACACAATACAGGTTTCTTACAAAAATAATTTTTGTTCTTTATCAAAATAGCACATAACATGCATTTGTTACTCCATGAATTTTTAACAATTTTTTCTAATTAATCAGAAACTTTCGCCTGTAACTTTGTCAATAATTACGCAGTAAAAAAAAGGAATCTCATTTATCTTAGTAGCATAGCTATTAACACATTCTTTATGTTCACATTTAAATTCATCGACTCTATCGTCACTAATACATTCGTCCGCGTTTCTACACCGCAGATAACTATGGATACTTTCATCTGAGGTTTCCATTCGGAAGAAAATTATCAATATCATTAATATTATGATCTTTGTTGAAAAGGTTTCAGCGCGCCACATTTATCAAATCACGATCATCATTAATATTACATCTAATATATAAAAATGTTTTTTGTTTGTTTGTTCGTACTTCATGCGAGGCCATACCGTTCATCGGATTGAGATGGGGCTTTTTCCAAAATGTTCAGGAGATTCTCGGTATGAACATAGACTATATAAGAGTTGTGATACTCAACTCCTACATCCTTAAAATCGCCCTTCGTAGTGGAACGTGAAAAAAGCAGCTCTTTGGACAGTTAAATGACTTAAGCTGCCTAAACCATAACAAGCACACATTAATGTACACAGAATTGAATATCTCAAAAAATGTACAAAAAATGTCCGCTGAAGTATATATTTACTTCATACAGATAACACACCTAGCCATTTTTGCCTTTCATTGATGCCAAGTAGATCAGGAGAAGTGGATTCCGGGGGAAGCATTTCCAGCCATACCATTCATCCGATTGTATTGGAGCTTTTTGCAAAATGTTCAGGAAGGTTATAGGTTATAAGAGATTTTTAACGCTCAAGCCCTTTACCCTTAAAAATCACCTTCTGTAGTGACAAAACGTGAAAAATTGTCGCTTTTTGTAAGATTAAATGCCATATGCTGCCTAAACCATAACGAATACACAAAATTATTGTACACAAAATTTGAATACCTCAAAAAACGCTACAGAAAAATCCGTGACAGCATATGTTTATTTTTAATGATAACTCACAATAACCATTTTGTCTTCCATTGATGGCAAAAAGATTGGGATAAGTAGATTCCCGGGCAAGCATATGATGCCGTACCATTCACCCGATTTGTCTTGGGGCGTTTTGCAAAATGTTCAGGATTTTCCCGGGAAGGGTATAGGTTATAAGAGAGTTTTAATGCTCAAGGCCTTCACCCTTAAAAATCACGTTCTGTAGTGGAAAAACGTGAAAATATGTCGCTTTCTGTAAGCTTAAATGGCTTACGGTGCCTAAACTGTAACAAATGCACACAAGTATTGTACACATAATTGAATATCTCAAAAAATTCGACAGTAAATGTCCACGACAGCATATATTTATCGTCTAAGGATAACTCAGAATAATCATTTTTGTCTTTCATTGATGCCAAGAAGATCGGGATAAGTAGGTTTCCGGGCAAGAATAGCAGCGCACGGCGAGTATTCTCTTATATATAACTCGAAATAACGAATTTTGTCTTTGAGCTCATTTTTGCCAAGTACATCAGGATGCGTAGATTCCTGGGCAACGCCTGGTAATCAGCACGGGGTATCTAAAAGTAATAACGATATAAATGTATACTTATTTTTCGTTTTACTTATTCAACTAAATGCAAAAACATATTGTAATTTATTTAGGTGTAGCAGCGCACGCCGGATATTAGCTAGTTCTTGATTATAATAACGTGTTCTTCCATTATGCTATTTAGTTTCTCACTTTTCTCTTCTCCTCATATTCTTCAATAAATGGTATTACGACTATAAAATTAAATTTGTTGCACAAAAGTTTTTTATTACACTCAAAATATATTATATTTTTTTATTGGTAAAGCATGTCACAACTTATAAGCGTGTCGCAAATTAAGTATGGAGGTATGAGACACATTGCACTAAAACATGTCCTCCTATATTTATCTCCGGCAAACATTGTATTTAATTGGCAACGTATTTTTACCCATGGCTAGTTTACGGTATACACCATATATTCAGTTATTATTTTACTTTCTCAACGATTCAGAGATTTATAAAACTTCTGTCTATTGTCGTATTAAATCATCCACTATCAGCGGTACAATTAATCCTAGGTGGACGACCTGCAATATTCAATTACTTAATTTCACTTAAAGGCATTTTATTTTCAACCTTTGAAGTGTTTGCATTATTTATTGTTGGTTTGCCGTTCACTCGACATTCATTAATTGTAAAATATCCAATCAAACCTGAAGGTTGGAATTTTGAAAAGTTGTGAATAAAATCGAAGCACTTTTCTTTAAACCCAGATCCTTGACCGATTGAGATACATAGCGGAGTCTCATACATAACTTTAGAAAATTTAAATTTTGAGATACCTTGCTGTCTACCTCTTTATTATTCATGTGCATTACGTTATCGAATCTTACTTTCGAATTTTGATCCAGATAATGCACCAACATAGAATCAATTATGCCATGTCTCCTTCTTTTATCAGATTCATTTTTCAATTAGTTAACATTTTCTGTCTAAGAAATATCTCCCCGAGATTCACTTCCGTTAGCATTCCTCCTCCATTTTCAGTTTCGGGGAGAAGTTCAAAACATATGTTTACTTTCATCCACTATTTCGACACTCATGCTGTTTATCTGTCTATTATTTGCATATTAATTCCTTCTATGCAAATTTTCTATTTCATGGTTTATACTTTTACCGTTTTGTATTTTAGATTTATTTGTACAGCCTTTGAAATAATTGATGGCGCACATACAATATTCAAGTCTCAGAACGAAGCCACTGCGCATGATCAGAGATCAGCTACCTGGTTCACAAGTATACAACCATTTGAGAAACTAAATTCGTTCTATTTCGTTGTGTGTCGTGCAATGGAAAACAATGTCGTGTAAATACATATTGCGGTAAACACTGAAAATAAATCAAAACAGAAGAAATGAAACAACGGAAAAAAATTTATTGAAATAAATACGAGAAAGAAAAAAATCATGGCAGCAGGATCGAACACGCGACATCATGCACGGGAAACAGAAGCTCCCTCTACTAGACCTCAACCATTTCTTCTAGAAATTGTCTGTATGAAGTGATGCAGGACTTCAGGACTTACTTGTATAATCAAATTAGACATTAATTTAAATTAATCAGATCCATTTTGTATTAGTATTGGAAATAAATAATTTTATTATTCCATGTGTTTTGTAATCAAAGTAATGAGACGTTACAACCGTTATTCATTTTCTATATATAAATATATATATATATATATATATAAATGGATGTTTTAAGAAGATCAGCTGGAAAATCTAGAATGGATAAAATACGAAATAAAGAAATAAGGGAAATTATGGGTGTACATGAGGAGCCAGACATCATAGACATCATAGAAAAGAAAATATTGCAGTGGTATGGTCGTGTCAAATGAATGCCAGAGCAAAGATTGCCAAAAATTGTTATGGAATGGATCACAATGGAAAGTAGGAAGAGAGGAAGACCGAACAAAACTTGGATAGAAGCGGTACAAGCAGCTATGAATTTCAGAGGAATGGGGAAGATCAATGGATAGATAGAGAGGAATGGCGTTTGGTTTCCGGAAGACGGCGGCAGCTGCCATGATACCGGATGATGATGATATGTATATATATATATATATATATATTAACTGTTTCCTTTAATTTATATGAGATGATAATAATAAAGCTGATGATGATGGTCGGATGATTTTTGGGGACCGTTGGGTAGTAAGCTTCCTACATTTATCATACAGATGAGGAAAGACCCAGAAAATATCTGACACGGGAGACCATCCCCACCGGGAATATTTTCATATATATATATATATATATATATATATATATATATATATATATATATACAAAGTTATTTATATAACGAAACCTGGTAACACGTAAGCATTATGACAATTAACGACGTTATTAAATAATAAGAAATACAAAAATATACCTGACCAGAATCGATCGTGGGCCCGCGTCGCTTCGTCAAAAAAAGAGCATCTTACCAACTACTCCACTGAAGTGAACGATACAAATGCTGCATTTAGAGAGACTTAAGCCGACCGCTTTATACTCAAACGAGTCAGAATATGCAACAACATACTGGTGTGAATCACTCTTTAAAACTCCAACTTTCCATCATCAAGGGCTGCGCCATCATTTTTTTCAAAGGCTGTACAAATGTGTTACCATGTCAATAAATTCTATCTTTATTCTATAGGTAACTATCATATTTCACCGTATCATTTATCCTTCCAAACTCACCATACGTTTATTCAACAGGTATCCTGCCCTTTCCTGAAAATAGTTATTTGTTTTTTCAAACCCTTCTCTATAAACGATCTCCCTTTTTTCTTTCTACATAGACAATATCTTTAGCATATCAGAAATATTTTGTAGTCTGACTACTAGAGATGGTGTCTAATTCCATCAGGGAAATGATGCGATAATATATATAATACCTAGTGACTCTTCAATAGACAGTTGCAATATAGAATTGACCCTTGCTTTCTCAAGAACATATCCGAAACAAATTTGATTTGTTTTACAATTGTATTTTCCTCCTGAAATATCTAGACTGGCTGTGCTTTGCCTCTCGTGTACCCAAATGTAATTCATGAAGCAGTTTTGAAAATGTTATAGTTCATAGAATCATGACAAGCAACTCTTAATCACAACTCTCCTGAATCTTTCAAATTAATTTTAAAAAACATAATTTCATGTCGGTCATCCTTTCCAAAATACTCATCTAATCCAATAATATAATCTAACGGGCTCTGACGTATGTTATCATAAAAACTAGAAAACTTAATCTCAGATAGGAGGTTCGCTGGAATTTTACATGTATTACTTTTATTTTTAAATGGATGAAAATAAACTTTATTACAGGACCATTCTTCCACAATTTTAGTTCCTTTACCTATATAATATCTGTCATTAGATTTCAAATTATATACTTTAATCTAATACAGAAATCGTATTGACCCACCGATCTACTTTATAATTTATATATCCCACCTCTTAATTAATTCTTATTGCTTCGGTGGATATTCGTATTTGAAGTTCAACTCTGCACCAGATAACCTTTTCTTCAAGATAAACTTTTCAGTCCATTTTCCTCCTTAGATTCTAAATTATCCACTTATCTCCGCATATCTGTCCAACTTCAATCACATATATTTCAATGTCATTCAACCTACTATTCACATCAATAGTATTTTCATTAGTAACTACACGTAAATCGTATATAAATTAATCATCGATTATTTTCTACTACCATTCTTTTACATTCGCTTATTTTCTAATGAGATTTTTTCACTGGAATCTGCAAATTTTAGTTCTAACTTATCACTGTTCAGTTGGCATTCTATTCTAAGACTTTCAATTTTTTGTTCTAATTTAAAACTGTTTTCATTCAATCTGAAATATGGTTCAACATGATCGACTGTAAAAAATATCGATACTTCGTGGGTGGTGTAAAAGTACAAAAAAGCATTACAATCATTTGAGTATATCCTTGAACTGAAAATTGTGTGTGTCGACGTTACCAGTTATTTCAAATCAGTCTAATAATGGCAACTTCATCAAGATGATTATGTGTAAATGACCCAAATATGTTTCGTTACATCTGCGGTCTCACACTCTAAAACGCAGGAGAGAGAACACAATGTAATTCGTAAAAAATTAATACATATATTATTTTGGTATAATTTTGGAAACAAAGAAAAAATTTTGCGCAACATACTGTTCGTCATACATGCGTTGCAGGTTTGAGAAAATTTACAGATTGCAACTAGAGAACTTTACCAATCATATTCCAATTGTATGGAGAGAGCATTAAACCATGTCGATGATTGCTATTTTTGTATGGCGAAATATGGCGGTTATAACATGAACAGATTGAAAGGAATATTATTTATCCAATCCTAAAATCTGCCATAGGATCCGTACCACTACATTTCCGTGCCTAAACGCCCATAGATTTAGAATCACCAACATCAACATCATCATCAGTAGCAGGTGAAATATCAAATTATGATCATCACTCCATATCCACACGGTTAACACGAGAAGAACCGAATGATGTGGTAAGAGATGAGGGTCTCTCATGAGAAAGAGCACAAATATTGTAGTACCGATTAAAGGAAAAACGTATGCTTACTCCGGGCACAAAATTCATCTCGTTTTGAACAAGAGAAACGGAATTTAGTGAGTATTTACTACAGACGCCTATCTTGTTTATTGTAAGAACTTTGAAAGTGTATTATCAATATATGTAATTATATACAACACGAATGAATTGAGGTTATTTATAGTTTCTAACAAAACAAGCCTCAAGGCCGTATATCTACACATTGGAAATAAGTATGCCTCAGTGCCGATAACATTCTTTGCACTTAAAGGAAACCTATGTAAATATGGTGATGCTGCTGAAGTCATTATGCTATTCGAAATAACAATGGGTTGTGTGTGGAGATCTGAATGTAATAGAAATGCTGCTGGGAAAATAGGCTTCACAAAGTTTCCTTGTTTGCTGTGTCTCTGGGATAGTTTTGCCCATAAAACGCTTTGGATTAGAACAAGAATGAATCTTGGCGAGAAATATGTGTTAAGAGAATCTCTGACGAATGGAGAGAAAATCATCCTGCCGCCTCCATATATTAAACTAGGAACCACGTGACACTTCGTCGAAGCACTGCATAAAGATGGTGTTTACTTTAGTATATAAATTCTAAATTTCCCTATCTGTCTGAGGCTAAAATCAAATAAGGTATATTAGTGGGACCCGACATAAGAAGTTTGGTCAAAAATGAAGTACTTGAAAATGTAATGTCCCTAGAAGAACGACTGGCTTCGACAGGATTTACAATATATTGGGCAATAGGAAACACCCAGATCTCAAATTCATTGTGGACAATTTGTTGACAGCTATAAAAAATGTAGTATGCAATATGAGCATTATACTCCACTTTCCTCATAGCCAACTTGACTTCGTCCCAAACAACCTTGGAGATTTTAGCGAAGAACATGGACAAAGGACTCATCGAGATATGAAAGAAATAGAATCACGTTATCAAGGCAGTTGGGTTGAAGCCATAATGGCTGACTACTGTTGATCTCTAAAAGGAGACAATATGGAGATACAGCATAGAAGATAATATGGAAGACAAAATTTCAATATGAAGGGGAAGCGGTACTGAAGAGTTGTGTCTGCGTAAAACTTGGAATACGTTGAACTTGGATTGTGATTAGTAGGGATCGGACATGAAGTTAGATTAAGTGAAGTCTTACTATACCTAATATTGCTTGATGAGAGAGTAGTAGGGGTGTAGTAGAACCAGTCTTACTAGTATGACCTTTGTGCTGTACTCTTTACAGGTGGTATAGGCGGGTAGTGAAATAAATAACTAATTGTGGTTTACAAGTTTATTTTGTTGCGTATAATACTTTTTAACTTTTTAAATTAAACGCTACAGTACAACAAAAAGTTAAACAAATTTATAATCTCCGTACATTAATTCTATAAATACAATGCTGCGTACGTTATTACAAAAAATAACGAGTTAATTATATTTGAAGAGAAAATTTTTTCGCCTAGACCGGGACTCGAACCCGGGACCCTTGGCTTTCCGGACCAAGTGCTCTACCAACTGAGCTACCGAGGCGAGTTACGATCTAGACGCAAATTTTTCTCTTATGTACGTTGTAATTCCCTCGCGCCAAATGCTTGAAACCATAGCTTCTATCTTTGCAAATGGCGGCTTCTTAGTTAAGAAGACATTTATTGGGAATTTAAAAAAAAATTCTCTTCAAATATAATTTATCCTTCTATGAGAAGTGTTAAATTAATAATAAAAATCGTCAATAGAAGCCCTACTGGCTATAAAGTAGTGTTAAATTCCCAATAAATATCTTCTTAATTAAGAAGCCGCCATTTGCAAAGATAGAAGCTATGGTTTCAAGCATTTGGCGCGAGGGAATTACAACGTACATAAGAGAAAAATTTGCGTCTAGATCGTAACTCGCCTCGGTAGCTCAGTTGGTAGAGCACTTGGTCCGGAACGCCAAGGGTCCCGGGTTCGAGTCCCGGTCTAGGCGAAAAATTTTTCTCTTCAAATATAATTTATCCTTCTATGAGAAGTGTTAAATTAATAATAAAAATCGTCAACGAGTTAATTATTTCTGCACAATTAGTATCTTCGTACAGTTTTAAATAATGATGTAACACAAAAAAGTATGTGCACTGTACATAATAATTTTAAAACCCTGTTACTTAAACTCGTTTCTCTTCTGTAGAGCTGTTACAATGAATAATAATGTTTTTTCGTAAAGTTTCAAAGGAAAAACTTCTTAGGTGACTGTTCAAGCAATGTTTATATATAGAAAAACTCCTTTCTACTTCACATGAGGTAACTGGTGCAAAACGAAAGTAGGGTATATCACAGGTATCTAACATGGAGACAGTACATGAGTTCTTGTTGTCCATTAGAAAATCCTTTATACTGGAAATAGCTGAGTATCCAGGGTTTTTCAGCAATATACTTTGCAATTTCTGTTTTGCAATTTCAGATGCCAAAATTACCTCCTGTTTCATCAAAATGTCGCGATAAAATTTATACCTGTTTTATGGAATCAATCAATGCTATATGTGAAGATTCCAGTTTTTATTATTATTAAATGTATATCATTGTAGACGTTGTTGATTACCAGCAAATTTTGATACAGTTGTCCTTACATCAGAGATTTTACAATTTTTATCGCCGAACTTCTTCAGCATTGAATTTATTAACTACTTTAACAATCACTTCATTATGCTGTAACTAGTATGCAGTGGTCTGCAACCAAATCCCCCATCGAGTTAAAACAGGTTGAGGTGTCAACGGGATTTGTGATGCATTTTCCTTAAATTTCTGTTGCCTAGAAGGGGCCTTTAAAAATATTTTCTCATGTTTGATACAATATGTTCACATCAGAGAAATCAACCTAATATTTTCGGCTACACGATGAAGTCCATGAGCCAAGCTAGTTACATGTATTATTTTCATAAATCGTTCTTTAATTCTGGAAGCTGATTCACTATATAAGGGGCTGCGTCTGTTACAAATATGAAAACATTGTCTCTTTTTATTTCATTGGACCATAGCAGAGACATAGCATTTTCAAAAAGGTTCTCGATTTCTGAATTGTTGACTTAATTTAAGACTTCGGTAGTTAACAAAAATTTATTCCCGGGGTTTTCAGGCGATAATATCCCCACTATCACATTTCCCTCAGACCTTCTGGATGCATCCTGGGTTTCATCGATTAACACCCATATTTTATGATCTGCCACGGTATTTCAATGTATTTCAGAACGTCTTCATAAAAAGGAGATAAATAATTCCTGCGTAAAGTTGTTTCATAAGGATTATTTCATCCCGCATGTTTCTAAGTTTCTAAATTTTGAACTACATTGAAAGGAATATTCCATCGTTTCGCATAAATCCTTGCAAAATTAACGATCATTACAAGTGTCTGAAACTCATTGTGCAGATGACTGTATTTCATCGTCAAGCATATGTTTTATATTCCCAATGTGTGTTTTAGATTAGCAATGGCTCTTGGTAAAAATTCTTCAAATCTACATTACACAATTTACAAAATATTTTATCTTCTTTTAGGCAAAATTACTCAGGGCCGTACTCACGTACAAGTGAATTCATCTTGTGTGTGTTTGGGTTTCGGCATGTTGCAATCATTAATCAGATCGTGGTGATCGGTATTATGACTTCACTGCATACTATACTTGTAGCAGCACAGCAAAGACGGCAATGACTCTGGCACTGCGCACGGGACAGAACTAACTAGCCTACCTGTGAAGTCAACTGTTTGAAAGCGAAACGTTAATGAAAAGGCAATGAGTCCGAGCTCTAGTGATTAGGCTTATAAACAAATGAGCGCTGTTTTATGTTTATTATATATATTTTAAAAATATATCAGGTTACTAGTATTGATGCAAATCACTTGATGTATAAATTAAAATGTCAGTATTAAGACAATTGTAATATGGAAATTTCTACATCATTATAATTTTTTCATACGTGATAGACAAAATATGACTACATATTTTTCATCAGTGGCCACCAAATTAATAAAATTCACATTCAGGATTAAAAACCTCTAACAACAATTTTAATTCGCAGCCCTGTGAAATTAATTTTTTTCTCTAAACTAAGAAATTATTACTTAGAGCCATCGAATTGTTGCAGCTACAAACTCTTTCCTTGCTATCCTAATTCTCTGATATTCCCATTCTTTGTAATTATTTAGAGATCATTAATATTCTCTCTTAAATATTATGTTTCTTACTCCTTAAAAGCTCGTTTTATATTACCGAATTGTTCTAAATGTAATTCATTTGGCTCGTGTAACCAATTATTTTGTTCCAGCTTTATTTCTTTACTATGTTAACACATAACTCATCCAATTATTTCTTATTTTAACTTTTCTTTAAATATTGTACATTTTCTGATGCTGACAATTAAATAGTATCTGTCCTGGTATACCTACCTCTCTTTATATCACATTTTTCTTCGGTTGTCTTACTTTCCTCTTACAATTAATGTATTTCAAATGTATTAGAAATTTTTCCGCAGTTATTTAATTCTAAAGAGAATATTTAACTGGAGGTGGAGGTGATGAAGGTTTATCTCGGCCAGAAATCTATGAACGGTCTTCAGGGAGGACATAGGGAAATCTAATAGGTTGCGAGTTAAATATTTAACAAATTTGTAGTTCAAAGTAGTGATATTTTGTTCAAAATTTGTTTATATTTTCAAGGCACAATGAATTCCGCGTAACCAATTAAGTAGTTCCTTAATTAAGTAAATATTTAAATATTTTATAGGGTACACCGGGAGAAATCTCATTTTATAAAATATTCTCTATTTTGAGGTAAAAATTAATTATTTATACAAACTATATAATCAATACTGTATAGATATTACGTACATAAAAACGATATATAACAGACTAATTAATTAATGTATAATCCATGACAATCCATGTTGTAAAGAACTCAGTCCCGATCCGAATTGTCTCGGTGGTACTGGGTAAAACGTATCGCTACTGAGGTAAATAGAATCAGAAGGAAATATTATTGTTTCCGTATATATAACCCACAAAAGAAGATTTTACTTCCAAAAGCATTAACACAGCGTTAATGATACCACAGTGCACTTTTCTTGCACTTATTCCAGTCACGTGTATTACGGCATCTGTCATCGCTATCTGATAACTTTTCAGAAGTTTCAGATTTATTTTGTTTCATCTTGTGATTTCATCCAGGACAGATGGTCTTCCAAATGCTTTGAGATTCTCTAACGTTGATCACGGTATATGTGAAATTACTTCTGTGGGTTTTATATATGACATTTTCCCTGATTTAATTACTTCAGCAACTTTAATTCATTTATATTTACAAATAATTATATATTTTTATTTTATTCAAAAGTGCCGTTGTCAGTATTTACACCAGGCTTTGAATAGATTCACAAAGAAATTTACATGACATTTAAACTATGCACATAAATTCAACGAATAACCCTAGTTAGTTAAGCACAAGTGGCCAAAGTGTAGTAAATATTTTTCAGCAACTGAATAATTGAATTAGATGTGAGGAATAAGAAGGTTCATTAACAACAACGAAAGTTAAAATGAAATCGAAAAGAATGACCATTGCAGAACAGAATGATCAGATTAAAACCACAAACACAACAGCAATGAGAATTTTCACAGGAAACTCTCCAATCCAGAATAAGTAAAAAAGAAACACTTGCGATGCGCATGATACTAACCAACACATTACAACTTTCTTATCTCTAATCACAAAAAACTGGCGACTCAGGCAACGTCCATTAACAAAACAAACATATCACTTAAATGAAACAACTAACTTTAGTGATAAGCCCAATGAACTTCCAATAATACATCACTCACGATTAAAGGCATTGAGAACAAACATGACACACCACCAGATCAAGCTAAATAGCTCACCCTACAAATAATAAGAAAGAAGTGCCCAGAATCATGACGGTTAAGAATGTACACTGACGGTTCAAAAACAAAGGTGAACACTAAAGCAGGACCTGGAGACTTCCGTAAATTATTCAACCACTTTCTAACTCTTTGTTCCAACAACTCTACCTTCAATTGAGAAATGAAAGACATACAAGTTGTACTTATAAGTCTTACATACAACGTGACAAAATTTAATAAGGAAATAGCCCTAATAGTCTCTAAATCTGCCTTCTCATCTAATAACTAAAATAAAGTTCGAGCATCAGAAAACATAAGTGAATAACAAACAATATGGAAATTTGTACAAAACCAGAAAACGTGGGTGAGTTCCAATGGATTCCATCTACCATCGGAATAATTCGCAATGAAATATCAGATAATTTCGCCAAGAAAGGAACTGACACAAACATTTTTAGTGATTCCTGACCCACGTCTGATACGGCAGGCTGGTGACATCAATAAGGTATGGGATGCTGAGAACTCCAAATTATCTCAAGAAGCAACGAAACAAAAACTATGGGAAAATGCAGAGGAAATAGCAATTTAATTTAAACTGAAAAAGACGTATGGAAGCTGTCGCCAGGTTTTGGCTGACGACGGGATATGACTGTCTCCTCCAAAGCATCCACCGATTGGGAATGTACCAATCCACCAGCTGCCCACTTTGTTTGGATCACCAGCAGCAAGTGAATCCACAACTGCTCAACTGCCCACAGCTAACAGGAGAATTCCAAGGAAGATTGGATTTTGTCAGTTTTTACTCATAGGGAAAAATAGCAGTATTGCCAGTTCCTGTCATTTGAAAAATAAATAAAGACCACTAATATCGAACTTTTTTCATAAATACAGATTAACATGTCTAGGCTTGGAAATTTGTCCTTGCCAAATATTTCGCTCAAGCAGTAATTCTACTGCTATTGATTCAAAATGGCCACTTGTAAAGGAAGATACTTTGTCCGAATTTACCTAATGTATCCGAACTAACTTCAGATAACGGTACGCATTACGGGCTTTCATTGGATGGCGACCAACATATTGAATTATAATATTTTCAGGTTTCAAGCAAAAGTGATGTACTAATATACAGGATTTTTCAGAAGAGATGGTTAAAATTCACACAAGGAAAGTACAGGCCAAATGTAGCTCCAATAAGCATGGATCCGCAAATCAACCGTTGTCGAGATATCTCATAATTCGAGTTAGTAACCAACTCTAAACGCCCTGGATATTTACGTTGGTATCTCAAGGTTTGGAATCAACTACCATTTTGACGAAATGCGCAACAACGTCTCTTTCTTCCTACGTGCACTGTGCGTAAAGGCCTCACAATCATTTACAGAATTAATGACACCATGGCCAGAGATTTTAACAATAAAGAGTAGGCTGACATACACTTAATGTATGGCAAAGCGAATGACAGAGTGCTTGAGGCTGCACGATTGCATGAAGAAGATGTTCCTCTCCGCAGGCAGTCCGATATGTTTAAATTTATCGGCTTACTTCAGCGCCTTACAGAAACTGAGTGTTTCGCACACCATGCACGAAAAGGTAAACGTCATGTTGAAGACAGAGTGTTACGCAGTGTAAACAAAGGTCCGAGTATTTCAACAAGGAGAATTACTACCCAGGAGAGTGTCACGAGTCGTAGCAGTGTGTGGCGGATGTTACTTCGGGAATTACCGTATGTGTATAATTTCCAGCTAGTGCAAGCAGACTTCCCTCCTAGAGAGAATTTCTGCCAATGGATGCAACAACAATGTACCATGAAGCAGTATTCTGATCATGGATGAAGCAGGGTTTATCCGTGACGCTATTTTTAACTCCCATAACTGTCACATATGGGCCGATGTCAACCCTAATGCAACATACTTTTCACGACATCAGCAGCGTTTATCGTTGAACGTCTGGGCAGGACTGATCGGAAACCGCATAATTTGACCATACTACCTACCACAGAGACTAACCGGAGAACGGTTCAGACGGTTTCTGGGAACTGTACTTTCAGATCTCCTTTATCATGATGATGTTTCACTGAACCAACGCCTGAACACGTAGCTCATGCTTCACGGTACCCCTTCACATTTTCAATTATGTGTGCGCCGGCTTTTAACTCGAATTTATGGTCAACATTGGATAGGTTTGATATGTATGAATACAGACCATAATTTCTGCAACACCACATATATATATGTATATATATATGCTGTTTCAGAAATGATGTTCTGTAATTCATACATATCAAACATATATATATAACATTTAAAATGTAACATTTATGATTGAGTCTGGAGTGAAAAACGAAATAACCCGCATTACCCCAATAAATATGACTTAAATTACCCTAAATTATAAAGTTTGATAAAATAACTCGTGCACAATCTGATTGTACACAATAGCGTTAATATAGAAACATAATCATACATATTGATATACATATTAAGATAAAATATCATTCCACATTTAATAATACCCTAAAAAGTGCGTTAAATGCCTTGAAATGGAACACACGATAATTAAATTGGATGATTGTTTACAGGCAGCTGGACAATAGTAACAACGAAGAAGGAAGACAGCTTTCGAATGAAGTTCTATATGGCTTCATAGCATATATGTTAGTGAAAGGTGGCAGCACAATTTTCAGATTGAAATAACTTATTTCCTTTTGATATCATTAATAAGCGTGTAACTAAAAACAACCCGATTTCCCCCGGTCTACTCTATATTTAAATTGTTGAAGCTTCGACCGATATTTAGGTAGTATAATATATCAAACGACTCTACTTATACGTAAGTAGTTCCAAAATTTTCGTAACGGAAATTTTATATTGTTGGGTGTGCATCCTGTAGGCATGAGTTCACCAGAAGCAATGTCTTCCATATTGCAAGAAGACTGCCCACTTTCGATAGTCGCATGACTAAACGTTATCTCTGATTGGATAATATATTAATATAATATATTATATATACTACTGGACAATTGAAAATATAAGAACCCAATCATTTTTAAATATTATAAATGAATATTCTCTTAAATACTGTAATTTGAATAAAACTGGTTTTCGTGAAATTCTTAAAACTTAAGAAATTAACAACAATATACGGAAAGCAATTATCGTAGCTATTAAAATACTGTAGCAATTTTGTATATGTAAGTATAGAGCGATTCCATCAAAATGTCACACCGAGGTGAAAATGTTTAAATTGACGAAGGGATAATTTTGTTCACGTAATATATATAGTTAACGATCATGTTTCCTGATGCTATAAGATAATGTTACAAAAGTGTATTATTGTAATCTAATATTAGTGGTAGAACGCGTCATATTACAAACCTGTAAAAACACGCAGAATTTTACCAATTTGTTCTTTAATGATTCTGTTATATTAATTCGTTTTATTTCACAACCTTGTTTGTTAAACCATACTTTGGTCCTCCTTAGTCGCATATGTAATACTATGAATTGCATTATAATGTTCTGTATAACTTAAATGAGTCCTATAATTGTTAACTGTAAGCTACAGTTAGTCAGTAACGGAAAACGTATAAATATTACTCTACACTACGTAATAATTTATGGATTAAAATTTCCTCTTAAGTTCTATGTTATAGGTACATAAATAACATAACACTATTGATAACAATTTCTTGTAAAGTAATTCTATCGCGCTAGAGTCCCGTGACTGACCGAGTTTTTGTCCCCTCATTTATATTGCTAATACGCATAGCGCAGACAGTTGCTTGGTGCACTAATCTGAGGATTAATATAAACATGGTTTGGGAAATATGGTAGACTGTTCGGTTGAGCTGTTCCATAAAATAATTACTGGCCTTTTTTCTGTGTCAATTTGAGCTAAAAGGCAGTCAGCGGAAGCATTTAAATATATTTGGGAAACGTTTGCAGTAAATTAAGCTGCCATATTTGTTGATTTCTCAGAAAATCATTCCTACTAAAAACAGAATGAGATCTAAGCAGTTCATTGGAACAATAAGCATATCTCAATATTAACTGCTGTTGCCTAGTTTAGATGGAAGTTGACAGAGAATTTCTGAAGAAATACTATGTCTTAGTGTTGGGTTATGTGACACATGACAAGTATGCTACAAATATTTGCTTAAGAATAGTGTTTTCTGAAGTATAAGAACTTCTTGTAAAACTTGATGTGATAAAAAGTTTCCGTTGTATTAGCTGGTACTTACAAATAGGCTTACACATTCAGCAATGTGGCATTGATTAACTTGCATATTTGGATTTTGACATACAATTGAATATCATTGAATTCTATCATGGAAAGTGTGCTGTAGATGCGATTGGCGACCAAGTAAAAAGGATGGGAAAGAAGATACAAAATATTGCAGAATTCTATAATGTGAGCTGTAAAACTAACCAAGTACTTGTCCAGGAGGGTCACAAAGTGATATAGAAGAAGGAAACAAATATCTAGAAAAACAATTTGAACATCCTTCTGCTATCACGGACTCATTGCGTTCACAATGAGAAAGTTTTGGACCCTTATGTTATAGAGTATGCACAACTGTAAACAAACAAACAAATAGCGCAACAAATTCATTAGTTCGTGTGTTTAAAAATCTGAATGGTGCGACAGAAATAAATACCCCTTGGCCTACCTGCCGGCAGCTGATATCACGTCCAAATATATTAATGACAAAAGTGGACAATAATCTAGCCAATATATAGGGATGTGGTAAGCATGTCGGGAACTCCAGCCGTTATGACTGGTTTTCTCAACTGCAACCTCAAAATATTGTATCTGCCCAAATTCTGCACGATTCTGGGCGTGCGCTAGTCGCATTGTGTCCGAACTTCCATGAAAAAATGTGTTCTCTCACGAGGACTTGAACCAGTGATCTCTATTAAGACATCTTGACACAAACCATTTAGCTACAACGTGGGTATTCGTGTGTGACAGGAAACATTATTATTTCATTAATGATAGTGAAATAATACATGCATAAGCGAATCTGATATATCGATGTTATTAATTGAGTCACTAGAAGACTAATGTGTATATTTTTATAATTGAGTTTAAGAATAGAATTTACTATGTCAGCAATTGGACGGCTTTCTCATGTTATATAAATAATTTGTTTTTTTAGGTATATGCGCTATGATAAATAACTAACATATTAAACAACACTAAGAAACTGTGGTTGGAAGTAAATGTCAATAAACTGAATATATATTCACATATACAAACACATTATATAATAACAAAGAACTGTTAATGAAGAATGCGGGAAACTTTGAAGAAATAACTTACTTAGTTACTTGCTTACTCACTGGCACTATCAAACCCGTATGTTCATGCCCGCGCGGATATAAGCTCTCCATACATCCCTATCCTGAGCTAATGATTTTCCAATCATCCCCTGTATAATCTACGTCCCTCAAATCATAGTTAATATTATTCTCCCACCTCATTCTTGGTCTGCCAACTGGGCGTTTTCCTTCTGGCTTTCCTACAAGAAGCTTCCATGCAAGTCTTTCATTCCCCATACGTGCAATATGTCCTGCCCATTGCAGTCTACGATACTTAACCGTTCTTATTATATCTGGCTTCCTATAAAGACCGTGAAGTTCACTGTTATGCAGACTACTCCATTCACCTGTTTGTTCATCCCTCTTTGGTCCAAAAATTTTCCTAAGTACTTCATTCTCAAATACTTCTAATCTCCTTTCATCCCTTAAAGTAAGAGTCTATGTTTCGCATCCATATAATATAACTGGTAGAATAATAGTTTTATATATTTTCAGTTTAACATTTTTTGAAAGGAGTTGGGACATCAACAGTCTCTGCAATGCATAATAGCACCCTTTTCCAGAATTGAGCCTATGTTTAATTTCTTTGTGCATCTCATTCCTTTTTGTGATTATTTGTTCTAGATATTTGAATTCAGCCACTTCCTCAAAATTTCCCTCATTTGTCATTAGGTGTCCATTTCCATTATATAATGAATTTCAACGTGTGACCATATATTTAGTTTCAAATATTTTGGAACAATAATTATAAAGAAGAATGAGGCGCAGAAAGAAATTGTATGTAGTTAAAACAAGCTATCATTCACTACATAGGTTATTGTCATTCCAACAACTGTAAAAATGCTACGATGATCCTGCAGAAGATTTTCGGGCTGTAAGCCGTGGACGTGATGCTTGATTTTCCCCGACGTTTCGCCAGAAACTCAAGGGTTGTCTTGAGACTAACAATTTTGTCCACTCTCTGTCGTATTTATACGTTCACCGTGAAGTGAACGTAAGTTATATCTGCCTTCTGATTGGTCAGCTGTACGGACTTCCATTGCTCCAATGAGATTGCTGTTTGATGGTCTAGTCGCTTGTACTTGTAGATGTTTTGCATTCTGCGTTTTTAGAACTGGTATCCTTACGTTGTTGACATCTAATAATTCTTCATTTCCATTGAAACTGTTTTTGTGTTTGAATATTTCTATAAGTCTACGTCGATACATGTAAAAATGTTACTTTTTCAGATAAATAGATGACACATATTGACTGTTGCATGAAGAGAGGAAAATTCAGGTCGCGATGCCCATTGCGGGTTACCCTCACAGTCTGAATAAAGAACTAACGAGAGGGGAAAAATATTACGAATATTTGAGTTTGAAGTTCTAAGGACAATATTTGGACCAAAGAGAGGCGAATTGGGAGTTAAATGAAGACAACTACATACAAGTGAACTACAAGATCTTTATAGCGAACCAGATGTAATAAGAATAGTTAAGTCTCTTAAACAGCAATACCCAAGACATACGGACAGAAAGGGGATTTGATGACAGGCATAGAAATGAAAACCAGAAAGAAAGCACCCAGTAGATGAGCAAAAACTGTGGTGGGAGAATAACATGAACGAGTAGAGGGAATTGAATTATACAGGTGATGATTGGAAAGTATTAGCTCAGGAGATGGAATCGTGGAGAGCTTATGTCCGCACGGCAAGGAATTTTCCTTTTGGATAGTGCCAGTGAATAAGTTAGGCTATTATTTAATATGATACAGTAGCGATATCCACCGCTATGGTCTCGAGGTAGCGTGCTGCCTTGTCACGCAGCGGGCCCGGGTTTTGTTTCCCGGTCGGGGCAGTGTTTCTGGGTGAGGTTTTTATCGGGGGTTTTCCTCACCTGTAAGACAAATGTCAGAGAAACTTTAAGGCCCAAAGGGTCCCCGAAATCATATGGCCATCATCATAACCCTTATCATGTTCATCCTTTACCGCTGTAGAACGCAACGGGAAGCTACCACACCTACAATTCCCTAGTAAACTGCAAGCATAGCATGAAAATGCTATGATTGCAGTGAAGGTCCTGCCCTCGGGCAGAAGTACTATGGATGGATGGACAGTAGCGATAATAATTAGAATCTGTTTATACATTTACTTATTCACGAATATGTGTTTTTCTTATTTACCTTTTCTTGACCAGATATCTGACCACATTTAAGCAATTGTCTGGGTCTGTCATTATTAGTAAGCAGCAAGTGGCTATATTAAGATTTGGATTCAGAAACATATTCGGCAACAACTGACGCTCTAATATTTCGAATATTTACAGTATTCAAGACTATGTATTTCACCATCAATGTTCTAGAAAATTTCAAATATTCGCATAGTGTAATCTTCATAAAAACAATGATAATAAACATGGGATCTAATGGGATAACCCATAATAACACACAAAAGTATAGAGCCATTAATCAGCGATAGGGACTGGCATGAATTAACTATGAAGTTACCTACGCAGACCCTGATTCGACTTGGAATTGCACAATGAGAATAGGCTTTCATTGTAAATAAATTATATTCTATCGACAATACAGTCAAGTCACTATGAAATAAATTTGTACTAATTTTAAGAATAATTGAGAACCTCGAGCTGGTTCATATAGTAAGCATGTTTGCTTCCTTACTAGCGGCGTTGAAAATTGTAGTTGTAAAATTGATGTTACTGTAAAATTTTGTATCTCTTGGGTCAGGAGGAGCGGTGGTGTATGTTTGTTAATCGCTAGATTGTGCACCATATTCCATGATAAATTTGTAAATCCCTCCGCAGTACTTATGTTAAGAACGCATGTCATACAGTCGACAGTAGTCCGTCCGTTGGATTAACACGTTAAAACCTGGTGATCCATTGGTGCTTTTTCAATAGAAGTATACTACGTACCAGGATTCACCTCCCTTACCTTCATAATCGTCCCTCATACAACACACATTACACTACACTAACACATAAACATACACTCATATTATACTTATCTCTGTACATAAAATAATACGAAGTATAAGTTAAATGGCCTGCCTAAGTGGTATATAAATTAAAAAATATATAATATCATAGCTCTCTATTTACCCAGTGCGGAATCGAAAGGACGAAAAAAGTGCAATGGGTGACATTAGAACACATGGATACATACCAATAAACAAATTAACACACTGCTGTAAGTCCAATATTTTGTTTTGTCCAAGAAATAATTTTCATCTTTGTTGTACGAAAAATTTTCTGTAATGGCACAGTTCCCAATTGAGACGTGATTTGTTTTTACTGACATCGAAGGGATGGTTTTAATATCCGTCGCCGTGGCGTAGTAGGTAGAGTCCCTACCTTCCACCCCGGCGACCCGGGTTCGATTCCTGGGGGGTAGGGGATTTTAAATCTCCACCATGAGTCTGGGTGTGTGTGTCTGTCCATGTGTCTATGTGAGAATTAAAAAAAAAAGAAAATGATAAAACGAGAAGGAAAACTAATATCAATGAAAAAAAATGCTTGAATTCATATATAACAAACTCTGCTGTAATCCTAATCCTTCCCCTACTTAACCTGGCTAAAACAACAATATACATTTATGAACAAGTAATTGGATATTCCTCAGGAATGTGAGTTTCCGAAAACATTACTCATATACCCTTGAATACAAATATTATTAAAATTAGCTGAAATTTAAATTAATTTACATTGGGAAAATTCAGTTAATTAATACTAGTCAAATCGAAGATTGATTTTACAAGATGGATTCAGGAATAGTGAACAGGGTTATTATAAATATTATTACTATTATTGTTACTACTATTATTATTCTTATTATTATTATTATTATTATTATTATTATTATTATTATTATTATTATCATTCAAACACAGGGACATGTTCCTAGGAACATGGAATGTTAGGACTTTATACACTAGAGATATTAACACGGGAATTAGATAAATCGCCCTTGGATATAGTCGCTTACAGGAAGTTAGGTGACCAGGAGAAGGTAGTCAGGAATCAGGAAGCTTTGCATTATACTACGGGGGTGCAGAAAGACCTGCATTTGGAACGGGTTTTTTAGTCAGAAGGAGGATCCTATCCGCTATCCGAGATATTAAATTTGTTAGTGATAGGATATCATACATAATTCTAAAGAGTAAACAACATGATTTTATATTTGTAAATATACATGCCCCCACAGAAGATAAAGATGACAAGATCAAGGATGAGTTCTACGAAGAATTAGAGTGCTTATTTGATAACCTTTCACGATATCATATGAAAATTATCTTAGGAGATTTTAATGCAAAAGTAGGGCGGGAAGATATATTCAAACCAACAATAGGCAAATTCAGTCTTCACGAAGATAGTAACGACAACGGGGTTAGATTATTCACATTTGCCACATCGAAGAATCTCATTATTAAGAGCACAACATTTCAGCATAAGGATATTCATAAATACACCTGGACTTCCCCAGATGGAGAAACTCGGAACCAGATAGATCATGTAGTAGTGGATAAACGCTGCCACATTAGCATCATCGATGTTAGATCAGTTAGAGGGACAGACTGCAATTCGGATCATCATCTGGTCAGAGTGAAAATCAGACAACGGCTATCGCTTATGAGAGGAACAAACGCTAAAGATGATTCTGTAAAATTTGAATTAAAAAAACTTGAAAAAAGATGAAATGCGGCAAGAATACCAACTCAAAATTGCGAATACATTTGAAGTACTGGAATCTTCAAATGACAATGTGGCAAACGAAGAAGAAACTGATATAAATAAAGAATGGGAGGCTATAAGAGATAATATTAAATTGTCAGCATTAGAAAGCATTGGTTGTTTAAAAAAGAGGCAAAACAAGAAATGGTTTGATGAGGAATGTACCGACATTGTAAAGAAAAGAAAGCTAGCAAAAATTAAATGGTTACACGAGCCAAATGAGGTAAATATAGAGCAATTGACTAGTATTAGAAGGGAAAACTCCAAGTTACTAAAGAGTAAAAAGAGGGAATATTTGAGACAGAAGATTAATGATCTTGAAATGAATGCAAAAAATAGGAACATTAGAAAATTATATCAGGGAATTAGTATAGAGATGAAAGGGTTTCAGGCTAGAACAAACATAATTCGGAATGAAAATGGGGACATGATTGCAGATTCCACGAGTATATTAAATAGATGGAAAAGCTACTTTAATCAGCTATTAAATGTACATACAGAACAGGACATTGAGGAGGATAATTTACAGACAGCAGAAATGCTAGTCGCAGAACCAAATGCATTAGAGGTTGAAATGGCGATAGAAAAATTGAAGATGTATAAGCATCAGGTTCAGATGAGATCCCAGCAGAACTGATAAAATCAGGGGGAGAAAAATTGATGGACTAGATACGCTGGTTGCTTAGTAAGATTTGGGAAAAGAAACTCTTTCAGATGAATGGAAGGAATCAAATATCGTACCAATTTATAAGAAAGGAGATAAGACTGATTGCAACAACTATACGGGCATCTCATTACTTTCAACTTCGTACAACATTCTTACAAATATATTAGTAACCAGACTAACTTCCTATATTGATGACATTCTAGGAGATCATCAATGTGCATTTAGAAAAAACAGGTCTACAACAGATCAGATATTTAGTATAAGACATATTTTAGAAAAGAAATGGGAATATAGTGGTACTGTACATCAACTATATGTAGACTTCAAAAAAGCATATGATTCAATGAAGAGGGAGAAGTTATATAGTACCCTGCTGGAGTTCGTAATTCCTTAAAAGTTAGTTAGACTTATACGAATGTGTCTAAATGACACAAATAGTAGGGTGCGTGTAGGCAAACAGTTTTCTGACACTTTTGAAATCCAGAATGGGTTGAAGCAAGGAGATGCACTATCTCCTCTACTATTTAATTTTGTACTAGAGCATGCCATTAAATCTTTAGAGAATGAGAAGGCTTACAACTGAATTGTATTAATAAGCTGTTAGTTTATGCTGATGATGTAGTATTATTGGCCGATAGCGAGGAGATACTAAAGGACAATACGCACACACTATTGAGTAACACTAGGAAATTGGGACTGCAAGTAAATATCAATAAATCTAAAAGTATGGTCACACATAGAAATTCATTAAATAATGTAAATGGACAGCTAATGACAAATGAGGGTATTTTGATGAAGGGGCTGAATTCAAATACCTAGAAACAATAATCACAAATAGGAATGAGATGCACAAAGAAATTAAACATAGTCTCAATTCTGGAAATGCTTGCTATTATGTATTGCAGAGACTCTTGATGCCCCAACTTCTTTTGAAAAAACGTTAAACTGAAACTGTATGAAACTATTATTCTTCCAGTTATATTATATGGGTGCGAAACATGGACTCTTACTTTAAGGGAGGAAAGGAGATTACAAGTATTTGAGAATAAAGTTCTTAGGAACATTTTTGGACCAAAGAGAGATGAAGAGACAGGGGAATGAAGAAGACTATAAAACAATGAACTACATGGTCTTTATAGGAATCCGGATATAATAAGAACAGTAAAGTCTCGTAGACTGCGATGGGCAGGACATGTTGCACGTATGGGGAATGAAAGACTTGCATGGAGGCTTCTTGTAGGAAAGCCAAAGGGAAAACGCCCAGTTGGTAGGCCAAGAATGAGGTGGGAGAATTACATTAACTATGATTTGAGAGAAGTAGATTACACAGGGAATGATTGGAAAACATTAGCTCAGGATAGGGATGTATGGAGAGATTATGTCCGCGCGGCCATGAACCTACGGGTTTGATAGTGCCAGTGAGTAAATAAGTAAGTAAGTATTATCATTAGTAGTATTACTATTGTTACTACTTTTGTTACTACTGTTGCTACCACTTTTGTTACCACTCTTGTTACTACTCTTGTTACTACTCTTGTCAATACTCTTGTTAATACTCTTGATAATATTCTTGTTACTACTTGTGTTATTACTTGTTACTACTCGTGTTACTACGCTTGTTACTACGCTTGTTACTACTCTTGTTATTACTCTTTTGTCTAATCTTGTTACTATTCATGTTACTACAGTTGTTACTACTGTTGTCACTACTGTTGTTATTACTGTTGTTATTACTGTCGTTACTACTGTCGTTACTTCTGTTGTTACTACTGCTATTACTACTGTTGTTACTACTGCTCTTACTACTGCTGTTGCTACTTTTGTTACTACTTTTTTTACAACTGTTGTTAATACTGTTGTTACTACTGTTGTTACTACTCTTATTACTATTGTCGTTAATTATTGTCGATATTGTTGTCGTTAATACTGTCGATAATACTGTTGTTACTACTTTCGTTATTAATCTTATTACTGTTATCACTGTTATTACTGCTGTTGTTACTACAGTTGTTACTACTATTGTTACCACTGTTGTTACTAATGTTGTTACTAATCATATTACTGTTGTTACTACAGTTGTTACTATTGTTGTTACTACTGTTGTTGCAACTGTTGTTGCTACTTATTTTACTGTTGTTGTTACTATTGATATTATTGTTGTTATAACTGTTGTTACTACTGTAGTTACTACTGTTGTCACTACTGTTGTGTCTACTGTTGTCTCTACTGTTGTCAGTACTGTTTTCACTGTTGTTACTACTTTTGTTACTACTGTTGTTACTACTTTTGTTACTACTGTTGTTACTACTGTTGATACTTCTGTTGATACTTCTGTTGTTACTACTATTGTTGTCACTACTGTTACTACTGCTGTCACTCCTGTTGTCACTGATTTTGTCACTGCTGTTGTCACTGCAGTTGTCACTGTTGTTGTCACTGTTGTTGACACTGTAGTTGTCACTGTTGCTGTCATTTTTGTTGTTATTGTTGATGTTACTGTTGTCGTTACTGTTGTCACTACTTTTTGTCACTGCTCATGTCACTGCTGTTGTCACTACTGTTGTTGTCACTACTGTTGTTGTCACTATTGTTGTTGTCACTACTGTTGTTGTCACTACTGTTGTTGTAACTACTGTTGTTGTCAGTAGCGTAGTGGTTAAGGCACTGCGCTACAAGCCGGAAGGTCGAGGGTTCAAGTCCCGGTGGGGTCAGGATTTTTAAACTGACCCAAACCTTCTGACGCCACTATGGTCTTGGGGTCGACTCGGACTCTAACTGAAATGAGTACCAGACGCTTGTTCTGGGGTAAAGGGGGCCGTCACGCAGGGTTGACAACCCGGCTGACATTAAGTGCCGACTGTCCAGAAAAAGTGGGAGCCTGAACCTCCCACTAACCCAAGGGCCTCCTAAGGCCTGTAGTGATAATAATTTGCTTTACTGTTGTTGTCACTAATGTTGTTGTCACTCACTACTGTTGTTGTCACTACTGCTGTTGTCACTAGTGTTGTTGCCACTACAGTTGTTGTCACTACTTTTGTTATTGTTTTTGTTGTTGTTGTTTTGTTATTGTTGTTATTGTTATTATTGTTATTGTTATTGATATTATAGCTATTATTATTAGTCGTTCAAAATATCTCTGCAGGCGGAAGAATTGCGAAGCTCTCTTTGTTGCTACACGTGACGTCATCTAAGGCAGTGTTAACTGTCAGCGACCCACGTCCCATTCCCCTCTGCGCTCATAGATAGCAGTGTCACGTGTTCTATTCCTGCATAAACACGACTGCAGTGCCCTCCGTCAACAACTGCGCTTACTCCTTAAACGGGTAATACTACTATTATAGTTGTCATCGTTGTCGTTGTTTTCGTCATGGTCGTAGTGGTCGTCGTCAGCATCACCTCCTTCACCATTAACACACCACCACCACCATCACCATCATTATCATAATTTATAGCAGGTATGAATTTAAAAGCAAATATCAGAGGTACATGAAGACTGTCACCGGTTATGTTCAACAAGGAAAGTTAAATAGTGGCAGGTTGTTATGCGTTGGTACAATAAAGTCTAGGGTATTATTTTCTCAGCATTTTAAATGCACATAAAGAGAACAGGAATTTATTAATTTGTCGACATCAACTAATTATTTTGTAGTTTTAATCTATTTTATAAGATTCATGATGTGTTCCGTTGAGGTATTATTCAAAATTAAAATATAAAAATATGGAATATTCACTGATTGTAAGATATGTCGATCGCGTTGTAGTAATATACGACAATGAAAATAGAAAAGAAAAGAAATATTACAGGACCTAAATAACATGCATGAAGAAATCACTTTCATCGAACAAATAGAAGTTAATAATAGTATATAAACTACTTAGATTTGTCTATAACCAAAAATCTACACAACAATAAATATATGGCAAAACCCAATGGCTATAATGAAGAAATCACACATAAACACGTAAATAAACAAAAAAGAAAGAACAATATAACCAACATAACTAAACTATAAAAAGAATCTGATAACAAGAAAACGTGGGTAACACATATACAGAAAAAGAAACGACAAAATTAGCCAATACACTAAAGAAAGCCGATATAAACGTAAAAATAGCATACAGAACTAATAACAAATTAAACAACATAATAAACAATGACATTGAAGAAAATAACATTTTCAATAGCAAAAGAGTATATAAACGTACATGTAAGGACTGCAACAAATTTTATACAGAAAGAACAAACAGAAAAATTCCTTCAACAAAAAAGACGAAACCATGAAGATAAACAAAATTTGGATCCCAGCACTGCATAACACGACAACGAAGCCTATGACTTCTGCAATTGGCACAACAGCAAAAAACTCGGTCTGCGCAGAAAACCTCCCCACCACCCGGGGTTTAGCTATAAAAAGAGAGACAGTTTCCAACCACCAGCCAGTCTGCAGCCGACTGTTGAGAAGTTCACAGAGAGCACGCAGTATCTCCTGATGAGGTCTACCGCAGCAGTAGACGAAACGTCGAGTAAGAAGACAACCAGACCACGGCCTATAAGCCCGGAAGACGAACCAAATATGGAACAAACAGAAGCTTTAACATCAGATTTAAAGAACATTTTCGAGACTTTATTCACGCAGAAGGAAAATCAAGCTATGCAAACACGTTATCCTTGAAGGACATCGCATGTTAAATATTGAAAACACCCTAACAGTAATGCACAGAGAAAATAATCCAGAGAAGATAAACGTGCTCGATGATATGGAAATGATGAAAACAGCTCACAACAACGACAATCTGATAAACGAAAACGAACCCAATACATGTTACCCCCTCTACCAGATAATCAGTCAAACACCACTTTTGAATCCTGCCGATGATGGGACAAGTCGCGAAAGCGCTACAGTTAAATAATTAATTAAGCCGAGGAGACGGACCTTTCAGGTAATACTCCATAATTTTATATTTTAAGTTTTAATCTCAACCTTTGAAAAAACGTATAAATATAACAATAAAAAATATAAAGCAGACAAGAAAATGTATAACTTATTATAATAAATTAAGCAGTAATATTAGTCATCAGGCTCATCGCCATCATCATCCGCAAGGTTTTGGCCTGTTTGACTGTTCGGACTAGAACATTATAAAGAAGTCTTCCCGTTTTCTTGTATGGCTTCTTGAAATTCCATTTAATTCTATTTATACGGTAACTATAACCGGGAGTCTATTGTTTTCCATACGTTTGATATGGTTCATCCATTCTCTTTTATAGTTTTAACTTTCTTTATTCTATTCAAATTTAAGGATACAGCGAAGTAACCAAGTAAGTCACTCTTTTGTCCTAATGGAATTTGATGTATCATGAGGTTGTCCTTAGAAACCACTATCGTTAAGAAGTCGGAAACAATAAAAGATAAGTATAGTAATGGGTTTATTTACCCCCAACGTTTGTCATACAGGCAAGGAGCTACGTATGTTCTGTAACTAAAAGTACGTTTTCTGTGTTTCAAAGAAAAAGTAACTTTCCTAGTTTTTTTTCCTTGTGACCTTCAAATGTTTAAATCTATAACAGGCTGTTCCATCATTTCAGCTCTTTTTCTTCTGCCTGGCCTCTTCATGGTCCAATTCTCACTGATATATATATACATAAATATACATATATATATATACATAAATATATATATATGTATATATATATATATACAATAGTTCTTTGTTTCCTTCTTAGTTTCTTTATTCAGACTGGGAGTGGAGAATGCTCGAACACCGCGACATGAAATATCTATTGCTCTATCCCAGTGTTGTGGAAATGAGTGGGATACATAACTACTCAATAGTGTTATGTAAGTTGAAGGTCGTCATCCATGGCCGACAAATCAGGTTCTGTTCGCAAGACCCATACCGACATTTAGAGGTTGGGCCTGTGGCCGCGAAAGGAAACTATAATCCTCCCGTTGGCCCCTTCTATATTTTTTATTGCTCAGTCTCTGAGTTATGATGCAGGATCCTGGTGTACTCCACAATTCTCCGCAACTATATATGTTAAACGCCTTTGGATTGCTAAATAAACTATATTTTTTTCTAACATCAGAGGAGGTAAATCATGACATACATTAATTAACCCAGCAATTTCCAAAATAATATTTTCTAATAAAGTACAATATAGATACTTAAATCTAGTCATTAGAGTCTAAAAATTATAATTAATACGAAGTTTTATATTTTAGGTATTGGAAACTCTCAGGAATGGATGTCCTATAAAAAGGACGGTGGGAAAAAAGATATGATTCGTATCCAAAACTGCTTTACTTGTTTAAGAAAAACAATGTGGCGAATGTCAGAGAAAATTGAACAATACTTAATTTATTAACATAAACAAGTAAAACGTAAATGAAAGTAGGAGATAAAAACTTTGTATTTTAGTGCAAAAACGTTTAAAATAAACTGGACTTTAAAGCGGGATTACATTTTTCTATGCTACCTTGGAACACACTTTACAAGCACATTGCATTTTGTGCATTTTGAAAATTGTTTTTTGTGGCAGATTTTGCACCTGGTCTCTTTACCTTGTGATCATATGATCAATTCGGTCCTATCTAGATTCCAAGTTTTCTAGTGGAGATAGACGGCAGCGTTTTGCAGGCGTTGATTTTATACTGGATTCAAGAAGAGCTATTGCCACTCGTCTTCTAAAACCCAGATGATCCATTTTCCCCTTATTCAGTTTATGAAGGTGACATGCATTTTGCTCAAAGACATCAATGCATTGGCAAATAAGTGGAAACTATTACTTATTCCATCTTATTGCAATTCGATAGGCGGCTGATATTTTGATTTAATCTATCTACAACCCCCCAATTCCAGAATTGTAAACCTGAAACTGTAATTCTCTTTTTATATTTATTTGAAAATCGTCTGACTGCCTCGAGAGGAAAGACTCGTGCCGCATTTGATGTTACTGATACAACATTAGTCACGGCATTATCTCCTGTAGTTGGTGGAAATATCACTACAGCATCTACATTTCCTTCGACAGTCTCATCTTTCTCCAAAATAGTAATTATTTCATCAAGAGTCAAACTACAAACAAACAAAAATGCTGTTGTAATAGTTATCCATTTTCCCACCGTCCTTATAAAAGGACATCAGCAATTTCAACAGTCATAGCTCATATTTTTATGAATGAATTGTGCTTTAAACATTATATTAATATTTTTTTTAACTGTTAGGAACAAATATAACTGAAGATGAAATCAGAATTCAAAGAAATCATTTGCAATAATTACTTTTTTTGTAGTAAGGCATGTGGTTTTCCAACTTAGAGAAGTAGCACAAAATAATTTGTCTCAAAAATGGGTTAAATGTTGTTTAAATATATCGAAATAAGCAAATTATATTTCATAGAGAATACAAATGCTGCCAATATTATCGTAAAACTTATAAAATATACCAAACACAAAAACATTACATCATATCTGAAGGCTCTGCAACGGTCCTTATGAAAGGACGGTGGGCTTATCTGGGTTAACGAGAATTGAAATGAAATGGAGGGAGTGAAGGAAGAATTGAGAGTGTTAATGTGATGAAATTCGGAAAACGGTAGATCCCCGAGAAAATCCCGAAACATCCCGCATGGCTAACCACAAATACCCAACTGGAACCACCAGAAATCGATCCTGGAACCCAGTCGGAGGATTAACGCACCCCTGCCATACGTCTACTGCCATATAATAATATTAGCATTCTCACCGCTTTATAAAATGTGAAAATCCGTCCGCTTATATTCCTGATGATTCTCAGTAATAAAATGTTCCCTTGTTTCCGTTATGAGCGCTGAGCAGGATAAGATTGATGAAAATACTATATGCTTAGTTATCCGCCTGGCTCCTCTGTTTACGTGACCCACAAAAATTACCCCTGTTTTCACTCTCTTAGCGTGTTCTCTCTTCACCTCGCAGACCATGCAGATTTAGCACATGCTCTCTGCAGAGGATCCCTTTATACTCTGCTATAGTGGATCCTTGGTGTAGTGTGGTGTAGTTGAGTATACAGGCGATCATGTATCTCCCCGCTTTAGTGTCTTGTGAATGCCCCTTTCGGGTTGCATACTAGTGTGTGTTGTGATGTTTGTTGAGATTTGATGGTTGTGAGGAACGTGTGTTTTGTCTAGGCCAGAGAGAGAAGGGGTGTGAAGGAGACATTGTGGATATTAAAATTAATTTTAGTAAATTACAATTAGGGGATGTTCGGAAAATCTTTAAAAAAATTAAAAACATTTTTTAATCAATTTTTTACTGAAATATTCTGATTGGCTAAAAGTAAATGTAAACTTTCCCGTTATTAAGAATTTAGAACACAGATAGTCGTTGGATAATCCTGTTCCATCTGCTTATGGAATTGTAAGACCCAAAATATCTTTCGAAGAGGCTGCAATAAAAACAAACGTCTTAATTCTGCTGAAATGTCTGCCTTGGGAAAGGTAGCATAACAAATGTGCTTCCCTAGAAGCATTATAGGGTAGATAAAGTATCACAACCGCTCTTTTCGACACCCAGTCTCATGTTAATATATCGACATATTGATATTTTATTGTCAAAAAATACAATGCTTCGTTCGACATAGATGATAGGGGAGTTGAGCGGTGTGATTTGTAATGTTTATTATTATTATTTTGAAGATGTTTTTCGTGTTTTTTAGTAATGTCTTTAAACCATCAGCAGTATCCCGTTTACCATATGATCAAAGCGATTTTTCTGTTGCAGGAGCAAGTTCATCGCGAGAGAATTCCTGCTTAAGTAAACATTTCTTTTGTTCCAGCCACTTCGAAAGTTATTTTGGATCTTCCAATTCCATAAGCAGATGGAACAGAATTTTCATACCACTGTCATTGATCTAAATTAATTCTTCATAACGGGAAAGTTAACATCCACTCCCAGCCAATCAGAATATTTCATTAGAATTTTTTTTTTCGCGCACATCTTCGTACATTTGAGAAAATCGCTTTTTAAAAAATATTGATTTTTAATATAATTTAAAACATTCTGTTAACATCCCCCTTCCCATAATTTGTTTACTAAATGATATATTATTGCCTCTATCTAACATTTTTCCCTTTATTAAATCAAACAATTATTCTCTGCGCGCAACGGTAGGCCTCAGTTCCTGGCTACCTCCTGTAATTAGAAAGCTAATTAAAAAGAACGAAATAATTTGCACACACGTTATGCATAAATTAAAGTCCATAAATCATTCTATATTATAACTAAAATTTGTACTGCATTTCATAACCGTTTTATTTATAGCTCAATTTATAATAAGATGAGTGTGTAATTTTTTTTAGTCCATGGAAGGTATGATTTCACATGTATTTAACACAATATCTGGTTATACAGAAAAACATTACGTATGTCAATAACAGTAGAAATATTGAGATGAAGTATGCATATAGAATAAGAAGAACAGCTCACTGTACTTGAACACACAACGATAATAACACAACTGGGATATAGACAAGAACAGTTTTTAACAATCTGCAACTTCCGATGTATTGTCTTCTTAATCATTAGAATTGTACCCTCCTTTGCAGATAAGTAAAGAAGCGTCATATAACAATAATATAAACATTATATTAGAGTGAAAAAAAAGTTAAATTGGTGAAAATAGTTTTTTCCAGCTAGAATTCATTTCTGACCCACTGTGCACCGGTCCCATACTGGCCGAAATTCCATAAAAAACAATTCTTCCGCCATGGAGACTCGAACCGACTTAGGTACTGTAGTTCTGCGCCAAAATGTCTTGCCTTAACCACTCGGATACGGCGCGGGAATATCGGTATCAATGAAATATAAAAATGGTTATTGTGAGTTATCTGTTAGAGAGAAACATGCTGTCGCGGACTTTTTTGTAGAGCTTTTTGAGATATTCAATTCTGTGTACATTAATTTTGTGTATTTCTTATGGTTTAGGCAGCGTAAGCCATTTAAGCGTCCAAAGATATACTTTTTCACATTAGAATTGTACCCTCTTTTGCAGGTAAGTTAAGAACCGTCATATAACAATTATATTAGAGTTTAAAAAAGGATAAATTGATGAGGGTGAGTGAAAATAGCACTTTACCAGCTAGGTTTAATTTATGGCCCACTGTGCACCGTTGCAATACTGACTGAAAATCCATGGGAAAAATGTTTCCCCCATGGAGTCTCGAACGAGGGTAAGTAACGTAGTTCTGCGCCAAGACATGTTGCCTTAACCACTCGGCTACGGGGCGGGACTCTTGGTATCAATAAAAAAGATGAAAGGTTCACCCGAATGGGTACTATTCTCTTGGTATCAATGAAAGACAAAAATGGTTATTGTGAGTTATCCGTAAGAGAAAAACATATGATGTCGCAGACTTTTTTGTAGAGTGTTTTGAGATATACAATTCTGTGTACATTAATCGTGTGTAATTCCTATGGTTTAGGCAGTGTAAGCAATTTAAGAGTCAAAAGAGCTACTTTTATCACGTTTTTCACTACAAAGGGCGATTTTTAAGGGTGTAGGAGTTGAGTATCACAACCCTCTTATAGCCTATGTTCATCCCGAGAATCGCCTGAATATTTTGCAAAATACCCCATCAATCGGATCAACGGTATGGTCGCGCATAAAGTACGAACAAACAAACAAACAAACATACAAACAAACAAACATTAATTATTATTAATAAGATTATACCTTATTTTCTAAATGTGCGATTCCATAGATATTAATTTAGGATTTGTTTGAAAAGTCAACTCTATAGCCATATTCATATTTTTTATGTTAACCGTCAAAACCTTGGCTACAGAACAAGAATCTGATAGCCTATATAAAAAAGAATTAAAAATTATGAGAGATACGACTAAATTATCAACGTAGGTTATTTAAAAATTGATAAAATTAGAAGTGGTACATTAAGTTAGATAGCACAGAAACCCCATTTTGTGTACTCCTCCAAAACATTACCTGACATATTCATAATAATAATAATAATATTCATAATAATAGTAATAATAAGCTTGGTAACTAGAGAGTTCAGGGAAGAAGATGCTTAAGACAGGAAACTCTGGCTACAAATCACTTTGGGTTGAAGGAGAGAGAATTGTGAATATTCGTAAATATAATAATAATAATAATAATAATAATAATAATAATAATAATAATAATAATAACAGTAATTATTTATGTATATACAATAATAATAAAATTAATAATCATCATCTTCATCCATGTATTAAGCCTGCTGGCTCGTTCCACTTCAATGATCAAATCGCTGATCAAATAAATATTCAAAATAATATTATTCAATTAGTCTACTTCTGAATGAAATTTTTAATTCCTGTTGATTAATGAATTATAGTTCAAAATAGAAAGTATTTGGTTTAATATTTGGCCATGTTTGCTAAAATGTCAAGTAAATGAGATGACAATTATAGCTCGCGGAATTCCTACTGGCGGGTCTTTGACGTCATTGTTGTATGGGACAAACAAAATGTGGATTGGTATTACTAGCTGACTTAAAAATATCGACCCAGCTGTTATTATTGAAGAGGCATTCCAAATGTGAATTTGTACTTACAGTTTATTCTAATTTAGGATATACTTGAAACTGACTGCAAAATTATCGTGTGTAGCATACGACAAAGATTATCTCAACACTGATACAAACAACTGAGGCACCGTTTACTTTGAGTTCTATACTAGGGGTTGAAAGTAGAGTGAGAGATATCCCTTAGGCTATGAGATAAAAAATGAGTTGTCTAACGGTTTCCAACCTCCAAACACTGTGCGCGAACTATACATTTAAAGATGTTAAGGTAATACAATGTTTCAATAAAATCATTACTTGGACATGATAAATAAAAACTGCGTTGGTTTCATTCAGGAATTATAACACGCTGTTTCCAAAAATATTACCTGCTATTACTCATTTGTTCATTAAATAAATTAATTTGCGTGGTTCAAACTTATATAGGGTTTATAATGTATCTTATTTAGAAACTGAAGTAAATAATATTTAAAACGTATGGCTCTAACTGGGATCAATGACAAATGACAACTACGGGATTCAGGTAATAGTTAATTATCAGTTTTCTAACTTAATATCAATTTATTTTGTAGTTTAATGTCGTTGTATCACATACACATTCATGAAAAAATCTGAATTTTGTTTTCATAATATTGATAATAATAATAATAATAATAATAATCATAATAATAATAATATAAACAATAATAAAAGCAATAATAACATTAATCTATGATTTGAGGGAAGTAGATTATACAGGGAATGATTGGAAAGCATTAGCTCAGGATAGGGATGTATGGAGAGCTTATGTCCGTGCGGCCATGAACCTACGGGTTCGATAGTGCCAGTGAGTAAGTAAGTAAGTATAATAACATTAATAATATTAATAATAATAATAACAATAATAATAATATTGATAATAATATTAACACTAATAATGGTAATAATATGAATAATAATATTAATAATGTAATAAATGATTTTTAATAATAATTAAAAATAATATGAATAATATTAATAATATTAATATTAATAATAATAGTACTAATAATAACAATAATGTAAATGAGAATCACTCTTCACTTGATAAAGAATATAAAATTTATAAGGCAATGTTAAATAAGTATATTCTTAACACATAATATAGGTGCGATTAATAACCAGTTTTATACATTAAAATGTCTCCAACTTAACATTCAACATTGTAGGAATAAAAAAAAGTAAAGTGATCCCACAAAAGGCCCGGAGGCCCTTGGGGTAGTAGGAGGTTAAGGCTCCCACTTTTTCCAGACAATCGGCACTTGATGTCAGCCGGGTTGTCAGCCCTGAGTGACGGCCGCCTTTACCCCAGAACAAGCGCCTGGTACTCATTTCCATTAGAGGCTTAGTCGACCCCAGGGCCATAGTGCCGCCAGAAGGTTTTGGTCAGTTTAAAAATCCTGACCAACCGGGACTTGAACCCTTGACCCTCCGGCTTGTAGCTCAGTGCCTTAACCACTACGCTACGGCGTGCCCCACATTGTAGGAATGCAACCTATAATTTAGTGCAAATTATAAGCGAACAAAACACAGACTTAATATTCATGCAGGAACCGTATGTTATTAATAATCAACTGGCAGGTCTCCCGAAGACGTTTATAACATTAACAGGGGAAATCGGGAGAAAACGTACAGCAATAATAACGAATAATAACAAAATGGATACAAAAGCTACTAACCAGCTAAGCAACACGGACTGTGTTGTAGTAGAAATCATTACTAGCAACAAAAAATGTTACGCAGCGAGCTTATACTTTGATATCGAAAGAGACATAGAAAGAGATATACAACACATTGAAACTATAATAGATCACGCAAAGGACTTTGGAGTATTAAACGCAGTTGACACAAATGCTAGGAGCATCACCTGGTTCGACAATAAAACGAACTAACGAGGTAAAAAACTTGAAGAATTTATAACTACCAGGAACTTAATAATAATTAACGAAGATAATGGAATCTCAACATTTGTGACTAGTAGAGCTAGCAGTCGAGTCGACTTAGCGATCTCCACTTCTAATCTCTTTCAATCCGTTATTGAGTGGATCAGCGGAGAGGAGGAAAGTTGCTCTGATCACAAACTCATTTGTTTCAAAATAGCAGGAAATAATGAATACAGAATACCTGGACAGAATAATTATCCACGATACATAATAAAATAAGAAAACTTCCACACATTTGATGAAACGATCAGAGCTACATTTAGTTGTACAACAAACGATACAACAATTGTTGAAAAATAACTAACAGAGAAACTTAAGAACACAAACCCCACTGATGAGGACATGGAAGCTTTTATTTCCTGCATTCAAATAGCAAGTAGATTGCGATTCCGATCAAAGAATAGAAGTAAAAAAAAGGAAAAGTAGATCTTTCCTTTGGTGGACAAATGAATTAACAATTCTACGTAAAAAGACAAACGCAATGAGGCGAAGATACCAAAGAACGCAGAACAATTCTAAACTAAGAGAAGAGAGAAATAACTTCTACCAAGAAGGCAAACGGGCATATCAAGCTAAGCTCCAAGAGGAAAAAACAAAGTCATGGAGAAATGCTTGCACAGTTACACCTGGATCCAATCCATGGAACGTAGATTACGAAAGCCTATCTGGAAAAACTAGAAATAAGACCTCCTTGACTACACTTAGGATGCCAGAAGGGCTACATACCAAAGACATGTAAAGTACAGTAAAACATATCAGGGATTATTTTGTACCAGAGGACAACGAAGAAAATAATAAATATCATTCATTAATCAGAAAACTTATAATGGACCGACGAGAAGAAGCAGATGACAGATGATTCACAAAGGAGGAAATCCTCGCTGTGCTCAAAAAATTTGATAAAAAAAACACCTGGGGAAGATGGAATATCAAGTGACATACTACTACGAATATTCAAACTTATCCCTAACGTATTTACAGAACTGTACAATACATGCTTGCAAAAATGTTGCTTCCCAAAAATGTGGAACAAATCAATAATAGTTCCAATCACTAAATCAGGTAACAAGCATGCCAATGATGTGTCAAAATACAGACCAATAAGCCTCCTCAATGTAGCGGGAAAAGTACTGGAGAAACTACTCATCGACAGAATTCTACATCGCATGTACAAGAATAAATTACTTAATAACAACCAATTTGGATTCACCCCACAAGTAGGAACAATTGAAGTAGTAATGAAGCTTACAAAAACCATTAAACAGAGCCTGAATATAAAACAAAGATTAGTTCTGGTAAGTCTAGATGTTAAAGGTGCATTCGACGAGGTATGGTGGCCGAGCATACTATACAATCTAAAACAACTTAAATGTCCAAAAAATCTATACTTTTAGCATAGAATTATTTCAGAGACAGATCAGCAATGTTCTCAGTGAATACGCTTAGAGTTACAAAGGAGGTAATCAAAGGATGCCCACAAGGATCCTGTAACGGACCTGGCTTTTGGACTATCATATACAGCTCACTACTGAACCTTAATTTCTTAAATCACTCTAATGTTATCGCTTTCGCTGACGACCTAACACTTCTCTCAACAGGAAGTAACGACAATCAGGCAGAAAATTACGCAAATACTGACATCAGAAAAATAGAATTATGGGCTAATAATAACAAAATCACATTCAATGAATCCAAGTCCACAGCAATGTTAATATGAAGAAAAAGGACCTCCATTAATAAAAATATCAGTATATACGTCAACCATGAACGCATCAAGTAAGTTAAAGAAATTAAATACTTAGGAATGCACCTTAATTGCTAAATAAGCTTTGATAAACACATTGAGATAACAACGAACAAGGCTATGAGCTTAATGAATATGTTAAGAAGGGCAGCTAGAATGCAGTGGGGACTGGGACATAAAGCATTAAAGACTGTATACAATGGAGCAATCTTGCCTATGCTAACATATGGGGCCCCAATATGGGAAGAAGAACTAAGAAAACAAAACAAAAAATTAAAAGAACTGAAGAGGGCTCAAATAATTATAAATGTCACCATAGCCAAAACCTACAAAACATACAATATGAAGTATCTTGTGTCATGGCTGGAATTAACCCATAACTATCAGTATGCAAGAAACTGCCCAGTTATACCGAGCCATACAAGATGACCACACAAACATTTATGCACCACTCAAAAAAGGAGGAGTGGCCACATCCGGCGGAAAGAATTAATGTGGACGAGATTGAAGAATCGAACAACTACAAAATAATGATGGCCGTAAATTCCAAGGAATGGTAGGGGCTGCTGCAGTTATCTTGAAAAACGGAACATTAGAGCACACATTAAAAGCCAAACTGTCCAATCGTTGCTCAAATAATCAAGCTGAACAGATAGGAATTCTTAAAGCTCAAGAATCAATACCATCAATTGACCAAAACAACTCTACAAAGTTTTGTTGCCGTTTATACAGATAGTCAAGATACTCTCGACCTAATTAAAAACAACTTCAAACTGAGATATATCATATCAAAAATAAGACAAACAATAGAAAAACTCAGGGAACTAAATTGGACAGCACACTTCGTGGATAAAAGCACATGTTGAAATTTATGGGAATGAAATGGCAGATCAATTGGCAAAAGAAGCTGCATCAGAAACCAGCGTAGCCGTAGATTATACAAAAATTCCAAAATCATCAATAGTTACCCAAATAAAAGAAGAAGGAACTATTAAATGGCAGAACGAATGGAATATCACAGATAAAGGAGCCACCTGTAAGAAGGTCTTCCCATCAGTGAGAGACAGATTGAAACTTAAATGCGAAATAACTACAGAATTTTCTGAAATGGTAACTAGTCATGGAAAAAATAAATCACATCTTTATCGTATTGGAATATTAATCAACGCAACCTGTCCACGTAGAAAAGAAATTCAAAACGTAGAATATCTCCTTTACAAATGTGAATTGCAGCAGCATTCTAGAAATAAGTTGAAAGAAGAAATCCGCAAAGAAGGAGGAACAAGGCCTGTGACGGAAAAAGACCTAATACACAAATATTTAAGACATTTCAAAAAATATATAAAGCAATAATATACGAAAATCAGTGATTGACAAGTGACAAAGATTAAAAACATGTAAAAAATGTACCAAATATGTGATGTTATATAATGCTATGTTATCTGATTTCAAGTTTGTTATGTTATGCATTTAATATTACTACGGTAATGGGGCATGCTGAAAATAAAATAGTACACTGCTCAAAAAAAATAGGGGATATTGTAGAATAACCTATTAAGACTATGTTTTTTGGAATAGTATTAGATGCAGTCACTTTATATTATTCCAAGATAATGTAAATAAGAGTTTGAAGTTGTTACGTAACCTCGGTACCACACCAGAGGGCGTTTGTCTGTACTGTTGATGTGAAAGGGTGGTGTGGGGGTGAATGTTTTGTTGCTGTTTTTAAATCCAGTCCAGTTTTCAGTTAGTGAATGACTTGCCTTAGGGACAGTGATGCCTCGACAACGTGATTTACCTGAACCAATGTCTTGGAGGGCCATAGGAAGGATGGAAGCTGGACAGACACAACAAGAGGTGGCACAAGCCATTGGGGTGTCTCAAAGCGTGATTTCCAGACTTTGGAATCATTTTCAAAGAACATACTGTTCACAGAAGAGCCGGACAAGGTCGACCAAGGGCAACAACAGCAAGGGATAACCGTTACCGCTTGCTAACAGCCCGTCGGAATAGACAGCAGAATGCAACTCAACTGCGAAATACACTTCAAACAGCAACAGGACGCAGGGTGTCAACTCAAACTGTCCCGAATCGACTGCATGGAAGTGGTCTCTATGCCCATAGGCCCATGGTGTGTACCAGGTTAACTCCACAACACCGTAGAGATCGCAGAAACTGGACGGAGGAACATTGTGGGTGGAGGCATGCTGAATGGAGATCACTTTTTTTCTGATGAGTCGCGATTCAACATGGCATGTGATAGTCGGCGTGTATTCATCTGGAGAGAAAAAGGGACACGAAACAATCCAGCTTTTGTACGTGAAAAATCCCCATATGGTGACGGTGGATTGATGGTGTAGGCAGGAGTCAGTAGTGGTGGACGTACGGACCTCTACGTTATCCAAGGTGTTACTTTGACTGCGGTAAAATATAGAGATGAGATTCTCCGACCTTGTGTCGTGCCTTATGCTGATGCCATAGGTGATTATTTTCTCCAGCTTCTTGCCCGGACTTAAATCCGATTGAGCATGTGTGGGATGCATTAGGCAGGTGCATTGCAGGCAGACCAGCACCTCCCACAACTGTTCCAGAGCTGGACATTGCTCTTATGGAAGAGTGGCCACGTATCCCCCAGGAACTCATTGCATCAATGCCATACAGGTGTTAGGCAGTGCTGGCCGTTCAATGAGACCATACACCATACTAAAGAAACATTTTCACCCATGTTAATGTTGCTTTGTTTGTTTGCCATATTCCTAATCAGGATCTCTTTGACATCTGGTGTGGTACAGAGGTTACGTAATGACTTCAAATTCTTGTTGACATTCTTTTGGAATAATAGAAAGTGATTGCATCTAATACTGTTCCTAAAAACATAGTCTTAATAGGTTATTCTACAATGTCCCCTAATTTTTTTGAGCAGTGTATTAATAATAATAATTATATTAATATTAACAATATTAATATTAATATTAATAACAATGATATTAATAATTATATTAATATTAAAATTAATAATAATAATATTAATAATATTTCTTTATTGACTTTATTAAATATGCCCCACTACATAGCGTAATACTACATACTATGTTTGAATTTACATCAAATTAATTTGACATTATGGTTCTTATTTACATGTTGTTAATTACTTTAACTTAATCTGATATCTGCCTATTTGGTAATACAATATTTACAACATATACACTATATACAAGCATTGTTTATGGTGATACAATTTGTTTGTAGGTTACTAAAGTCTATGTTTCTAATAAATTTGGAAAAATGTTTTAGGTGTCTTGATGTAATAGTTGCTCCTCATGTACTGGCCATTTGTCCTTTTCCATTTCAATCGACATTATCATCACGTCCCGTTGTTTTCGAAGTTTTGGACACCTGTAGAGTAGATGCTTTACGGATTGTTCCTCTTGTAGACAGGTACAACTGGGATCATCTATTGCGCTTATCCTGTAGAGATATGCCTTCGTTTTGCCGTGTCCACTTATAATTTCTGTTGTTGCTGGGTTAATAGGGATGTTTAGTTTCATTCTGAGTTTCACAGAAGGAAGGAATTGTTTGCATTGTGAGCCTTTGGTTGCGTTTTCCCACTGTTGTTGCCATTGCTGAAGTCCTTCTTCCTTGACTGCACTCACGATTGAGGTTTTGGGTTGTTTGGTATATACTAGGTTTGTGCTGTTTTCAGGAGCAGCTTCTTTAGCATATTTGTCAGCTAGCTCATTCCCGTTTAATGCTGCGTGCGCATTGGTCCATGAGAAACGTATGACCCATTATTGTTGTTTAAGGCTTCTGAGTTTGTAGTGTATTTCTCCTGTTAGAAAATTACGTTTGGAATTATTTCTTAATAAAGCTAATGTTATTAGGCTGTCCGTATAAAGGGCGATATATCTTTCCCAATGCATTATGTCCAGTTCGGGTAAGATTTCCAATGCTTTTAAAATTGCAATCTGTTCAGCCTGAATGTTCGAGCACTTATCGTGCAGTTTGGCTTTAATTTTGGGTAATAATACACCTTGTTAGTAGAATACTGCTGCTGCTCCAATCGTGCCTTGTATCCTACTTCCATCAGTGTATATTTCTAGATTATACATATTGTTTTTATTTATATCCCCTATGGTTATTCTGCCGGCTGGATGGGGCCAGGTACGTATTTGGCGTGGCGTGTCATAATCCACGTTCTCTAGTGTCACTCCATGTGTTATTCAGTGAATATCTGTTGCTTCGTTAATTGTTATTTTAATAGGTTTGACACCAGCTATTGCACATGAAGCTTCAAAGGACAGTCTTTTGTAAGCCGTAGCTATTTTGACGTGTATCTCTGAACTCTCTGCAGTTTGTGTAAGTTCTTCTGCTTTCTTATTGCATGTTCCCAGACTGGTGATCCATATGTTGGAATAGGTACGATTGCACCATTGTAAATAGTCCTTAGGGCTTGGTGGCCTAGACCCCATTGCAGTTGTGCTGTTTTGCTGAGCATATTTGTTAGAAGAAGTGACTTCCCGGATATATAATCTATATGCTTATTGAAATTGAGCGTTTGGTCAAAAAATATACCTAAATATTTTAGTTCTGTTGTTTGTGTAGGTTACCTGTGATTTTAGTAAATATTAAAAGGTTCTATGCCAGATTTCCATCTCCGTATCATTAGAAGAACTTTTGATTTGCTGTCATTAAACTCGACTTTGTGGTTTTTTGCCCAAGTTTCAATTTTCTTAACGTCAGAATTTGCCAAGTTTTCAGCATCCTTATTGCTGCTGCCCTGAGTGAGAAATAGAATGTCTTCCGCGAAAGCAATAATTTTGGAATGGATGGAGAATTCCTGGCTTAGGAGAAAATTGTGCATCACGTTCCAAAATCCTGGCCCGCAGCAGGACGCTAGTGGACAGCCCTTACTCGCTTCTTTTGTTATTTTGCGAGTATTTGTTTTTAGTGTTGTAGTTCTGTCTGTGAAGTAGCTTTTAGTTAAATTAAACAGGTTATTGGGGCATCCAAGCTCTTTTATATTAAGTAGGATTCTGGGCCACCAGGCAGCATCGAATACTCCGCGAATGTCCAGACTGACAGCAACAACACAGTTTTCTTGAGGAAATTTTCCTCAATGAACTGAACTGCCTACATCACCGCGTCTACCGTAACCTTTTGTGGCATAAATCCATTGGTTGTCAAGGAGTAGAGCATTGGTGTACAGCCGGTGTTGAATCCTATCAATCAATAGCTTCTCAAGGACCTTTCCTCCCATATTTATCAAACTTATTGGTCGATTTATGGTTATACTTTTCTTAGACACGATCGTGTTTACAGTCGCGGGGGCGGTATTGGAGCCTTCGTTAGAACGGACCTTACTCCTAAAATTGTGTATCTATCTAATAACGAACCAACTGCCGAAAATATGTTCATAGAAATATTTGTCAGTTTCAAAAAATGTCTCCTCTGTGTAGTATACCAACCTCCTAAAATAAAAGCCATCGCTGAAATTGAGTCCACTTTACAAAACGCGCGAATACAATATGAACACGTTATCGTTATGGGCGACTTTAATATAAATATACTAGACACTGATAACAGACATACACGACTGATGGCTACGTTCCAGGCTTGTGATATGACTCTCCTAGCCCTACGGCCTACACATCACACTCATCACTCTCAGACGTTACTTGACTTAATTGCAACTAATAATCCAGACAGAGTACTTACTCACGGGCAACTGCCAGCCCCGGGAATATCAGCACATGATATTATATTCTTAGCAAATTCACTGCAGTGCCCTAAACCGACTCGAAAGACTATTACGTATAGATACTTAAAACATATAGACAATGCAGCCCTAATTGAAGAAGCTATGCAGATGCCGTGGCATTCAATATGGACGCTGCATTATGTAGATGAAAAAGTTGAGACACTAAATGACTTTATACTACAATTATACAACAGACACGCCCCACTAAAAACTAAACTCGTGAAACGACGCCCTGCACCTTGGATGACTCTTTCAATTCGTAACTTGATGACTGATAGAGACGCAGCACATAAGAAATATAGACTCGACAAAACAGACACAAATCTCACTCAATATAAACAGTTACGTAACAAGACAAATCAAGCTATAAGAAACGCCAAACTTAGACATTTATACAACCTAACAGATACCAATACTTCAGAAATCTGGAAAAACTTGAATAGAATGTGAATTGGGAGAAAAGACACACAGGTAGACAAATTACCTGTTTCCCTGGACACACTCAATAATCACTTCACAGGTATAACTACTACTCCAAAGGATAAAGAACAAACAATAAATGAATTATCACTGACAAATCAACCCGACAGAGAACATTTCCACTTCTCATATGTTACAGACTACGACGTAAAGAAAGCCATCATGCGAATAAAAACCAAAGCAGAAGGAACTGACCGTATAAATATTACTTTACTGAATAAAATAATCGAAGCTATACTACCTACTATAACTCATATTTTTAACTCCTCACTACAAACGTCTACATATCCCTCATTGTGGAAACAAGCCTTCGTACGCCCACTGCCTAAAGTTAAAACGCCCTCAACCCCGAACGACTTTCGACCCATTAGCATTTTACCTACCCTTTCAAAAGCTCTGGAACGATTAGTCCATAAACAACTGACTGAATACCTAAATGAATACAACTTTCTAGATCAATTTCAGTCAGGCTTCAGGACAGGGCACAATACAAATACTGCTCTACTAAATATTTGCGAAGACATACGCGAAGCTGCTGATAATCGAAAACTTACCATTCTTACATTACTGGACTTTAGTAAAGCATCGACACGGTAGACTTGGACTTATTGTTGCATAAACTTAAAAACCTCTTACTCTCTGATAGTGCCACGAAATGGTTCAATTCCTACCTTCATGAGCGCCAGCAATCTGTTATAGAAAATCATACATTATGTTCTTCTTGGTCCTTCCGTAAAGCTGGGGTTCCATAGGGTTCGGTACTTGGACCTTTGCTTTTTTCAATCTACATAAATGACATATCTAACTCCCTATAGCTTTGCAAACATAATTTATTTGCAGACGACATGCAAATCTACATCCACACAGACAAATATTCACTAAATGACGCTGTTGCCAAAATTAACGAGGATCGTGACTCACTAATGACTTGGACAGTTAAATATGGATTGCAATTAAATCCTAGAAAGTCACAATCAATCATTATGGGTCATCAGAGACTATTATCTACAATTAACCTAAACACAGTTTCGCATGTGTCACTAAATGGAGTTCAAATCCCTTATAGTGAGACTGTAAAAATTCTAGGAGTATTCATTGACAAAAACTTAAATTGGAATACACAAATAAACCATACATGCAAAACAGTCTTCTCAATAATACATTCATTAAATCGTGTACGAAATTGTTTGCCATTCGCCCTTAGGAAAATGTTAGTAGAAACACTTGCGATGCCCCATTTTGATTATTGTGACACTCTTTTTACAGACTTAAATATTATTTCCACTCAAAGACTTCAACGTGTTCATAATTCTTGCGCACGTTTTATTTGTGGTATTCGCTAATTTGACCATGTTACACAGACCCTGGAACAATTATCGTGGCTTCGTCTAAGAGATCGTACAACTGTCCATTCCCTATCCCTTCTCTATAAAATACTTCACACATCATCGCCTAATTATTTATCACGCCGCTTCATCAGACTATCCGACACACATAATCTTGACACTCGATCCCATCAGCACATTGTCCTTTATATCCCGCCTCATCACACTGTATATTATTCATTATCTTTTACTGTCTCACTTACCAAAACATGGAATTCCCTTCCGCCCTATGTCAGAGACTGTCAAACTATAACTTCCTTCAAAAATAAACTAAATAATTATTTAATAACAAACTAACTTATACACCTCACTGATAGTATTCTTTTAGCAATATTAATGTACTTAGTTATTTATGAAAATAATATTAAGAACAACAAATATTTTTGTTTTGTTTTTAAATATTGTATAATCGTAATTAGTTTTCTATATCTCATTATTTTCCTGTTTTTTTATATACACTAGACATGGACAATTTAATATGCCTTGCTTGTATACATTTTATTATTAGTTTTAGTCTTAATTTTAACTAATATTAACTGGTTGTATTATAGATCGTAATACGTATATTATATATTATCTTTTGATCAAATTTTTACTTAGTGTTTAATATTAGAGATAATTAAGATTGTTATATTCTGATGTAATATATGTTTGTCCTGGTGAGTGGAAGAGAAAGCCACATGGCTTTAACTCCACCAGGCTAAATAAATCTAATCTAATCTAAATATTCTATTTTCTTGGTTTAATTATTGGAATAATGATTGATGTTTTCCATTGCTTGGGAAAATTCCCTTTATTTAAACAGTCGTTATATATTGCTGTTACGAACAGTGGGAAGAGGTTAAATACTTTCAGAAGAATCTAGCTGGTTAAGCTATCTTCTCCAGGGCTCTTCTTGGGATGAAAGGTTTTGAGCGCTTACAGGATTTCTTCTGGAGTAAAGTGTTTGTCATCTTCTGTTGCTGAGTGTTCCATCGTTAGTCGTCTGATGTCCCTTTTGTGTAAAGTACCCTCCTGGGCGTTATCGTCTTTTACAAAATGATCCAACATAGTTTTTAGGGTGTCATCCAGGTGAGTTGTGCAAGTTCCTTCAGGTTTCTGGATGTTGTCATTATTGTTTTAGATCTGAGTTTTCCTTCTGCAATTATATAAGAAGCGTTCCATGGATTTGGACCTTCAGTTGAGCAAACGTTCTTTAAGATTTGATTTTTAATAATAATAACAATAATAATAATATTAAAAATAATATTAATAACAATATTAATAATATTATTATTATAAGTAATAATATTAATATGATTAATGATACTATTAATAATTATAATTTTAATAATAATAATAATATTAATAATAATAAGATTAATATTAAAAATAATCCATCCATAGTATTTCTGCCCGAAGGCAGGTCCTTCACTGCAATCATAGCATTTTCATGCTATGCTTGCAGCTTTACTAGGGAATTGTGTAGATGTGGCAGCTTCCCGTTGCTTTCCACACCGGTGAAGGATGATGATGATAAAGATAATGGTAAGGATGATAATGATAAGGATGATGGCCATATGATTTAGTGGGCCGTTGGGGCCTTAAAGTTTTCATGACATTTGTCTTACAGGTGAGGAAAAACCCCGATAAAAACCTCACTCAGAAAAACTGCCACGACCGGGGTTCGAACCCGGGCCCGCTGCGTGACAAGGCAGCACACTACCTCGAGACCACAGCGGTGGACATTACCAATAATAATAATATTAATAATAATACTATTAATAATAATAATAATATTAATATTAATAATAATACTATAAATAACAATGATATTAATAATAATACTGTTAATAATTATAATAATAATAATCGTAATAACAGTACTAATAATAATGTTTGTAGATAATAATAATAGTAATAATAATAACAATTTAATAATCATAATAATAATATTATTATTAATAGTAAGAATAATGTTAATAATAATAATTATATTATTAATAATATTCATACTTACTTACTTACTCAATGGCACTATCGATCCCGCAGGTTCATGGGCGCGCGGACATAGGCTCTTCATCCATCCCTATCCTGAGCTAATGCTTTCCAATTATTCTTTGTACAATCTACTTCCATCAAATCATAGTTAATGTTATTCCCCCAACTCATTCTTGATCTACCAACTGGGCGTTTTCCCTCTGGTTTCCTACAAGAAGCTTCCATGCAAGTCTTTCATTCCCCATACGCGCAACATGTCCTGCCCATCGCAGTCTACGAGACTTAACTGTTCTTATTATATCTGGTTTCCTATAAACACCATGTAGATCATTGTTATGTAGTCATATCCATTCGCCTCATTCTCTCTTTGGTCTAAATATTTTCCTAAGTACGTTATTCTCAAATACTTGTAATCTCCTTTTCTCCCTTAAAGTGAGAGTCCATGTTTCGCAACCATATAATATAACTGGTAGAATGAATTTTTATATATTTTGAGTTTAAAGTTTTTTGAAAGGAGTTGGGGCATGAAGTTTCTTTGCAATGCATAATAACACGCATTTCCAGAATTGAGCCTATGTTTAATTTCTTTGTGCATTTTATTCCTATTTGTGATTATTCTTCCTAGGTATTTGAATTCAGACACTTCCTTTAAAATTTCCCTCATTTGTGATTAGCTGTCAATTTTCTTTATACAATTTATTTCTACGTGTGACCATATATTTAGTTTTATTGATATTTACTTACAGTCCTAATTTCTTAGTGTGACTCAATAGTGTGTGCGTGGTGTCCTTTAGTATCTCCTCGCTATCGCCAAATAATACTACATCGTTAGCATAAACAAACAGCTTACTAATACCATTGAGTTGTAAGCCTTCCTCATTCTCTAAAGATTTGATGGAATGCTCTAGTACAAAATTAAATAGCAGAGGAGATAGTGAAACTCCTTACTTCAACCCGTTCTGGATTTCAATAGTGTCCGAAAACTGTTTGCCTACACGCACCCTACTCTTTTTGCCATTTAGACACATTCGTATAAGTCTAACTAACTTCTTAGGTATTCCGAACTCCAGCAGGATACTATATAACTTCTCCCTCTTAATAGAATCATATGCATTTTTGAAGACTACATACAGTTGATGCACAATACCATTATATTCCCATTTCTTTTCTAAAATCTCTCTTGTACTAAATATCTGATCTGTTGTAGACCTGTTTCTTCTAAATCAACATTGATGATCTCCTAGAATGTCATCAATGTAGGGAGTAAGTCTGCTTATTAATATATTTGTTAGAATTTTGTGGTTGAATGTAATGAGATGCCCCTGTAGTTGTTGTAATCAATTTTATCTCCTTTCTTATAAATTGGTATGATAATTGATTCCTTCCATTCATCTGGAAGAGCTTCTTTTTCCCAAATCATACTAAGCAACCAGCGTATATTTTCCATCAATTTTTCTCCCCCTGATTCTATCAGTTCTGCCGGGATCTCATCTAAACCTGATGCTTTATACATCTTCAATATTTTCAATCGCCGTTTCAAACTCTAATGCACTAGGTTCTGCGAATAGCATTTCTGCTGTCTGTAAATGATCCTCCTCAATGTCCTGTTCTATATGTACATATAATAGCTGATTAAAGTAACTTTTCCATCTATTTAATATACTCCCGGAATCTGCAATCATTTCCCCATTTACATTCCGAATTATGTTTGTTCTAGCCTGAAACCCTTTCTTCTCTATACAAATTCCCTGATATAATTCTCTAATGTTCCTATTGTTTGCGTTCATTTCAAGATCATTAATCTTCTCTCTCAAATATTCCCTCTTTTTACTCTTTAGTAACTTGGCAGTTTCCCATCTAATACTACCCAATTGCTTTAAATTTACCTCATTTGGCTCGTGTAACCATTTCATTTTTGCTACCTTTCTTCTCTATACAGTGTCGGTACATTTCTCATCAAACCATTTCTTGTTTTGCCTCTTTTGTAAGCAACCAATGTTTTCTGATGCTGACAATTTAATAGTAACTCTTATAGCCTCTCATTCTTTAATTATATCAGTTTCCCCTTGGTTTGCCACATTGTAATCTGAAGATTGCAATACTTCAAATGTATTCGAAATTTTGAGTTGGTATTCTTGCCGCATTTCATCATTATTCAAGTTTTTAAATTCAAATTTCACAGAATCATCTTTAGCGCTTGTTCCTCTCATAAGCGATATCCGTTGTCTTATTTTCACTCTAACCAGATTAACGATCCTAATTACAGTCTGTCCCTCTAACTGATCTAACATCGATGATGCTACTCTGCCAGCGTTTATCCACTAATACATGATCTATCTGGTTCCGAGTTTCTCCATCTTGGGACGTCCAGGTGTATTTAGGAATATCCTTATGCTGAAATGTTGTCCTCTTAACAATGAGATTCTTTGATGTGGCAAAGGTGACTAATCTAACCCCATTGTCGTTACTATCTTCATCAAGCCTGAGTTTGCCTATTGTTGGTTTGAATATACCTTCCCGCCCCACTTTTGCATTTAAATTTCCTAAGACAATTTTCATATGATATCGGGAAAGGCTATGAAATAAGCATTCTAATTCTTCATAGAATTCATCCTTGATCATGTCACCTTTATCTTCTGTGGGGCATGTATATTTACAATTATAAAATCATGTCGTTTACCCTTAGAATTATGTATGATATCCTATCACTAACAAACTTAACATCTCGGATAGCGGATAGGATCCTCCTTCTGACTAAAATATCCGATCCAAATGCAGGTCTTCCCGCACCACCATAGTATAATGCACAGCTTCCTGATTCCTGACTCCCTTCTCCTGGCCACCTAACTTCCTGTAATGCGACTATATCCATGGGTGATTTATCTAATTCCCGCGTTAATATCTCTAGTACATCGCTATTGTATAGAGTCCTAACATTCCATGTTCCTAGGAACATTCCCTGTGTTTGAGCCTTTGGCATGGGTTTCCTGAAGTAGTCCCCGCCCTGAGAACCGAATGGGGGACTATTTGACCTCTGAAAATTTTCCCCCAGTTGAACCCATGTCCGCATTTCTTGACGGTTGTAGTTTTACGATGAATTATCGTCACTCTTTCGCCCTAGGTAGTTTTTTCTTGTGGCTTATCACCTTCGAGCAGTCCGGAATGGATAACCATATCGGCAGCAATGCTACCGCTGGCATAGCTCTCAGGATCATTTAAGCACACAAGCCACCCCACCACGACAAGGTAAAGATACCATGGAGGGATTAATAAGATTCATATTACATTTATGTAAGAAATTGGTAGTTGGTTATTTGAAATTCGACTGAAGAGTTCCTGCTTTGTTGTACTTTTCATGCCAAAATACAGTCTTGATTGCAACTGAATGTGGAATGAGAAATACGACATATGTTCCTTCCGTTTATCAGTTCCCACCCCTGCCCTATTGGTAAGTTTGAATACAATTTATTATTATTATTATTATTTTATAATAATAATAGGAATCTTGTTAATTAATAATAACGATAATATTAATAATAAATTTTATTCAAACTTACCAATAGGGCAGGGGTCGGAATTGATAAAACGGAAGGAACTTATGCCGTATTTCTCATTCCACATTCAGTTGCAATCAAGACTGTATTTTGGCATGCAAATTACAACAAAGCAGGAACTCTTCAGTCGAATGTCGAATAACCAACTACCAATTTAATACAGTCTTTCTTACATAAATGTAGTTTTCAATTTTTTCTTCAGGCGCATAGTAGAATGTTGTTTTTTTTTTGTTCACACAAATTTATCAATGAGAAGCTTAATTGTAATTACAGACAGACCCTTTATGGACAGTAAGGTATTACTAATTCTTAATTCAACTGAATGTAACTCTTACTATAGCTCATTTAATAAAATAATTGCTCATATTTGTATGTAGAACGAAACATTGCAAACATTCAGCTTGCAAAATCAACAACAGCAAGAAAACAAAAAAAATAACAATATCAAACACAACAAAACAGCAGCAACGACAAAAGCAACGTAATACAGTGAGATTCTTGAAGGACAAAACCGTTAGTCTGTTTTTGCATATATGTAAGTTGTTATTAGAGCATGCTATAACCAGCAAATCATTTCACCGATAAGTGTGGTTTTTACTGCAAGGTCTGTATATGGTCAAACGTTAACGTTTATTTTTGTCATCATTATCATTAATAAAAACATCATTATTATTAATAATATTATTAACAATATGATTATTAATAACAATATGATTATTATTATTATTAATAATATTGTTATTATTCTTATTACTAATAATATTAGAAATATTATTCTTATTATTAATAATATTATTATTATATTTTCATCATCATCATCTTCATCATCATCATCATCATCATCATAGTACATTCACGAATTTAGGCCATTTGTTGACCTGTTTCGGCCTCAAGAGAAACACCATCCAGATGTCTTTTGAGTGGACGTCCTGGTATTCTTCTTCCTGCAGGTTGATATCTTAACATTTGTTTGGGTATTCTGTGATCTTCCATTCGATGAACATGCTGCATCCATCTTGACTTATAATCAGACATTTTGTTTTCTAAAGTTTCCATGTGTAATTCTTCTAAGTTGCCTTCATTTTTTTGTGATCTAGTAGTGTGTATCCTGCAGTCCTCCGAATGTATCTCATTTCAGCAGATATAAGTCTCTGTATATCCTTCAGATTCAACGTCCATACTTCGATACCATACAAAAGAGTTGGAAGAGCCAGTGTTTTATACACTTTTAGTCTTGAATGCTTTTGGATTGTGGCTTGAAGATAGAATTTATTAACCCTAAAATTCTTAAAAATTTAGATATTTTTGCATTGACATCCTTTTCGTCTTCATATGAGATTATTGCATCCTTAGTATTGTAAAATTATTCACCTGACTCCAAAATTTTATTGTCCAGTAACCACATTTACTTCTGACAGGATATACACCTTGAAATGCCATAATGTTTGTTTTTTCTATGTAGATATTTTTCATCCATATTCTTCTGTAATTTTGTTAAGTTCATACATACCGTTCTGTAGGTTATCTTCGGAATTGGCTATTATTATTTGGTCATCTGCAAACAATATGGTGATTAATTATCTGTTTTCTGATATTCTTATTCCAAATTTATATTTCTTTTTCCAGTAACATATTACTTCATTGATATAAATTGCAAAGAGTGTTGGGGATAGGGGGGCAGCCTTTGCTCAACACCACGAGATTTATAATTCATTCTTCAGGAAAATCTGTTATTTAATTTAATCTTTATCGTGTTGTCTTTGTAAATATTTTGTATGTTCTGCCGAAATAAATTATGTATATTTCTGTCTTTCCAATATATTTAAGAGTTTTGATCTCGTGACTGTGTCGAATGCTTTTTCAAAATCTATGAAAGCAAAAGGTGTTTCTAAGTTGAATTCTCTTCTTTTTTCAAGCAATGTTTAACAGAAAATGCTGAATCAATACAAGATCGTCCTTTCTAAATCCATTTTGAAATTTCCATAAGGAATTTTTTCACTGAAACTTTTCAATTTTCCATTTAAAATGTCTTGCATAAATTTTGTAGCATTGCGTTTAACAAACTGATTCCCCTATAGTTGTCCATTTTTCTATTGTCTCCTTTCTTACAGGGTGTTGAAACCAAGCTTGTCTTCCATTCTTGATGGTATATCTGCCATTTTGAATACATTATTAAAGAAGGACAACAGTCTTTCCTGGAACTGTTTGCCTGCATTATTTGTACAATTGACCATTCAAGCCATCAGTGCCAGTTGCCTTCCAATTCTTGCAATTTCTTAAAACTATTGTTCAATTCTTTCCAATTATTATTATGGAATCTGTCTAATTAGTATTTCGGACAATTGTATCTTCCTAGCTATTGTCAGTCCAAAGATTTTTATAATAATTGAAAAAATCTTCTTTTGTTACTTTGCAATCAGTTTTGGTAGATTCTTTAATATCTTTATTCAAATGTTTTAATATTTTGAAGGCAATATATTGGAGCTTGTGCAAGTCTGATTCTAAAATGCGTAAATCACAAATTTAACCATGTTTTCATATGGTCTCTTTCTTATTTCCCTCTTAACAATAGCTCTACAGCGTTTGAATTATACTTCATTTTCTACTTTCTTTTGTGTTCAAACATATTTATAAGCTGCATTTTTCTCTTAAATCAATTGTTTTTATTTGATCATCGCAGACTTTTAGAGGTTCTAATTGCTTCTTTGTTGTACATTTTCTTTTCCTAAAGTTTCATTAGCTGCATTTTGAATTATTCATTTTAATATTTTTCCATTCTTCTTCAACATAATTATTGTCTGGAGTTGTAGCTATATATTGCTGAATTATTCTCGGATATAACCATTTAATTGCTATCTTGTGTCATCATAAAATAATTTTACCTTGTACTTTTGTTCAATGCTCTGTTGTTGTTTCTTCTTTTTGAAACATCTTGGGGGAAATCTTATTTTTGCCTTGTACTAGGTAGTGATTCGGAACCAATATCATATCCTCTGTAGGCTCTGACAACGAGAAACAATTTAAAAAATCGTATTATTTGCAATGAAATAATCAATGATTGATTTTGAGTCCTGACGGATGCCAGGTATACTTATGTATGTTTCTATGATTGTCAAAAGGTATTCGTTATGCTCAGTTCATTGGATGATAGCAAAAACGTGTTAATCTTGTCCCCATTCATATTGCTGGTTGGGTTAGCCAAATGTTCCAATATTATTGTTGACTTGAGCATTGCCCACTATGGCATTTAAATCTCCTAGTATGAGAATGTAATAGTTTCTATTTATTCTGCCATAAATGTCTTGTACTATTTTATTAGAATTCTTCATTGTCTTCTTCACGGCCTTCCTCTGGCGCAAAATACACCAAGAACTGTCAAATTACCTCTATTTATTTTCAGTCGAATGCTCTAATATTCTTTTCATTCCAGTAAGTGTAGTGTTGAATTTGATTTATGGTTGTATTATTAATCCCAGAAAATTACTCCAGCTTGTCCATGGGTTTTCCTGTCAACACCGCTATATATTTGTACATAATTTTGTGTTTCTTTCGTCCCTTTAAGTTTCTTCTTAGTTTCTGTAGTCACTGCAATATCAATGTTTCTATTCTTAAATATAGTGTCTAGTTTCTCTTATTTTTTATGGATGCTTCGGACATTCCAGGTTGCATATTCTTACAATATCATTGTGCCCTATTCTTTTAAACATATTTCTTTGCTGTGGGTCGTCATATTCCAATTCCGTCTGGATTTTTTGTGTTGAGACTTGAAAGTAGTTTTGAAGTTCCTTAGGACGGGTTACTGGCCATTTAATGGTAAAAGTAACACTTTTGTAAGAGACTCCACGCACTTCATAGAAAAGATAGACAATATGAAACTCAAGCCGAATGACAGAATACTAAGCTTCGATGTGGTTGCATTATTCAATAAGGTACCTATCGGAGAAACTATGAACATTACTTACAAGAACTCTTTCCTCCGCCACATAAAAAGCGCTATACACCATATGTCTCACCAGAATATTATTTTACATGGAGAGGTATATTCTACGACACAAATAGATGGCGTGGCCCATGGTAAGTCCATTAAGTCCCGTAATAGCAAATTTCTACATTGGAAAAATTTGAGAATGAGAAACAGGCTTTGGAAGAATGCTACTTTAAGACCCACAGTTTGGCTGAGATATGTGGATGAACACCTTCGACATTTGGGAGCAACGGTTGAGGAGGAACTAGATAACTTCAAGATACACATAAATGGAATTTGTCTCAGCATCCAATTCACCCTGGAAAAAGAACAACCACAAGCAGTCTACCGTTTTTGGATGTTTGGTAATCCGAAACCAAGAACATGACACTTGGACACAAGGTTTAGAGGAAAACTACTCACACAGACAGATACCTACTTAAAACAGTCTAACCACCATGCCGAGAAAAAACACGCGGGATAATAAAATCCCTGGTGTTTGAAACGAGCCAAAAGGATTTCGGAACAACGGGATCTGCAAGAAGAAAGCAATCATCTGCATGCAGCTTTTCTTACCAATGGATAAAGCAAAACAGATTTTAGTAAGCCATAAATCCTAAGAAATATAGGTCCGAAAACGAAAAACAAGGAAGAGACAAATGGTACAGGTTTACCTACCTTATATCAAGAACAAACAACAGAGAAAATTGGACGAAGATTAAAGAAAATACAACATAGCAACAACCTACAAACCACACACAAAAACAGCAATATACTGCGCCCAGCCAAAGACACTAGAGATCCGGTAAGTCATGCCTGGTATGTATTCGTATCCCGTGCAGTTGTGGAGAGGTGTACAACGGTACAAAAAATAGAATGATAAACACAAGATTACAAGAAAACATGAAGACCACTGCAGACTAAAACAAAATGAAAAACGGCCGCCGTAGCGGAAACACTTGATGAACAACTAACAACATATAAGGTTCGAAGATACTCAGGTGTTATCACAAACATCACATTACTACACCAGGAATATACAGAGAAGCCAGTGGTGAACTATATAAACCTAAAAATTCCGTCAACAAAAAAGAAGAAAACCATGAAAGATAAAAAACTTTGGACTCCAGCAATGCCTAACACGACAACGAAGCCTATGACTTCTGCAAACGACACTACAGCACAAAACTCGGTCCGCGCAGAAAACCAACCCAACGGGGTTTTTCTATAAATAGAGAGACAGTTTCAAAACGAACAGCCAGTCTGCAGCCGATGGTTTGAGGAGTTCACAGAGAGCATGCAGTATCTCCTGATGATGTCACCCGCAGCAGCAGTAGACGAATCATCGAATAAGAAGACAACCAGACCACGGCCTATAAGCCCGGATGACGAACCAAATATGGATCAGGGCGCCGGCCGTGAAAGCTTACAATTATATACAACCAAACCTCTACGGGAAGGATGTGTTTCGTTCTATTCGCGAAATTGAAGAGAATTAAGATATAGAAAATAAGACGCTTTATGTTGTAATTTATTGCTTCCTACTATGGTGCAGAGGACACCGGAAACTATCCCGTCAATTTTTACAATGAAAACATATCTTCAAAGCGACAAAGGCTAAGAGGATATATGGACGAATGGAACGGGCACTACTTAGAGAAACGTATTCATGATTCAAGGAAGAACATTAGAGATGAATGACAATGAAATACTTCATTTACATATAATGCTCAGCAATATTCTCTCCAAGAGAGACTGGGAGAAGGTGGACAACATCACATATCACAACCTCTGCCAAACCATAGAAAAGAACACTGAACGACTAAAACAAAAATACGCCAAATATCATTTAGTAAAAAAAATAAACCAACCAACTCTAGAGCGGTAGTAAATTTGACTGACCGGCCACTTCAATCAGAGCGAAGAAGTTTCCGTTATTGCCTAAGGAAGAGAAAAGAAATTTTGCTGTAAAACTAATACAGTACCTATTGAAGACCATCATAGTCATGTAGAAGCCCGGAATGAGACAGCTGCCTCTTCATCAGATTTGAGGAAATAAGGGGCGAAGTGTCCCGTATTCTCCGAAAAAGCAAACCATCTACGAGCGATTTATCAAGAAAAGAAAAAGAAGACTCTACTAACTTTAAAGAATCAGACAACGATATTATCATTCTCCCTGCAGATAAAGAAATTGCTACAGTCAATCATGGAAAACCGAGCAAGAAAACCAGAAAAAACAGCAGTTTTAGATCCAGGGACATACACGATTCTTAAAAATGATCCCACAGCAAGCAGTTCTATGTAACATCTAATAAAAATGTATCAAGAGTTCCTCACTGGATGAAGATATTAAACAAACATTGTGCAAATCAGAAGCATTGCCACCTAGATTGTATGGACTACCTAAGATACACAAGGAAGGAACACCACTCAGACCTACTGTTTCGGCCATTGGTTCACCTTACATATGAACTCGCCGAGGAATCTCGCCTCACTGCTGACACCATTTATTGGTAAAACGGAACACCGTTTGTAAGAGGACTCCACGCACTTCATAGAAAAAGATAGACACTCATGAAACTCAAAGCCGAATGACTAAAAAAAATAATAAGCTTTCGATATGGTTTAATTATTCACTAAGATACCTATCGGGAGACACTGTGACATTAATTACCATAACTCTTTCCGCCGCACATAACAGCGCCACTACAAACATATGTCTCACAGAATATTATTTTCAATGGAGAGGTATATCTACGAACAAATAGATGGATCGTGGCCATGGTAAGTCCATTAAGTCCCGTAATAGCAAATTTCTACATGGAAAAATTTGAAAAAACAGGCTTTGGAGAACGCTACCTTAAGACCACAGTTTGGCTGAGCTATGTGGATGACACATTCGTCATTTGCGGGGCACGGTGAGGAGGAACTAGATAACTCAAGAAACGATAAATGGGATTGTCCCAGCATCCACTT
>JASPKZ010007609.1:0-110000 GCA_030220185.1 Diploptera punctata
GTTTTAAATTCAAGACCAACATGTTTAAAACTGATGTCTACCTCAAATATTATTCTTTGTATATCGAAAGTGGGAAGACGAGTGTTAACTACAATCTAATATCCATCCATCTATCCATAGTAATTCTGCCCGAGGGCAGGTCTTTTACTGCAGTCATAGCATTTTCATGCTATGCTTTACAGCTTTACTAGGGAGAATTTTGGTGTGGTAGCTTCCCGTTGATTTCCACACCAGTGAAGGATGATGATGATGAAGATAATGATAAGGTTGATGATGATGGCCCGGATGATTTTCGGGGACCGTTGGGCCCTAAGCTTCCTGAGATTTATCTTACAGGTTAGGAAAAACCCCGAGAAAAACCCCACCCAGGAGCCTTTCCCGACCGGGAATTGAACGCGGGCCCGCTGCGTGACAAGACAGCATGCTACGTCGAGACCACAATGGTGGACATTATCTAATATATGGTCCAAAATTCTAATATTTTCACGTTCTGAAAACCTGCATGAAGGAGAGCTTAATCCCACAAACTGCTTAACAAACCATAAAAATGCGCGTAAATATTAAGTATGAATTAAAACTAAACTAGTTCCAGTGGCGGAGCGTGGAATTTCTACAAGTGATAGCCGTTGTTTTATTTTCAAGTAATATGAATATAATATTGTGTTTATATTATTATCTTATATATAAAAATTAATATTTGTATGTATGTATGTATGTATGTATGTATGTATGTGTATGTATGTCTATGTATGTATGTATGTATGTATGTATGTATGTATGTATGTATGTATGTATGTATGTATGTATGTATGTATGTATGTATGTATGTATGTATGTATGTATGTATTTATGTATGTATGTATGTAGTCTGTATGTATGTATGTATGTATGTATGTATGTATGTATGTATGTATGTATGTATGTATGTATGTATGTATGTATGTATGTATGTCGTGTATGTATGTATGTATGTATGTATGTATGTATGTATGTATGTAGTATGTATGTATGTATGTATATGTATGTATGTATGTATGTATGAATGAATAGATTAACGAGATTCCCTCTGTCCCTATCTACTATGGTATGTATGTATGCACGTATGCACGTACGCACGTACGCATGTACGCATGTATGTATGTTATGTACGTACGTATGTATGTAAGTGTGTATGTTTGTTTGTACTTTATACGCGGCCATACCGTTGATCCGATTGTGATGGGGTTATTTGCAAAATGTTCAGAAGATTCCCGGGATGAACATAGGCTATAAGAGAGTTGAGACACTCAATACCTACACCCTTAAAAATCGCCCTTTGTAGTGGAAAACTTGAAAAAAGTAGCTCTTTGAACGCTTAAATGGCTTACGCTGCCTAAACCACAAGAAGTACACAAAATTAATATACACAGTAATTGAATATCTCAAAAAGCTCTACAAGAAAGTCCGCGGCAGCTTAAGTTTATCTCTTACGGATAACTCACAATAACCATTTTTGTCTTTCATTGATGCCAAGAAGATCGAGACAAGTACGTAGATCCCTATGCATGAATAGCAGCACTTGACGGGTATTCTTTTACGGATTACTCACAATAATGAATTTTGTATTTTAGCTCATTTATGCCAAGAAGATAGAGATAAGTAGATTCCCGGGCAACACCGGGTAATCAGCAGGGGAATCTTAAAATAATTACGATATATATTTATAATTTTTTCATCATCATCATCTTCAAGGTATGGGCCTGTTGGCCCGTTCCGCTCCCAGGTGCACTATATGCTGCAGGTGCAGGTCGTCTTTCCAACGACGTTTTGGTCTTCCTACATTTCCTCGGCCTAGAGGCCTATAATGAAGCAGTTGTTTTTATAAACGATTATTTGGCATTCTTTGTATATGTTCAAACCAATTACGTTTATTTCTGCGTATTCTCTCGTTTATATTATATATTTGTAATTCATTTCTGATATCTTGACTTCTCTTTTGATCTCTTAGAGATATACCTACAACTGATCTGAGAAATCGCATTTCTATTGTCTCAATTTTATTTGTATCAGAGATCGTTAAAGGCCAAGTCTCAGACCCGTATGTGGGGGCACGCCGTAGTGGTTAAGGCACTGAGCTACAAGCCAGAGGGTCGAGGGTTCAAGTCCCGTTGGGGTCAGGATTTTTAAACTGACCCAAACCCTCTGGCGACACTATGGCCCTGGGGTCGACTGAGCCTCTAACGTAAATGAGTACCAGACGCTTGTTCTGGGGGTAAAGGCGGCCGTCACGCAGGGCTGACAACTCGGCTGACATAAAGTGCCGATTGTCTGGAAAAAGTGGGAGCCCTAACCTCCTACTACCCCAAGGACCTCCGGGTCTGTTGTGGAATCACTTTACTTTACAGACCCGTATGTTAACGTTGGAACGGCTACTGTTTTGTAAAATTTTAATTGAGTTTTCATTGTGGTCTTATTTCTCAAATATCTTCTTATTGAACCACATATCTGTTGAAATTTCCCTAATTTCTTCTCCATGTCCAAATTTTGCTGGTACGATATCATGAATCCCAGATAATTGAAACAGGTTACTTGTTCAATTATGTTTGCTCAAATTACAATTTTTGTCCTTTTATGCTGAGTGCCAATAAATGCCATTGACTGTTTTCTCTGTTGATATCTTTAAATGATAATCGTTTATTAGTTTCCATAATTTATAAACCGATATTTGTAGTTGATTTTCTGAGGAAGCTACAATGATCTGGTCATCTGCGAATAAAAGACAGTTCATTTTCGTACCGTTTATCATAAAATGTTCATCTAAAAAAGTTTGCCATGTACTAATGATATCATCTAGATATATATTAAAAAGTATTGGCGAAGGAGGGCAACCTCGTCGAAGTCCATTTTTGATTTCTACGCAAGTTTCTCTAGGACCATTTCCTTTATCTATACGAATTTTTGTATTTTCATATAAACTTTTTATAGCTTTAATTAGATGAGGTGGATATCCTTTATTTTTTAGTATATCCCATAATTTAGAACGCATAATTTTATCAAAAGCCTTCTCACAGTCGATAAACAATACGTGTGTCTCAAGATTAAATTCTCTTCTTTTTTCTATCAACTGTTGGAGTAAAAAGATACATTCACTTGTAGAGCGGCCTTTTCTGAACCCATGTTGTTCATTTGAAGTAATTTCATTACTTATCTTTCCAATTCTTCTAGATAATATTTTAGCATAGATTTTGCTACATGTTCCCAAAAAGGCTTATACCTCTGTAGTTATTTGGGTTATGTGTGTCACCGTTTTTATATGTAGGGATAACAATAGCTTCACTCCATTCTTCAGGTACACAGCCATATATTGCCAACAGATATGTATGAAGTTTAATATTCTATAAATAAGATCTTGAGATCCGCATTTAATAAGTTCGATATTGATTCTATCAATTCCAGGTGATTATTTTGTTTTTGAAGCTCTTTATTGTTTCAGTAAATCCTTTTATTGTTATGGAATCAATACTTATATCACTTTCCATAATTAATGTTACTTTCTTCTTTGTCATTATGGCTCCATAATTCTTTATAGTATTGCAGCCAATTTTTGTTTTTTTCATGAATTGGATTAAAATTAAGTTTATCCTTTTCATTTTTATTTATCTCTCTTAAGATTTTATAAACATAATTTTGTCTATAATGAAGATCGTTTTCCATATCAGAAATATATTTATCCCAACTTTGCCTATGTAGCCTCCGAGTTTCTCTCTTAACAATGGCACATTTCTTTTTGTATTCTATTCTGTTTTCCGTACTTTCATTATGTAAATAGTTCAAATAAGCTTCTTTCTTTTCTTCAATAAGTTTTGCTATTTCCGAATTCCAAATTTTAAGACCACGCTTTTTATATATTTTCTTTCTTTTACCTAAGTGCTTCTTCTGCAGTAATATAATTGCTTTTTTATCTTCTGCCATTCTAAATTTATATTTAAGCTTATTGGCATTTCTTCCATTAATTGATTTAATCTATTTTGATATAACATTTTTATACTATATTCTCTTAATAAATGTACCTTAAAGGTTTCAGTAATATTTCCTTTTTTCTGTAATTTCTTCCATCTTCTTGGTAATTTAAGTATTGCTTTTACTAGAAAATTATCTGTCATAACGTCTGGACCTCTGAATACTCTAGTGTCCTCAATATGTGGGACAATCCTCTTATTTACAATTACATAGTCAATAATACTTAGAGAGTTTCTTTCGCATCTAGTATATTTATGAATATCTTTATGTTAAAAAAAATATTCATAATTCGTAAATCATTGTACTCACAGAAATGTATGAGTTCTTTTCCATTTTCAGTTATTGTATTTTCACCTTTGTTTTCTACTATTCCTGGAATTGTTTGCTTACCCACTCTAGCATTAAAATCACCTAATATTAAAATGTAGTCATTTGAATTAACTTTGTCTAGTGTTTTGTGTAATTGTTCATAAAATTCTTCGGTTTCTTTTGGTGAGTATATTCCAATTACTGTTAAGTAACATCTGTCTTCTTTCATTCTTAATGTTATTATTCTTTCATTAACAAACGTATACCCATGTATTTTATTTTTCCATTCCTTTTTTATAAATATTGATATACATGCACATGCACGTTTATTCTGTTGAACTCCACTATAAATAAAAATGTATTTCTCTAGTTCTTCTGATCCTTTTAACTTCTTTTTTGTTTCGCTAATTATTGCTAAATCTATTTGTGATGTCCATAATTATTTTTCTAAGATTTCTTTTTTATATGATAAGCCTCTAACATTCCAGGTAGCTATGTTCACTTTTGCCAGTTTTCCTAATAGTTTATCCTTTATGGTAGTAAAAGATTCCGGGCTATGTGGCCGTGGTCTATAACTGGCGTTTCTTCCAGACGTTTCTCCCTCAACTGCGGAGGGCATCTTCAGTGGCGAGGGCTAGAAAGCTGTTGTTTCCCTGTCGTAGACTCGACTCGACTCGACTCGCTCCTTTAGTTTTGCTGTGTTCGTCGTCGTGCGATCTGTCGAATATTGCTTTGGGGAGTTCGAGTTTTTTATAATTCCTCGTAGCAGGTAACCGGCCTGCTGCCGAGTAAGTCCAATGGTGGGGCTGTGTCACCTCAAAGCATTTGAACATGCTTCCATCTGTAGAAACCCCAGGTGGAGGGCTGCCTCTTCCGCTTGTCTCGCCTTTATTGAAGCTTGTTCTTTTTGCCGATCCAACCGTTGAGGTCTTCACCCGTATCCCTAGGCAGGGGCCCTCGTTATACCCCGAGAGATTGGGTCCTTGACAGAACTTAGTCACTAAGATTCTTAGTGTTCACCCCCGCGACGAGAACGCTCCTGTCAAGAATTACCCAGCTGTATACAGTTACGGCTTATGCCCCCTGTACACACTGGGCCGGGTTAATAGCCTCGTCTGAAACCAAGGCTAAAGGTTTTTTTTTTCATTTTATTTATTCAACTAATCATAAGAAGTACATTAATTTTTGTCTTTGAGCTCAATTATGCCAAGAAGATCGGGATGAGTAGATTTCCGGATAACGCCGGGTAAACAGCACGGGGTATCTAAAAATATTACGATATTAATTTTTCCCATCACTTATTTAACTAAACATAAAACACGTTAATTTTCGTATTTCAGCTCATTTATGTCAAGATCGTAATAAGTAGGTCTAGATTCCCGGGCAACACCGGGTAATCAGCACGGGGTATCTAAAAATATAAATTTATAATTAGTTTTCCTTTTACTTATTCAACTAAACGTAAAATCACATTAATTTTCATTTATTTAGGCGTAGCAGCGCACGCCGGGTATTAGCTAGTTTCTAATAAGTAAATGAACTTCTAAAAGGAATGACATGCAATGTTAGGAGTATCACATACAACAAACTACTATAGGTAGGCTATAGAGCTTAGGAAATCGAAGGGTGTAATTTGACATGTTAATAGTTAATTAAATATATAAAAAGCATGGTATTAAAACACAGATATTTGTCTCCACTTCCAGTTGGTTTCTAGAGCTTAAAAGAGAGCTCTGTAGCCTCGTCTTCTATTAAAGATACTAAAGGTGAGATCTCTTGTTTTATTTTATTTAATAAAGTAGTGGATATAGAACATAAGTCGTTTTGAACACCATGGGATGTGTCATCGAACAGTAGAAATTTCCAAATTGTTTCTTAATTCCACATTTCTAGTGCAACAATTCAATATAATTAAGCCCTACCCCTTTTGTTAGATTCGAACTTTTCTACATGTCCCATACATGACAGCTTTTGTTTGGCTAAGAAACACGCAGTGTTTGCTTTAACCCTTTTCTTATGCTTATCCGTATTAATTTTGATAGCCCGGCTTCAGGACTCTTCAATTCTGTATTTCAGTGGCGGTGTGAGTTTATGACACAGTGAGCTGTGCAGTTGCTATGCTGCATGACGCAGGGTGGGGTCTCAGTGGCCGCATGCGCTTCTCCCACTAGCCCGGCCATAGGTTGGGAGGTCCTCTCTGTACAAATAAAGCAAAATTGATATACTTACCAGTTACTATGCCATGGTTAATTACATCCAACATAATTTTATTACTACCACTACACTTATAGTAAATATTAGCAGTAAAAGAAAGGACTAACATTTGCTCACAGCGTTATGTAAGTCCAATCTCAAATTTTTATTCAATTAATGTTTTATTCAGCACACCACATACCCAAAGCAGCATCACTACTTCTGGGAACCCCCGGGAAAACAACACTGTTAGGTGAGTAATTCTTCACTCTCTGTTACTTGTGAATGACTATTCACTTAAAAATACAAGAAAGAAAAACTTATTTTGATTAGCACAGTATGCCTATCTAATATATAAAACTCAATGCTTGTTTGTTTGTTGTGGTTTGTTCGTATTCTATGCGCGGCCATACCGTTGATTCGATTTTGATGGGGTTTTTTGCAAAATATTCAGAAGATTCCTAGGATGAACATAGGCTATAAAAGAGTTGAGATACTCAACTCCTACACCCTTAAAAATCACCCTTTGTAGTGAAAAACGTGAAATAAAGTCCCTATTTTTACGCTTAAATGGCTTACGCTGCCTAAACCATAATAAATCCACCAAATTAATGTACACAGAATTCAATATCTCAAAAACCCTTCAAAAAAGTCCATGACAGCATATGTTTATCTTTTACGGATAACTCACAATAACCATTTGTGTCTTTCATTGATACCAAGAAGATCTGGATAAGTAGATTCCTGGGCAAGCGTGCTCTGCCATACCGTTCGTCCGATTGAGATGGGGCTTTTTGAAAAATGTTCAGGAGATTCCGGGGATGAACATAGGCTATAAGAGAGTTGTAATACTCAATCCCTTCACCCCTAAAAATCACTCTTTTTAATGAAAAACGTGAAATAAAGTCCCTATTTTGACTCTTAAATGTCTTACTCTGCCTAAACCATAACAAATTCACCAAATTAATGTACACAGAATTAAACATCTCAAAAAATCTACAAAAAAGTCTGTGACAGCATATGTTTATCTTCTACGGATAACTCACAATAACCATTTTTGTCTTTCATTGATGACAAGAAGATCGGGATAAGCAGATTCCCGGGCAAGTGTAAAAGCGCACGGCGGGTGTAAAAACACATTAACGTGTATTTAAGAGTAGCAGCACACGCTGGGTATCAGCTGGTCATAAATAAAAAAGAAAACTGGTTAAAGAACACACATTTTATAAAAGAAGAGCTTCAGAAACAAACGAGAGAGCTCCCTCTTCCAGATCTCGATAAGAATATTAAAAAGAATCATACTTACTTACTTACTCACTGGCACTATCGAACCCATAGGTTTCATGGCAGCGCGGACATAAGCTCTCCATATATCCCTATCCTGAGCTAATGCTTTCCTGTATAATCTACTTCCCTCAAATCATAGTTAATGTTATTCTCCCGCCTCTTTCTTGGTCTACCAACTGGGCGTTTTCCCTCTGGTATTAAAAAGAATCATAATAAAACAAATTAACTTAATGTTACAAATGTATACAAGAGCCATGAATAATTTAATACTAATCCATGAAATAAAACCAGGGTTTAAGACATACTGGAACTAAAAGTGAACCTCCTTGTGAGCAACAAACACATAGTTTGTTTGTTTGATTATAGAATGTTAGTATTCGAGGAGAGTTCTTCAACATTCATTGTCATTTGCAAATAGCCTACAAGAGTTTACAATACAACAATCAACAGAATGATAGAAACCACAATGTGAGTGCTATGGAACCATATATTAACTGCAGACTGGATGTTAGGCGAAATATATATAGTTTATTTTATAGATATCACAAAAATTCCTTAATTTAAGAATCATTTCTGGACCATAGGGTTGTAAGCAGGAAATATAATTAAGCCTAATTTTAGATGTAGTGTCTATGAAGGCTGATAATGCCTGAGTAGTCTTACTTAGATGATTTTTTCAAATTTAACTTTTCGATACAAGTTGAAATGTACAGTGGAAGCTATGCTATGTGGCAAATAGCTGCAGACTGCATTAAACTTTTATTCTGTGTTGGAAAATTTTTACCTCAGAATCCCATTGTATTTCTGGCAGGTCAAAGTTATGAAAAGTTCTAAAATTAGTGGAAGGGGGTATTTTTGAAAGTAGTGTTTACTGGAATACCTGCTTCAGACAAAGCAAATGACAGAACAATTCCATGCTCTTCCTTAAGGTGTCAATCATTTTGTTACATTAAACTGCAAACTTGTGTTAAATATCAGCCTGTTAAAAGAAATTTCACAATTCAGTTTGATTTTTGCACCCACTGAAGATATGTGCTTTTAGTGTGATGTACAGTCAATCAATAATTGATTCCTAAATAATGATTGCAAAATAATCTTGTGACTTCATAGAAGTTTAGTGCTATAATTAAATTATGAGTCATATATTTTCTTTGGTTTTGCTATTGAATTGTAAATCCACATGTGTATTCAGGTATGATGCTTGAAATATTTATTTCATTTGGTAGCTACTCGTTTGTCATATATTTTCATGTCCTTACATAAATATTATGTTTTTTGTGCTGCCTTAAAATGCTTTAAATTAACACTAAGGTAAAAATAGTATGTATTTTAATCAAGTTTTTTTGAGACTGGAAAACATCTTACCTCAAATTAATGTTGATTTATTCTTGAACATGTTTCGATATAATCTTCCACATCATCATCAGCTTGCTCAGAGACTGGGCAATCATCTGGGCAAGCTGATGATGATATAGAAGATTATATCGAAACATGTTCAAGAATAAATCAATATTAATTTAAGGTAAGATGTTTCCCAGTCTCAAAAAAACTTGCTTAAAAAGAACCTCAAAATATCACTTCCTAAAATAAACCACGTATTTTAATGCCTATTTTCAAGATTTTTGGTCCCTTTTTATCTACCAATTTTGATTTTTTAGTGTTAAACATCTGTGTCTAATTATAATGCTATGGCTTTTCATGTGCATGATCACTTCTTAAGAGTAGACTCTGTCCACAATCAATCAAAAGTGTGGATCTGGAATCTCTAGAGAGAGAGAGAGAGAGAGAGAGAGAGATCTGAAAAAAAAATTCTAGGACTATTTCTTTAACAAATAGTGATCCTTGTACATTGATATCTACTATCCCCATGATGTCATCTGATGAGTTTTCTAGTATTTCTAATGTACATTGACGATTTCCTATGATTCATTGTACACTCCTACAGGAACAATTTTTGCTGGAGATGTAGATAAAGTTGTCACTAGTGCTGTTTATGTATCTTGTGGTCATTTATTAATACTAAAGTCCCGATACTTATAGAAAGTTTTTACATCAACCTTCATGGCTATGAGCTACCTAACCACCATCCTATGGATGGAACATTGCTCTGTGCTGAATCACTGGTATGCATGAAATTTAAGAAATATGTGATTCCTAATGAAAATTTGTTTTTGATGCTGAGTATGAAAATACTTTTAGGTTTTTTTCATGTTAGATTTACTTAAAATTAGAAGAAGTGCTGGTATCTTTTGGTCATTTTGATAAACTCTGTATAAATTATTTTTAAATGGTAGAAATTGTGAGCAATGGATCTATTAAATTACAAAATAAGTTACTATAAAGTCTTTCAAGAAGTTATAAAAATTTATAAAGTTTACTATCCCTCTAGCAGAGACAAATTATTGAACTGGGAAATCAATATTATTTGCAAATAATGTTATAGAGGTAGGAATATTTTGCTTCGTATTTAAAATTGCAATTTAAGAATCTGTTTTATGACATTCAATGTAATGTACTTATAGCACCCTTCTTTGTTTTCTTTATATGGACTTACACACAGACTTTCACTCTAAATGTGCCACATTGTACTACTTGAGCTCAAATTGGGGTTGCATTAAGTTGATACAGTCCGCCGTGCTGGGTCAGGTGGTAGCATGCCTGGTTCCTGACTAGTGGGCCCAGGTTTGATACCTGGCAGGATTGAAATTTTTAATTGTTGAAGTAATTAATTTAATTTAATTGTAAAATTTTCAACTTTGGGGCCAGAAGAGGGGTGTGTAATTGTTAAATCATGCCCCAGATTCCTGCATTAAATTGCAAATTCCTCTGCAGTACATATGCTAAGAAGGCATGTGGTAGGGTTTACAGCAATTTGTCTGTTAGATGGGATGTTGAACCTGGCAGCCCCTTTAGTGCTTTTTGATAGGAGTAGACTACATGCCAACGCTGGATTTCACCTTCTCCCTTCTCTTCATCTTCATCATCATCATCCCACATACAGCATTCTTTACACTATACAAACACATAAAAATTCATCCTACGCTTCTCTCTGTTCACAGTATCATCCATCTAAAATAGTCAGCTGAAATGGTGCACATATTGAAAATAGACCACATTAACACCATCTATTTGCCCTGTGCAGAACCCGAAGCACATGAATTGCACTAGGTGGCATTAGAGCACACACAAACAAAATTGATACATGGTACATAAACATAATATGTTGTATACCACATCATCTTTCTGCAGATTACTATGTGTTTATGTGAATAGATGAGATGGGATATATGTACCCTGTTTAAGTACTTCATTTGAATTTTATCTTTCTGAATATTGTTCTATAGTGTCTACATATGTGGTACTCATTTATTTTATTAATCAAGGACTGTACTGAATAAAATAGATACTAAATTGATGAATACTGAAAATCCAGATAAAATTTTCAGAATTAGACAGATGCAAGATTTAAACGACAACATAGATTTGCAAATAAGCCCATCAAAACATGCAATTTAAACTGATTATTGATATTAAATTGAAAGAAAGCTCTAAAAAATCAAATCTAGGTAAGGTTGTATATCAAAATTATCCATGTCACATTTGTTGCAGGAATACCTCCACTTGGAATAACTGTTCAAATTAATTTATCTTTCAAAATATTATTTAATATTCATTTTGTTACATATTTGAAATAATCCAGGAATGTTTGAAGATAATAATTAAAATAATTGTTCTTCAGATTATAGGATTACTCCTTGAAAACGAATATGTTTGTATTCAGAATGAGCAGTTTATAGTTGATTCAAAATGCTTATTTTATTATTAGCTATTGATAAAAAATTGTAGTCCTGCAATAGTTGCTAAAATACCAGTCAAAATTGAATTACTGTCAATTTGATAACCAGTCTGAGTCATGTTACAACATTTTGTTGCTTCAATAACATCAGGGAAATAATCATTCCAAAAATCAAAAGCTCTATGATCAAATGTTGATGGATCACTCATGTTGAAATTTCGATCAATTATCATCACACCAGGAGCAACTTTCTTGAATACTTCCCATTTGTAGTTAAGACCATTCTGAATTGGATTTCCATATTTAGCAAAATTGGTCCACAGGCTCATTACTATGTCAGCTACCTTGCGATCTGCACCATTCCACACAATACCTTGTAAATTGGGCCAATATGGCATGCCCCAGACAAAAGGCAATTCAAAACCATGTGGTACATGTACCCAATCTGGAAGATTATTAATAAGAGGCTTTTTAGGTTTGTAATCAAAACGATAGACATAAGTATTAGTGTACTGACTGGTGTACATTGCTTGCTTGTAAATACCAGCACCATAATTTTTTTCTGTTATGTACTCTAAGTATCTCTGCCGAAGTACTGTAGTATCAGAAGTTTCTGGATGAGGTTTATAGTAGAAGAGAACAGTATCTATTACATGTTGCATGTTAGCAGGACAAGAGGTATTTGATTCTTCAGTTGTATATGTGTTTCTGAGGTCAGCATCAATGAGACCATAAAATTCCTCTTCAGATATACCAATCTCCATTTTATTTATTTCATCATTCAGTGCATCCTCCATGTCAGTATATCCTGCCATGAATTCCACCTGTGAAAATAAAAATAATGAATAATTAATTTTTACATTCTCAAAGTTTTTATGGGTTATCGTGAGTGTTATTTAAAGCCTAGATTATGTAACAAAATATCATGAGTATAAGAAAGTAACCACAACAAATGAAATGAATTTTAAAATTCCTAATTAATAAAATACTCTGGAAGGCTATTTATTAAGACATTGGTGATAGGCTATGAAGATCTCCTCGCATTTACATGTCCAGAGCTAGCTGAGCAGCCATGGAGATTTCCAGTTTCACATAGTGTTTCATTATTGGTCTCTTTGCTTTTGAAAGAGGCATGAAATTTTTCAATAATTATCTAGATGTCTTTGTGCCCCTCTCCTTCCTTTAAAATTTCTAACTTGATGGTAAAAGTAGTTTGAAGCTAGTTAGTTAGTTATATGTTATATCTAAGGATTGGATTTTTATGAAATTGCATATTTTTACCCAGGATTTAAATCTATATGCTTATGCTTATTCATCATATATATGAATCAACATACGTGGTACATTCATTAAGTTTTGAGATTGAGCGCACAGTGGCGCTGTGGTGCACTATAGCGCATAGGTGGCACCGTTGTATGGCATCTTGCCAGTTAGTCTCTCGTCCCAGAAAGAGACAGTTGAGTGCATGCACTATATGCAGAACTACTGTCTTTGTTGTGATGGTGATTTGAATGCGCATGTCGGAATCAGTAACGTCTCGTATAAAATCTTTCTCTCCCTTTTAAAAACCACGATACTAATATGCAGGATATATATTTTTAATTGGTTTAGTTTGAATTAGATTTACTTAAATATATGTATTACGTTATGTTAAAAAATAAAATATATAATTTAAGATTTGGTTTATTTAGCCATGAGGAACACGACTACCTATTTAAATAAGATTATCCAAATGTTTAGCTCGGCGGAACTTAAGTAAGTATAAAAAAGACACGCTACCCAAGTCCTCCGAAGAATACCTGTTCCAAATTCCCATGAAGCCCTTTGATGGATCATATATTAATTACCCATAATTTAGGGTGTCTATCCATTCCGTTTTTCCCGGGACAGTTCTGTTCTTTTAGAAAAAAATCCCGCTGTCCCAAAAGTTTTCTTGGGGACGCTCCAATATCCCACTTTTGGGTTGATGCTTTATCAATGTATTTATGAATGGCGACTTTCGTTTTGTTCTTTATTATGTAATTATAAATATGAACGTTAGAATGCGCCAATTGTATGACAACGATGCACTTTTTTGGTCTATAATCTTTGTTTCGTACTCTCATATATTGGTAACTGGTTCATTTTTCAAATTGTCAATCCATGGTCAGTGCAGGCAGTGTCGAAGATTTCCTACTGGTTCTGCTACTTTGGCGGTGGAGAAATACAATATTAATTTGGATGAAAGAGATTCAGTTAATACATTTTTATATACCTCTTGCAGCGATAAATAAATATTTTTAAACGTTAATAAACAATTACTTTAGTGATGATCTTGAAGAAGATTTTCGGGCTGTAGGCCGTGGTCGTGAGGCTTGTAGTTCCCCGACGTTTCGCCAGAGACTGCGTCTGGCATCCTCAAGGGTTGTCTTGAGACTGGCATTCTTACGCAGTCTCTGGCGAAACGTCGGGGAACTACAAGCCTCACGACCACGGCCTACAGCCCGAAAATCTTCTTCAAGATCATCGTAGCAACTCCGGCCGTGAAAGTCTACGTGAATACAATTACTTCAGTGGTTTTTGATTAATGTAGCTTAATTTTGTAATTTTAATGGACAATAAAAAATAGGCATAACTTATACGTGCAATTTGTATAATTTGTTTCATACAATTTTTGAAACTTCCTTTTATGTTTTGTTAATGTCCTACCTTTTTATAAAAAGTCCCAGGTTTTTTCTTTAATTTTTTGTACACGTCCCCTTTTACATTGAAAGTATTATGGACACCCTACCCTAATTATACTACACTGGTGGCTGCGGCGGTACGAAAATTCTAATTTTCGATAGAAACGGACACCATTTCAAGTTCCAAAAACACAGTTAAATAATAAAGTTGAGATACGTACATTTTAGGTTAAAATACGGCAGATCATTTAGTATAAGATTTTTAGTAGACCACTAATAAGGTTTTATGTAAAACAGGTACAATGAGCAGTTAATATTTAATTAATAAACTAATTTAAATATTAATTACGGTTCAATGAATTAAAATAGTGGAGGAAATATATTCGTTTCAGTTGATATAAGTATTTAAATTAAATTGCAATTTGCGAGAGAGAGATGTGATACGAGACGCTACCAATTTCACCCAAATATTAATATAACAATTCCCATGGTTTTGTTGCTAAACTTACAATTTGAAATATTATTTGTATACCCTAAATTTTAGTATTACTCTAACAAAGGTACTTTGATTACATTTCTAAAACCATGAAATAAATTAAGTAAAATAACATGTAGACTCACTCTACAGTCTAAATACAGAGATTTTACAATTAGCTTCTGAACCAGAAGTCTGGCATGCTTTTATATCTCTAAATTAATAACTTGTACCTTACATTAGACCTTTATTATAATTCTGAATTCTACAACATGGAAATCTCAACAGAAAAATCTAAAGTCATGGCTTTCCTAGGAAAAGACCCAGTTCGCAGTATTGTTATTAATAATAAAGTATTAGAACAAACCAACACATTTATCTATCTCGGATACCAAGTTACATACGAAGAGGAAAAAGATTTTAGTCAAAAAATTATAAAATTTAATAGAGTAACAGGAATTATAAATAATATTTTCAAGCCAAACACAGTACAGCAACACACACGAACTAGAATTTATAAAACACTGGCCAGACCCATATTATGTTACGGCAATGAGGCATGGACAATTCGCAGTGTAGATGAACAAAGACTAACTGCGGCAGAAATGAAATTTATGAGACGTACTGCCGGCTACTCAAGAATAGACCATAAAAGGAATTCTGAGATTCTCAAAGAATTACAAACAGAATCAGTCATAGAATATGTACAAATACAGAAACAACTGGAAATCTCACGTAAGAAGAATGAACAGAACAAGAATACCACGTCAGATCTTAAATTACCAGCCACCAGGCAAGAGATCTTTGGGCAGACCCTTCAAACGTTGGATTGAGACCGTAACAGACCACTAGGTCTATCACATGAAAGGAAGAAGAAAAAGAAGAAGAATTTTTAGTTTGCAATTAAATATATACCTAAAATATTCCATATTCGTAACAAATACTTCCCATATACTACCTTGAAAAGCTTGTTATCCAACACAGCTCTACCCCTCAGTTAAACATCCTTGTACTGTATCACTACTAAACTCATTACTTTGGACAGTAAAAAAAAAATAATTTTATTATTAGAATTTTGCATGATGTTCACAAAATGACTGCTTATTTTTTGATATGGTTGTACGGAATATCCACATGAGTAAATGTATTTTTAAGGTTATAAATAGTGTAAATTCATTGCAAATTGTTGTTAATTGTGTCAATTATAAAGAAAAATCAAAGCTATTGTATGTTGTTTTACAGCAATTATTAAAAATGTTGGTAATTGATCTGGTGTCACAGCTCCCCATATCTAACCACAGATTGATGAACACTATCAAGGGAGGGTCACAATATGTTTTTGAGCAAATCATATTGATAAATAGTGCAGTTAATAGAGAAACAGTATATATATATATACATATAATTTGCAATACACTACAAGCCAGAAGGTTGGGGGTCAACTCATGGTCCTGGGGTCAATTCAGCTTTAACAGAAATACATTCCAGACATTTGTGCTGGGGGTAAAGGTGGCCATCCAGCAGATTTTATAACCCGGTTGATATATAGTGCCAATTGTCTTGAAAGGTAGTAGGCTTAACTTCCTACTACCCCCAGGTCTTCCCAAAACCTCTAGTGGGATTACTTTACTTTTACTCTTATATGAATTTTAGCTGCTATTTACTATTAGAACAGGGATAACAGACTCAAAGTTACAATGAGAATATTTTATGTACTGAGACATGATGTGAATGATTGTTAACAAATTGAATATTTCAGACAATAGTCAATAATATCACAACAAATATCTATAAAAAAAAGTTTGGTTACCCGACTGAACTATTGGGGACAAATATATGCAAGAAATTTCGGAGTGGTTAAGGCAAGATGTCTTGGTGCAGAGTTACGAAACTTGCACTGGATAGGGTCTCCATGGGGAAGATATTTTCTCATGGATTTTCAGCCAGTATGAGACCGGTGCCCATCTAGCGTCATGAGGAATTTGGGTAGCTACAATAAGTATTGGAATAAGAATATCAGAAAATAGAAAATTAAACACCCTATTGTTTGCAGATGACCAAATAATAATAATAATAATAATAATAATAATAATAATAATAATAATAATAATAATAATAATAATAATAATAATAATAATAGCTTTATTTTACCTGGCAGAGTTAAGGCCTTAAGGCCTTGTCTACCACTCAACCAGATTTAAAAAAAATACAAAAGAAAAGTCTTAAATATAAATTACAATATATATATATATATATAAACGATTACAAGTTATGAATACAATACAATTAATATTTATAATGTATTTTGATTTACTCTAAATTTAACGAATTAAATATATAATATGTACAAGATATATAAAAAAACGAGGAAAAGATTAATGACATAGTATAAAATTAAATAAATAGAGAAAAATTAATTATTAGACAACAGGTAACTGTATAAGCGTGACTTAAAGGTGCCAAGTGTGCGGCAACTCCTGATATCTTGAGGAAGGAGATTCCAGGAGCGGGCGGAGGCTACTGTGAAGGAAGTAGAATAGGAGGAAGTGCTATGAAGAGGAATGTTAGCAGACTGCTATCTTGTGACCTAGTGTCAATATTGTGGTAGGAGGATAACTTCTCAAATCTGGACGCCAGGTAAGTAGGAATGTAGGAATTCAGAAGCTTGAAAAGTAGCGAAAGAGAGTGCAATTTACGTCTGTCAGTAAGACGGCGCCAAGAGAGGTTATTAAAGTGTTCGGAAATATGGTCATAACGGCGGATATTGAAAATGAATCGAATGCAAGCATTATGAACACGCTGCAGTCTCTGCGACAAGGCATAGTTTAGATCATTATATTATAATGTCACAATAATCGAAGTGTGGTAACACAAGATTCTGCACTAGGATTTGTTTTAACGAAACTGGGAGAAAATTCTTTAAACGTCTAAGATAATGTAAGATGGAGAAAGTCTTTTTACATATGTGTTTCACTTGTGTTTGCCAGGTTAAATTTGCGTCTAGATGTACTCCAAGATCTATTACTGAAGAAGAATAAGGGATAATTATATTATTTATAGTAATGTTTGGAAGTGTAGATATGTCAAAGGTTGTAATCAGTCTTTGTTGTCCCATTAGAATTACTTGTGACTTGTTAGGATTTAGATTTAGACCGATACTTGAAGACCAGTTAAAGATGGATATGAGATAGTCATTCATTTTCATCAAGCTGTTATAGAGAGAATGAGGAGGTGAATGTAGGTAAATTTGGAGATCATCAGCTTAGAGGTGATAACGGCAGTGCTTTAGTACAGTTGGAAAATCATTTATGTAGATTGAGAAAAGAAGAGGTCCGAGAACACTGCCCTGGGGGACTCCAGCCGGCACGTTACGCCAAGTCGAAGATCTAGAGTTTAATGAAACGTATTGTTGACGACCGTGCAGGTATGAGTCGAACCAGGATACAGCGCTGTCAGACAAATGTAGGTGCTTGAGCTTTATCATAAGTAAGTCGTGGTCTACTGTGTCAAAAGCTTTGCTGAAGTCAAGTAAGGTTAAAGGAGTCAATTGACGTCTGTCCACGGCTTCACGAATATCTTCGGTAATTTTTAGCAAAGCTGTGGTTGTGCTATGACCAGATCTAAAGCCGGATTGATAAGGATCAAGGAGGTGATTTTCTTGGAGATAATCAGTCATTTGCTTATGTACAATATATTCCAGGGCTTTAGATAATGTCGGAAGGATGCTAATCGGTCGGAAGTCTTTACAGTTAGTAGGTGTACTTATTTTTGGTATAGGCCGAACTCTAGACTGTTTCCATACAATAGGGAAGATAGAAGTTATAAGGGAAGCATTGAAAATATGAGTCACTGTGGGTAGAATAATGTCAATGATTTTATTTAGCATTAAAATGCTGATGTTATCTGTTCCTTGCGCATTGGATTTAATCCGCTTGAGTGCTTTTTTAACGTCTATAGGCGAAATGTCGTAAAAGTAAAATTTATCTCTTCCTATATGTGGGGATGGGGATAAGTCTTTAAGAATGTCTATTTTAGTCTTGTTGTCTGGAGGTGTCATGGGTATTGAGGTAAAATGTTCATTTAAGTCATCTACAGAAATGTCTATAGAGTCAGTTGAGGGATTCAACTGTCTAAGTCCCATTGCACGGAGCTTTCGCCAAGTGTCCCGTGCACTTATTTCAGGTCCGATTATACTGTGGGCGTGTCGTAGTTTGGCATTACGTATAGTTTGTGTAGTTGTGTTTCTAAGTTGTTTGTACAGTTGCCAGTTCTCGTCATTTTTATGTCGTCTGTATGTTCGGTATGCTTTGTCTCGTTTTGACATAAGTTCACGTATTGAATCATTCATCCAGGGAGCAGGGGAGCGGGAAAATCGTCGGGTTTTTACTGGTGCATGTCTGTCGTATAGTTGTAGTATCAGTGTATTAAATGTGTCTACTTTTTCATCAACTGATCTAAGATTCCATATTGAATACCAAGGTAGTTCTAAAGCGTCTGATTTTAGTTTAGTATCGTCTATGTTTTGTAAATTTCTGTACGTAATTAATTTAGAGCGTCTTTTAGGACATTGGAGTGAGTATTCTACGAATACAATGTCATGAGCAGATATGCCAGGAGCAGGAATTTGTCCATATGACAGTACTTTCTGTGGATGTGTAGTCACAATTAAGTCCAGTAGAGTGTCGGAAGTAGCAGTATGGTGTGTGGCAGAGAGAGGAACAATGGTCATATTAAAGCTATGGAACATATTTTTAAGTTGTATGGCTGGTGAGTCAGTCTGAAGAAGATTTGTATTAAAATCGCCTGCGACAATAACGTGTTCATAATGAGGCAATGAATCGTTCAGAGCGTTTTCTAGATCCGAAAGGTGCCCAATTTTTGGAGGTTTGTATACAATGCATAAGAGACATTTTTTTAGACTGGCTTGAATTTCTACGAATAAGAACTCGGGGCGAGCGGAATATACAGAAGGGGACTTGTGGACAATGCTTGGATTAAGCTCATTTGATATAAAGGCACAAACTCCTCCACCTCTTTTATCTATTCTGTCATTTCTGAGCAGTGTATATCCGTCTAGGTGAACAAGGGACGAAAATTCCGAAGATAATCTACAGGAAGGTCTGTATGAACTTAGCAAAATTACAGAAGAATATGGATTAAAGATATCTACAGAAAAAACAAAAATTATGGCATTTCAAGGTGTAGATCCTGTCAGAAGTAAAATTGTACTGGACAATAAAATTTTGGAGCAGGTGAATAATTTTACATATCTAGGATGCAATATCTCATATGAAGAAGAAAAGGATGTAAATGCAAAAATATCTAAATTTTTAAGAATTTTAGGGTTAATAAATTCTATCTTCAAGCCACAGTTAGTCCAAAAGCATTCAAGACTGAAAGTGTATAAAACACTGGCTCTTCCAACTCTTTTGTGTGGTAGTGAAGTATGGACGTTGAAACAGAAGGATATACAGAGACTTAGATCTGCTGAAATGAGATATCTTCGGAGGACTGCAGGACACACACTACTAGATCACAAAAAAATAAAGACATCTTAGAAGTATTACACATGGAATCTTTAGAAAACAAAATTTCTGATTATAAGTCAAGATGGATACAAAATGTTCATCGAATGGAAGATCACAGAATACCCAAACTAATGTTAAGATATCAACCTGCAGGAAGAAGAAGACCAGGACGTCCACTCAAAAGACTTCTGGATGGTGTTTCTCTTGAGGCCGAAACAGGTCAACAAATGGCCTAAATTCGTGAATGTACTATGATGATGATGATACAATAAGTAGCGGTTCCAGGTTGAGAAAACCAACTATGAGGGTTGGGGCATAAGTCATGGCAACTATTTTTTTGTGAGAGAATTTGAGCGTGGGTGAAAAATCTAAAATATACATATGAAAGAACAAGGGATAAACGAAATTTAAGGAATTTAACAACATGCCAACATTTTGCTCCTCATGTTTATTCGGGTAATTGTCATATCAATACAGTTTTCATGTTCCAGAATCATTACATCACACCTTCTTATTTTTTCACTCTCTTTTTTTACGGTTTGGGACACGAATGGACATTACAAATGCTGTTCAACAACAGATGACCAGATTCACACATGGTGAAGAAAATGGTGAAGCAGAAGGTATTCGGCGCCTCCCACATCGTTGGCAGCGTGATGTGAACGTTGCAGGAGACTACTTTGAGGGCCTGTAGAATGAGAGTGAGGAAGTGAGGAAGAGAGTAAAAAAAAGCGAAAAAATATAAAGGTGTGATATAATGATTCTGGCACATGAAAATAGTATTGATATGACAATTACCTTAATAAATATGAGGAGCAAAATGTTGGCATGTTGTTAAATTCATTAAATTTCGTTTATATCTTGTTTTTCATATGTTTAGATTAGATTTTTCACCTACGCTCAAATTTTCAAAAAGATATTTGCTATTACTCATGCCCCAACCCTCGTATAACGGCAGGGGACCCGATATGCTGACCACATGTCACCCCAACACTGGCTGGATGATCGTCTACCTCTGTAGTTGACACAAATGGATGTGAGGCCAGCAGTCAGATGAGAGGCCTAGTGCCTCCTAGGCCTATTGTGCCGTGGAATAGTATATGCAAGTCAACAATTTCAACAGCCTTGTCCATGCATACACAGTATTTATAGTTTGCACATTTGGTGAAAGCTGGTGGTCACGGTGTTTCTCATGGGAACACTCTTCTATTAATCTTTCTTTGATCTAGGATCGTAAGGATATTTTAGATACACCAGGAAAGTCTTCAGTGCAGCTGCATTGAAAAAAATGCTAATTTGATCAAGTTGGACAATCTTAGTGCTAAGAACTGGAAATACACAAATAACTGAAGATATAAGAAGTGGTCTCTGCGTCATTTGTTAATGTCATCACAATCAGAAGATAGCATGATTGTATCTGTGCTAAATTTCACAAAATGTTTGTATAAAAAATAGCCAGTTTGTACAATGCCTGTGCACTTTGGAATCAGCTTCATGTCGAAGCCTTCAGAAATAATTGTAGTGTTGTATATTTCGTCATCTCTATTGGCAGTCCAAAAGAAGAACTTCAGTCTTTTTTTATAGCTCGCCACATTATATGTTTAAGGGAGACCTTCATTATATAAGCATAGTCCACCGCTGTGGTCTCGAGGTAGCGTGCTGCCTTGTCACGCAGCGGGCCCGGGTTCGATCCCCGGTCGGTGCAGTTTTTCTGGATGAGGTTTTTATCGGGGTTTTTCCTCACCTATAAGACAAATGTCAGGAAAACTTTAAGGCCCAAACGGTCCCCGAAATCATATGGCCATCATCCTTATCACTATCATCATTATCATTATCATCATTATCATCATCATCCTTCACCGGTGTGGAAAGCAACGGGTAGCTACCACAACTACACAATTCCCTAGTAAAGCTGCAAGCATAGCATGAAAGTGCTATGATTGCAGTGAAGGACCTGCCTTCGGGCAGAATTACTATGGATATAAGCATATGTGCTAGTAAACACCTTGTTATTTAGCTAATTTGTATTCATATTTGCCAGAAAATAGCTGGTGGGCTCCGATACAAGGGCATAAAAATGGGATAGCAGACGTACCATCCGTCACAATCCCTGGCATTATCATATAAGTGTGTGTAGTTGCTGCTATGGATCTAAATATATCAAAGATCTGCTTGCTCCCATTCAGATTGCGACTCTTTATCATAATCTTGATCTGGTGACAGTCGTTTATCACATTGAGTGATATGATTACTCTCAGGAATTCATGAGTTCTTTGATCAGTATCTGCACACACTTAAACTTGTTAACTTTGTGGAATATTTACAACAGATGATCTTAATATTTTGTTTAAATTGTTTTACTCATGAGTTAGAAGCTTCGAGCTCTTGTAAATGTGAGAGTCAATTTTCTTCTCAATTTTCAATGCAAAAAAATCCCAATGTGCAGTTATGTATTATTGAACTTTCCTGACTTTGTTGTAAGTTTCAGATATGGTGTCATATCAATTGCTAATCCAGAATGACACACACACGGGAAAGATCAAAATTTTCATATTTTCCCTTTGTTGTGTCATATCATCCATCAGCCAGCTATCCTTCTGGGAACCTTGTTCTTGTTTTTCTTGGGAATGATGGCTAATAAGATGAAATCCTGGTTCTCTTGATATCTGGCAATGGTGACATGTATAAACGTCATGAATATATTATAAAATTGTAGTAGGATGTTACTTGTGCACAAGCCCGTCGCAAGGGTGTATCAGCTGTAGCGGTCGCTATAGGCCTCGCGCCGAGCGTGTGAAGCAATGATCGGCAACATTATGGGGTGGCCAGGTGGCCACGCCGACATGACATATTCATGTTGACATGGCCGGTATGGAACAAAATAGTGACATTACCCAACGGTCACGTCAACGTGTCGGCACGACAAACTGGCGAATAACGTTACCGGTATCGACTACCGGTTCTTGTCCTGAAGTGCCGTACTATGCAAATGTATCTAAATCTAATCTCGTCCTGCCACTACCTGACGCCAACCTCAAAATCTCGCAACGCTGGAACCATCGCGTAGCGCTGCGCTACATTTATCTTCGAATGTTTTCGTAAGAAATTTCCTGAAGCTGATGGCAATGATATTAAATTTCGATGCACCGACGAAGAAGCATCTACGACGCATTCGTGACGAGGAGACTCATTATCATTACCTTGGTCCGCAAATCCAAAACGAAGTGATGAAAATGTTAGATAAGTGAAGTAAGACTCAGTGAAGTAAGACACCGAGAAATACTTTTCAAATAAAGCTACAAAATAAAATATTAATAATACCATACAGGGTTTCCGCGATTCAAGCGCATCAGTTTCCGTGACGCTGCGCTGGTCAACAATTAAAAATTCCTAAATGTTTCAGATATGGCAATTAAGCGAAGGATTCTAGATGATGTTCGAGCCACCAAATATTACGCTGTCACCCTAGATTGCACCCCGGACATAAGTCAGTAAGAACAAACGACTTTGATTATCCGCTATGTCACAATGACGGATGTTCCATAGTCGAAAAATTAATTCAGTTTTTAGTGGTGAGAGATACAACTGGTGAAGGGCTAACAAAGGTTTTAAGAGGAGTGTTGGAAGAAAACAACTTAAACATCATGGATTGTCGTGGTCAGGGATATGATAACGGAGCCAATATGAAAGGAAAGTTCAAAGGAGTACAGGCATGAGTTTTGCAAATCAACAAGCGGGCAATGTTTATGCCCTCTGCTGCTCATAGCTTGAATTTGGCCAACTATAATAAGGAGGCAATGACGTTTTTCGGAATAATACAGCGAAGTTACACTATTTTCGGCATCCACAGAGGGATGGAATATTCTTATCTAGAGCTGTTCTGAACTAATCCTAAAAACACAATGGTTTAAGATGGGAGTCTCGTATTGACAGCATCAAACCTGTCAGATACTAGCTGGAAACGTTTGTGGAGCGCTCGAAAAGGTTGCCGAAACAACAAAGGATTCATCTGTCTGACCTGACCTGAAGCATTGCCTTTAGTAAATCATTTGCTTCAGTTCCTTCGAATTCGCTTTGGCTCTTATAATATGATACGATCTCATACATGCCGTCAATTAGGTCAGAAAAGTTCTCCAAGCTGAAGATATGCAGTTGGACGTCGCCTTACAAGGGATAAGTGGATTAAATGACTTCCTCAAAAACCACAGGGAGTCAGGTTCTCATCCATTATGTCATCTACTAAAGAATTGATGACTGAATTAGGTAGAGACGCATAATTTTCAACTCGTCGCCAAAAAGAGCGTAAAATATTTTTCGACGAGATTGGAGGCGATCCAGATGTTATCGCCGACGAGATACAAAAACGACAGGAAGAAGAAGTGTTCAATAGGGTTGAGGTCTGGGCTGACCGCTGGCCACTCCATTGCCTTAATTTTCATTCCTCCTCAGGAAATCCCTGGTGACAGCCGCAGAATGTGCCCTGGCATTATCCTGCATAAACAGAAATCCAGGGCCTACTCCAATGGCAGCAGGTACTACATGCTCTTCCAGAACGTGCTCAATATACCGGACAGCATTCAGTCGCTGGGGAATAAGTACAAGGTCCGTATGATTGTTGTACATAACTCCGGTCCACACCATTATGGAACCTCCTCCAAATCTATCAATTTCCTGTACAGTCTCTGCAGAAAATCTTTCTCCTGGCCGTCCCCACACCCTCAATCGACCATCACAACGTGTAAGACGATACCTGGATTCGTCCGAGAAGAGCACGGACTCCCACTGGTTCAGGTTCCAATCACCATGGTTTTCAGCATACGTACGTCTTGCTGCCTTATGCCCATTTGTTAAGCGTGGTTTTTTAACGAGCCTTTTGGACGAATATTCTCTTTCCTTAATCTGTTCCTTATGGTTTGGTCTGAAACCCGGATTCCGGAAGCCATATGAAGGTCATTCTGCAGGTCTTTTGCAGTTTTTGTACTCTGTCGAAGAGCAGAAAGAACAACGTATCTGTCATCCTGGGGGCTTGTTTTAAATTTACGGCCCTGGCCACGTCTTCTACAATACTGACCTGTCTCTCTGTGCATGTTGCGTAACCTGGACACCACGGAAGGAGAAACCCCAAGCTCTCTAGCCACTTGTCGCAGAGATTGACCTTGTCGTAAAAGATGTAGAGCATGATACACTTCAAACTCATTTAAATGCCTCATTTTGTCAGAGACTTCAATAAACAAGGCAATAATCAACATTTGTCACTATAGCAACATCAGGAAGCTTACCAATTAGAAGTGGCCATTGCCTTTCAAAATAAAAATAAAAAATTCTCTATATTTGTTATTTGAGGTAATTTCTCTGTATGTAGGCCATGGATCTTTAAAATTTGTATCCAATGATAAAATTAATAATTCAATTTATATATTGTCCAACTTTCAGCATCACAGCTTTAAAAAACAATTACTTATTCAATTTATTACAAGTGTTACTCTAAATGTTTTGAGCAGTGTAGTTTAAGACTTTTCAAACATATATTTATTAGAGAAATTGAATATTTAATTAATCCCTCTGGAATTAAAAAGAATATAAAGTGACTCGCCATACATAATACACTCTGCCTAGCTATGCTTCTCTGTTAAATATACACTTCCTAACAGTACTTTCACCTGCATATAGGCTGGAAATATATTTCATCTCTGTCTAAAGTATTCTTTCTTTGTAGTTCCAATGTCAGAGGTCCTGTCAGAGACTAGCCTAGCAGGGTACATTTACCATTAATTCTCAAAATATTTTAAACTGTGTCAAGCAATATTCATATCCTGGAATATGTTTTATAATACTAGAACTTGATTAGTAATTTTAATGTCAGTATCATATTTATAAAAAAATCTTTATTTTAGAATATATATATTATATATATATATATATATATATATATATATATATATATGGTATGATAAGAAAAATAAATGCCTGGACGGGATTCGAACCCGGATCTCTGAGTCTGTACCTCAGTGTGATATCCATTACACCACCAGGCGAATCCAATTCAAACATTTATTTTTCTTATATATGTATTATATTCCCCATTATTACTAGTTCTCGCGACATCTAGTAATAATGGGGAATATAATACATATATAAGAAAAATAAATGTTTGAATTGGATTCGCCTGGTGGTGTAATGGATATCACACTGAGGTACAGACTCAGAGATCCGGGTTCGAATCCCGTCCAGGCATTTATTTTTCTTATCATACCATATTAAGCTTGCTTTGCTCAATGTTAAATATTTAATTATAACATCGATAAAGCGTCACTGCTATAAAGTAAAAATGTTCTCTTTAATGTGCTTACTTGTTATAGTCAGCTACTAGATGGCAGTGAAGACTGAGTTCTCGCGACATCTAGTAATAATGGGGAATATAATACATATATAAGAAAAATAAATGTTTGAATTGGATTCGCCTGGTGGTGTAATGGATATCACACTGAGGTACAGACTCAGAGATCCGGGTTCGAATCCCGTCCAGGCATTTATTTTTCTTATCATACCATATTAAGCTTGCTTTGCTCAATGTTAAATATTTAATTATAACATCGATAAAGCGTCACTGCTATAAAGTAAAAATGTTCTCTTTAATGTGCTTACTTGTTATAGTCAGCTACTAGATGGCAGTGAAGACTGAGTTCTCGCGACATCTAGTAATAATGGGGAATATAATACATATATAAGAAAAATAAATGTTTGAATTGGATTCGCCTGGTGGTGTAATGGATATCACACTGAGGTACAGACTCAGAGATCCGGGTTCGAATCCCGTCCAGGCATTTATTTTTCTTATCATACCATATTAAGCTTGCATTGCCCAATGTTAAATATTTAATTATAACATCGATAAAGCGTCACTGCTATAAAGTAAAAATATTCTCTTTAATGTGCTTACTTGTTATAGTCAGCTACTAGATGGCAGTGAAGACTGAGTTCTCGCGACATCTAGTAATAATGGGGAATATAATACATATATAAGAAAAATAAATGTTTGAATTGGATTCGCCTGGTGGTGTAATGGATATCACACTGAGGTACAGACTTAGAGATCCGGGTTCGAATCCCGTCCAGGCATTTTATTATTTTTATCATACCATATTAAGCTTGCATTGCTCAATGTTAAATATTTAATTATAACATCGATAAAGCGTCACTGCTATAAAGTAAAAATGTTCTCTTTAATTTGCTTACTTGTTATAGTCAGCTACTAGATGGCAGTGAAGACTGAGTTCTCGCGACATCTAGTAATAATGGGGATATAATACATATATAAGAAAAATAAATGTTTGAATTGGATTCGCCTGGTGGTGTAATGGATATCACACTGAGGTACAGACTCAGAGATCCGGGTTCGAATCCCGTCCAGGCATTTATTTTTCCTATCATACCATATTAAGCTTGCATTGCTCAATGTTAAATATTTAATTATAACATATATATATATATATATATACATATTTATATATATATTTATATATATAATACTTTCTTAAACGTGATTTATAACATGTAATATCTTTGATTTTTCTTACAATTCACGTAATAAACATCAATTTGAGTTCCACAATTTTCAAAATATTTTCACCCATATTAATACATTTTCTGATCCAAGGTTCATTGTATTAAAATACTTGTATAGATATTCCCTATCACCACATGAATAATCTGTACTCATTTTGTGAACATTCTGTATATTAGAGCATACTGTTTATCAAATTAAAAAGAAAAGAATAGTTTGAATGACTTTTATGAAGAGAAAATTGACAATTTCAAAATATTTGTAGTTTATTATGATTTGGAAAAGAGGATAGGAGTCTCCATTATGTGTTATGCAAGGATTAAATAAATGTTTATATTGTATCTGGTTAAGAAATTAAAGTTTTTCTTCCATAGAAATGTTAAGAGAAATTACCTTATTAAATTTTCCCAATTCAAACAACTCCATTGGATCTCTGGGTAAAAATGATTCAGTTGTATTATCAATTACTGGACCCCATTCGTAAGTTGATGCCTTTTTAACAAGTTCTCTTACTTCAAAATTTCTGTAACATTCCATTAGACCTCTTGCAGTGTTGTCATCTGTACAGAATTCTTGAGACAAATCTTGATAGAAATTTATACTGGGAATGTTTTTTATGTATTTACTAAATGCACTGCCACTCATGGCAATAGCTCTATTAAATTTTCCCTCTGAAAGAGGAGAAAGCATATGCAATGCTACACTAGTTCCTCCAGCACCATGCCCCATAATACATATATCAACATCTGAGCCTCCAAAAGCTGAAATCCTTTTCTTCACCCAATCTAGTGCTGCCACTTGATCAAGCATGCCAAAATTTCCACCAGATGCCTCATCATCCAGTGCAAAGAATCCCAAAATGTTGAGGCGATAAGCAGGAATTACAACAAGAACCTGTAATGTAAATGAATATAAAGTATAAATTTGTTGTTAAGTATTATCTTGTAAAATCTTCTGATGCACTTAGGCAAATGGGGAACATTTCAGTTTTGTCTGTGAAAGAGGTAAGTATGTATTTTATATGATGTTTTTATTATTGATTTAACATTTCTCAATGAAAGATAAATTTTATTTGAAGAGAAAAATTTTCGCCTAGACCGAGACTCGAACCCGGGACCTTTGGCTTGCCGGGCCAAATGCTCTACCAACTGAGCTACCGAGGCGAGTTACGATATAGACGCAAATTTTTCTCTTATATACGTTGTAATTCCCTCTCGCCAAATGCTTTTGAAAACATTGTTTCTATCTTTGCAAATGGCGGCTTCTTAGTTAAGAAGACATTTTATTGGGAATTTAACATTACTTTATAAAGCTAGTAAGGCTTCTAATGATGTTTTTATTATTGATTTAACATTTCTCAATGAAAGATAAATTATAGCTTTACTAGCTTTATAAAGTAATGTTAAATTCCCAATAAAATGTCTACTTAACTAAGAAGCCGCCATTTGCAAAGATAGAAACAATGGTTTCAAAAGCATTTGGCGAGAGGGAATTACAACGTATATAAGAGAAAAATTTGCGTCTATATCGTAACTCGCCTCGGTAGCTCAGTTGGTAGAGAATTTGGCCCGGCAAGCCAAAGGTCCCGGGTTCGAGTCTCGGTCTAGGCGGAAAATTTTTCTCTTCAAATATAATTTATGTATTTTATATTTCAGCAATCATGCAATGGTTTAGTTTTGTGATTGTGTAAAGAAACAATATATGGCACTAGCTTTCAAATAATATTTATAATAAACAAATTATTGTGATCTAATTGAGTTGCCATTTTTTTACACACAACATATTGTACTGAAGAGGCCACAAATATTAGCTTCTGTAATTTGTCCCATTAGAAAGTTATTGTATATTTAAAAACATTATAATCATTTCTTAAATCAGTATATTCTGTTATATAACAAATTTAAGGCTGATTAAAGTATAAAAAAGTAATACATTTTACCATATCTTACACTCATAACTAAGATTTTGTATGAATGACATGTATCCTGAGGTAATATAATTTATGTTTTCTTTTAGTGAAATAAATTACTGCATTAATTATTTTTCTTTGTTTGTTACTTTAACAATACTATTATAAATTATATTGCATGCCACAGCTGAGTGGTTTAAGTCTTGATGCCTTGGTGCAGGGCTACAGGACTTGCGCCAGATCTTGTCCCCATGCGAAAGTAATTATTCAATGGAATTCGGCCTGTATGGGATTGTGCCCACCCAGCATCATGAGGAATTTGGATAGCTACAATAAATAGAGGTTTCAGGTTGGAAAACTCAGCTATAATGGTTGGGGGACCCAACAGGCTGATCACATGTTACCCTTATACTGATTTCATGAATATCCACCTATATGATTAACACACGTGGATGTGAGACCAGCAGTCGGCTGATAGTTCAAGGTCCGTCTAGGCCTGTTGTGCGAAAGAATGGAGTTTTCATAAATTACTAGCTAATACCTAGTGTGTGCTACTATGCCTAAATAAATTAAATGTATTTTTATGTTTAGTTGAATAAGTAAAAAGAAAAAAAAATCAATTTATATCGTAATTATTTTTAGATACCCGTGTAAAATAACTGGCATTGCCCGGGAATCTACTTAACCCAATCTTCTTGGCATAAATGAGCTGAAAGACAAAAATGATTATTTTCAGTTATCCATAAAAGATAGACATATGCTGTCACAGACATTTTTATAGATTTTTTGAGATATTCAATTCTATGTACAGCCTTTGATATAATTGGTGGCGCACAGATAATTTTGAAGTTTCAGAACGAAGCCACTGCGCATGATCAGATATCAGCTATTTGATTCAAAAGTATGCACTATTTGAGAAACTAAATCCGTTCTATTTCGTTGTGTGTCGTGCAATAGAAAACAATTTCGTGTAAATAAGTAGTGCGGTAAATACTGAAAATAAAAGAAAGCAAAAAAAAAAAGAAACAAAACAAAGAAAATTAATTGAAATAAGGACAAGAGAAAAAACACGACAGCAGGATCGAACACACGACCTCATGCACAGGAAACAGAAGCTCCATCCACTAGACCACAGCCATTTCTCCTAGAAATTGTTTGTGTGAAGTGATGCAGTACTTCAGGACTTACTTGTATAATTAAATTAGATATTAACTTAATTTATATTAATCAGACGCATTTTGTATTAGTAATGGAAATAAATGATTTTATTATGCCGTGTGTTTTGTAAACAAAGTAATGAGACGTTACAATCGTTATCCATTTTCTGTAAAGGGTGTAAATGAATTTATACCGTATAAATTTAACTACGTATAGAGGGGTATTATATAAGCATTTTGAGATAATGAACTAATGGTCTACGAATAAAAATGTCCAAGTTATGATTAAATTTGTAAAATGGCTGGCACGCCACTGATTATTTCAAATTAAAATGGAAATAATATGATACAGAGACTGTAACTTGCAACAAGCATGCACCTTTTGCTTAGTGGTTATAGCAGTCTAACATCGACGCAAACGTAACATTTATGCATTACGTTCGAAAACTACCTACATCAGGTGTACATTTTTTTCTTCCTTTATTAAGTATGTATTGTAAATTAGTTACGTGCGTAGATTTACTTCTGGTTTAATTGTTTATTAATTATTTTACAGAATATGGTAATGGAATGTCGGCGCAGTACACGAGTTACAAAACTATTTGTGTACATATTGTACAGACAATTGTTTGAAAGATTGTAGTAATAATAATACGATTACTGTAGAGTGCAATAGGTTTCGCAAATAAAATGTGTAATTGTACTATATACTACTTATGTATTTAGATAAATGATAGTGAAGTGATTAATAACATGAAGAGGTATAGTGTATGTACACATGGTACACATAATGCTGTTGGGAAATAAAAGCAATGCATTTGAGTAAACCAGAAAAAAGTAAAGCATTGCAGACTCACTAAAGAAAATTTTCAAATTGGCGACTTCAATTCTCACAATACAGACGACATCGGCGACGAAAGGATTCTCGTTACCCCTTTCAAGATACCAAGTGGTATCACGGATCACATCCCATGCTGCGAATTACAACGCGTTCCAACTAACAGTTTCATATGTATCAACAGGGATCTGCATACACCATGTGTTTTCAGATGTCCCCACAGAAAAAAAAAATCAAGTGGACTGAGATCTGGAGAGCAAGTGTGGCCTGCACACAGTTTGGACTACCTCTTCCTATCCAACGGCCACGATACACTCCATCCAAATGATTTCGCACATTCCCGGCAGAAATGGGGAGGAGCTCCATCGTGGCTGAAAACCAGATGTTAATCCTGATGTGGAGGGGAAGTTCTTCTTAGTAATGTTAGGTAGGACGTGCTCCTAGAAAGTCTTATAAATGTCCACCCATTTTTAATCTCTGGGGAAGAAGGTAGGGGCCCAATGATGTGGTCAGAAATTATGCCTACCCATACGTTCACCGAAAATCTCTGTTTTGTGACTCCTCTGAAAGATGGCATGAGGCTTTTCGTAATCCCAAACCAATGACTGTTCTTTCTGTTTACAAGCAGTCAAATCCCTATTAAATACTTCCTCCGGTCATTGAATAATACAGAAGAGAATAATTGCGGTGGCTGCAATCAAAGGCCCAATTACAAAATTGGGCCCGTTTTAGCGAAGTCCAGTGGCTGTAAGACTTGTACTTTTAGCAGATGAAAGGGATAGAGCTGGTCTTCATGCAGGACTTCCCATACACTTTGATGGTTCGTACCCATTACAGGTTCGATAGCACGAGTACTAATAGAAGGTTCCTCTTTCACCCTATGAATAACATTTTCTTCAAAATCTGAAGTGCGGCGCGTACGTCTTGCACCGACGTCTACTCTGTTTACCTTCAACATCCCATGATCCCGCAAACGCCTATCAACAGACTCGAAGGTTGTTCGGTGAGGATGGCGTCTATCCGGATACCGCTCCGCGTATCTGGCAGCAGCTCTTACACCATTAGGCCCTACCTTGTGCTGCACCATAAATCAGATGTATATCGGCAAGTTCAGCATAACTGTAAATATTTTCCATGATGCTTTAATGTAATGCAACTGAACTGATACTGAAGTAACTTCTAAACATATGTTAATGTAATCAATAGAAGAATAGGAATTTTGCGCAGCCTATACTAAACAAATTTCAGTGTGAACATATCACAGTGAAGAAAGAACGAAAGAAAAAAAAAGTCGCCTGCCGTGATTTGAACCACCAGCGTTCGAATCCTAAATTCATCACTTTGGCCATTAAGCCACAAGTTAGCTACACAAATTCTGCGTGTTTCACTCTATACTAAGGCTCACGTTTTACCGATTCTACTAACCAGTGTGCAGTGGCGTGCAATCATCTGCTCAGATCGAAATTTTAAGGAATTTGAAAATCCAATATTTCATAAATGTTGTTGATGAATTATTAGCAATCAGGATCTCGGATTTAATACTAAGATATGAAGTTACTCTAGTATCATTTTCTCTCCTAGTATGCTTTCTTGTTGATTTATCTGTATCAAATGTCCTTTAGTTTGATTCCTTATAACTCGCCCATTTTCCCTCGTAGACCATTAGTTCATTATCTCAAAATGCTTACATAATGCCCCTCTATACGTAGTTAAATTTATGCGGTATAATTAATTTATACCCTGTATATACATATGAGCTTTCTCCTTTAATTTATTTATTTCCATATATTCCATTCCATAGTAATTCTGCCCGAGGGCAAGTCTTTCACTGCAATCATAGCATTTTCATGCTGTGCTTTGCAGATTTACTAGGGAACTGTAAGTGTGGTAGCTTCCCGTTTTTTTTCACACCGGTGACGAATGATGATGATGATAATAATAATAATAAGGATGATGGATGATGGCTGCATGATTTTCAGGGACCGTTGTCCCTAAGCTTCCTGACATTTACCTTACAGGTGAGGAAAAACCCCGAAAAAATCGCACCCAGAAACCTGTCCCGACCGGGAATATTTCCATATTTATACAAATTTATTTATATAACGAAGCCTGGTAACATGTAGACATTTCAAAAATTAACGATGTTATTAAATAATAATAAATTTAAAAAATCTACCTGACCAGAATCGAACGTGGGCCCGCGTCGTCGGAAAAAGAGCATCTTACCGACTGATCCACTGAAATGAACGATACGAATGCTGCATGAAGAGAGACTTACGCCATCCGCTTTATACACAAACGAGTCAGAACACGTAACAAAGTACTGGTGTGAATCGCTCTTCAAAACTATAACTTTCCAATAATCAAGAGTTGCGCCATCATTTTTTTGAAAGGCTGTACATTAATTTGGTGTATTTGTTATGGTTTAGGCACCATAAGCCATTTAAGCATCCAAAAAGCAACCTCTATAGTGCACTGATGCCTTTTTTTTTAAGCTCCGGTTCTATAGTGCTTAGGATAATACGAGTATGTTATATATATCAATTATCTCAGAAAACTTCTCTAAATGATGGAAATAAAAACCCCATTGAAATCGATTAAGTTGTTTTTGAGTCCATAAAGGACACACTCGTTTTTATATGTAGAGATAAGCAGCATGATTCATATGCATGGATTCCCAGGCAGAGCCTTCCCTAAATTTTCGAGAAAAAATCTGAACACTATTGTTATTTATAGTAATTTTTAAACACCGTATCTCCTCTGTAACTACAAAAAACCTTAATGCATTTTATGTTGACAGTGGACATTTTGGAATGCTTAGAAAATGTCCATTGTTTTTGTAGAATTGTAAATATGATATAGTGAAAACTTATTTTTGAGAAAGGTTCTAGAACGCTTATCTCAACAGAATGTGTGCATTACCAAGAAATTGTATTTAATAGATTATGGTAAAAACATTTTACGAAGGGTGGAATGTCTTCTTCCTCTTTCCTTCATAGAAATATTTTATCCTTTTGCCTTAGTGATTGCAAGGGAATGGGTTAAATGGACACTTTGTGAGAGGTGTGAGGGTACAGTCACTATTGACATGTTTCTACTGTCCTCAAAGAAGAAAGCTGTAAAGACTCTATAAAAAACATTAATTTATCATTGACGTAATTACAGAGTTGTTGCATGTTTTTAAACTCTTAGTTAAGTAGGCAGACATTAAATATAGCAAGACATTAACACTAATTACATATTTACAGTATTAAAAGTGTTAAAAGATGTACAGAACTACAGCTGACATGTTTTTTCAAAACCAATTTTTCATGGTTGGCATGTACAGCTGCAAGCAACCATTCCTCCAAAATTAATTGCAGATTTGGTCAGGTCCAGTAGAGTAACTTCATTTATCAGTGAAAGGTATCTTAAAAGCTCTGTTGATATAATAGCATTCGAGATTTTCTATTTTATTCCTGTGCATATTTGAATATCCTTGTGATTCTGAAAGTGGCAGTGATAAAGTGCACATGTTAAAAATGTCTGATAAAAATAATTTTGTTCAGAATGTTTAAAAAACAACTCTCAGAAGAAAATTGAAATTGAAATCACTAGGACCCACAAGATCACAATTAAAATTTGTGGAAGTTCAAATCAAATATCCATCCATAGTAATTCTGTCCGATGGCAGGTCTTTCCGTGCAATCATAGCATTTTCATGCCATGCTTTGCTGCTTTACTAGGGAATTAGGTGTGGTAGCTTCCCGTTGCTTTCCACACCGTTGAAGGATGATGATGATGATGGCCGGATGATTTTCGGGGACCATTGGGCCCTAAGCTTCCTGACATTTTTCTTGCAGGTGAGGAAAAACCCCGAAAAAAACCTTACCCAGGAGCCTGTCCCGACCGGGAATCGAACCCGGGCCTACTGCATGACAAAGCAGCACGCTACCTCGAGACCACAGCGGTATAATAACAAAAAATCTGAAACTAAACATTTTAATCTGGATCTGTATAACATGATTGAGTGGTTATTGAGTACATTTTTTGCATATTTTGGTTATGCAACCAATTACATTGCACAGTCCGTTACTGGTGCAATTTAGAGTTAAAGAATGGTCATACCAAAATGAAAATGCGCATATTGAACCAAACTAACATAAATAGAATAATTGAATCTGCAATGTTCAGCAAACTCAATTACACACATTCTACAAATTGAAAATAATGGAATATCACGAATAGGTATCAAAAAATTATGAAATTGGAAAGGTAACAGAATGTATAAAGTTTCGTAAAATATTTGAACTCACATTAAAAGGGCATGAAGAAAGTGTGTATTCCGAAAATCCTAGAATTTATGAAATGTCTAATTAACTTAATGTCTGAATGTAACATTCTCTTAAAACAGAACATAAAAATAATCAGAATATATGGAGTAACTATTTAGAGTTATTGACTTCACCAGATTCTAATAATCTCGTGATTAATCATATTGCAATGAAGGAGTGGTCACTTCAATTACAAAACTATAAGGCAAGCATTCATCATTTAACATCTCAATGTTAGCGATATTTGTGCAAGATTGTTTCATCACTTTCGTACTTAAGAGTCTCCCCTGATTTTGTAACCATGAGCTGTACCTGATTATAAGCTACTATTACACATATACATGATTGAGAAAGGTTTAAAATTTATATACGTGGTACAGTCATTAAGTTTTGAGACTGAGCGCATAGTGGCGCTGTGATGCACTATAGCGCATAGGTGGCGCCGTGGTATGGTACATTGGCAGTTAGTCTCTCGTCCCAGCAAGAGACAGTTGAGTGCATGCACTGTACGCAGAACTGCGGTCTTTGTTGTGACGGTGATTTGAATGTGCATGTCGGGACTAGAGATGTCACAGGTAGAGCAACATCAAGTTCTGTCAGAAATTAGGTAAGATCGCTGCCGAAACGTTTCAAATTATGCAGCGAGTTTACGGTGAGTACACATTGAGTCACAGTGTTGTGTTTTAGGTGGCACCGACGTTTTTTGCAAGGAAGAAACAGTTTGGAAGATGAAGTGCGTACTGGTCGGCCACAAATAATTCGAACTAAACACAAGATCGAAGAAGTTGTAACGTTGGTGCGTGCTAACCGCTCCCAATCAGTAGACGATCTTGCAGCAGTGGTAGGAATCAGCCAAGGTACTTGCTAGAAAATTCTGTCTCGTGACCTGAACACGACTCGTGTTACCCAGCACAGTGTACCACGAATCCTGTTATAAGACCAACATGATGAACGCATGGCGATTTGTGGTGACTTCATCAGTAGTGCTGATGATGATCCGACGTTTCTCAACCGGATAAAACTGGAGACGAAACTTTGTGTTTTCATTACGATCCGCAAATGAAAGGACAATTCACCATCTGGAAAACGCCATTATCACCACGACAAGACAGGTCAAAAGGTATGGTGATGCTTGAACTGTTTTTTTTTATTCAAATGGAATTGTTCACATGGAATTCATATCATCAGAAGGTGCAAGTGTAAACAAAATCCGTTGAAATGAGATCCTTGGTTGTTTACGCGATTCAATTCGCCGTAAGCGACCTCAGCTTTGGCGTACAAAGAATTGACTGTTGCTACACGACAACGCCCCAGCACATCGTTCTGTCCTTGTCCTAGAGGAACTTACAAGGCAACATGTGACAGTTTTGTCATACCCTCCGTACTCAACAGATGTCATGCCATGCGATTTTTTTTCTTTCCTCGCATGAAAGCAATAATTCTACATGGACGTATATTTAATTCTTCCGAAGAGGTCATTTTCTTTAGATTTTACATTTATTTAGCCTGGTGGAGTTAAGGCCATGTGGCCTTCTATTCCTCTCACCAGGACAAACATATATTACATCAGAATATAACAATCTCAATTACTCTAATATTAAATACTAAATAAAAATTTGATCAAAAAGATAATATCTATTATATTACGATCTATAATGCAACCAGTTAATGTTAGTTAAAATTAAGACTGAAACTAATAATAAAATGTATACAAGCAAGCCATATTAATTTGTCCCTGTCTAATGTATATAAAAAACAAAGAAAAATATTGAGATATAGAAAACTAATTTTACGATTATAAATATTTAAAACAAAACAAATCAAAATATTTGATAATCTTAATATTATTTTCATAAATAATAACATTTATTAATTGTTAAAAGAATACTATCAGTGAGGTGTATTAGTCATTCAAAATATCTCTGCAGGCGGAAGAAATACGAAGCTCTGTTTGTTGCTACACGTGACATCATATAAGGCAGTGTACACTGTCAGCGTCCCACGTCCCCATTCCCCTCCGCACTCATAGATAGCAGTGTCACGTGTTCTATTCCTACATAAATACGACTGCAGTGCCCTCCGTCAACAACTGCGCTTACTCCTTAAACGGGTAATATAAGTTAGTCTGTTATTAAATAATTATTTAGTTTATTTTTGAAGGATGTTATAGTTTGACAGTCTCTGACACAGGGCCGAAGGGAATCCCATGTTTTGAGACAGTAAAAGATAATGGATAATACACAGTGTGATGAGGAGGGATATAAAGGACAATGTGCTGATAGGATCGAGTGTCAAGATTATGTGTGTCGGATAGTCTGATGAAGCGGCGTGATAAATAATTAGGCTATGATGTGTGAAGTATTTTATAGAAAAGGTCATGACTACCACAAGAGAAGCCATACGAGACCTTCCAGCCAACATCTTTCAGCAGTGCTTCCGGCAGCTATACCAATGTTGGCAAATGTGCATAACGGTCAACGGCGACGATTTCGAGGGAAGATGTGGTTCTGATTAAGTGTACGCCGAGTTATCGGCATATTGTAAGACATCCAGATTCTTATGGGTGCTTACCCTCCAGGATAAAGTCTCAGAACTTAATGACTGTAGTAGTACACAATTATCACTCCTTCCATTGTATATTATCCTTTAAAGAACGAATGCCATAAATAAATACATAACGGTGGGTATATATTGCCAAAAGGCAAATAAATCTAACACATTGCATGTAATTAAATTTTTATTAATAACCCTGCAAAGTAATGGTGTTAAGGCATTTAAATTCTGGCGACTGAGTAGTGATGGGCATATAAAAATCCTGTACAGGATTAATTTCAGAAGGTAAGTTGTGTGTGTCAAGGATTCATATATAAGATTTTATCATTTAGCATTAGATCTCATCTATTGTAAGGTAGCAGCCCTATTCAATTCTTTAACAAACAAGATGTATTTTGGTCTAGTTTAATTTAAGTTAAATTTTACTTCTTACTTATATTTTTATAATCACATGGAGGGAATAGCTATTTTTTTTCTTTCAGTTTTATAGTCTCACCTTTTGTTTGACTGCTAATGCTGAACCATCCCACAATGTTGGAGTTCCCACTTCGAAATCTCCTGGATGAAACCATACAATCACAGGCCATTTCTCAGATGGAGGAGTACCTACACAAATATATTAATCCCATTTATTTTAGGCATGTTTGTAAATTAACAAGCAATTTCACTTTTACTCTATAATTTTAGGGCATACTTTATAACTTGAATCGACCTTCCGAAAGGAGGACACGATAAGAGGATAATAATAATAATAATAATAATAATAATAATAATAATAATAATAATAATAATAATAGCTTTATTTTACCTGGCAGAGTTAAGGCCTTAAGGCCTCGTCTACCACTCAACCAGGTTTAAAAAAATACAAACAAAAAAAAAATAGTCTTAAATCTAAATTACAATATATATGTATATATATATATATATATATATATATATAAACGATTACAAGTTATGAATACAATACAATTAATATTTATAATGTATTTTGATTTACTCTAAATTTAACGAATTAAATATATAATATGTACAAGATATATAAAAAACGAGGAAAAGATTAATGACATAGTATAAAATTAAATAAATAGAGAAAAATTAATTATTAGACAACAGGTAACTGTATAAGCGCGACTTAAAGGTGCCAAGTGTGCGGCAACCCCTGATATATTGAGGAAGGAGATTCCAGGAGCGAGCAGAGGCTACTGTGAAGGAAGTAGAATAGGAGGAAGTGCTATGAAGAGGAATTGTTAGCAGACTGCTATCTTGTGACCTAGTGTCAATATTGTGGTAAGAGGATAACTTCTCAAATCTGGACGCCAGGTAAGTAGGAATGTAGGAATTCAGAAGCTTGAAAAGTAGTGAAAGAGAGTGCAACTTACGTCTGTCAGTAAGACGGAGCCAAGAGAGGTTATTAAAGTGTTCGGAAATATGGTCATAACGACGGATATTGAAAATGAATCGAACGCAAGCATTATGGGCATGATGATGATGACTTTATAACATATCAATATATTGTGCATTTAAACATTACATACTCTTAAAATATATAGGGTAAAATATCATCAATGTTTGAAGCACTTTCAACTTTTAAGGATACCATATCCAAATAATGAAATATTGCGAAGTGAGAAGAAGAATGGCTTTATTGTCAAATTTGAAGCTTTAGAAATATACATACATACATACATATAAGGATCAAATATATATGATTGTCTGAATAATATAATGTAGCAAAAACATAAAAATTAGCAATTTATCCTTTGAAGTGATGCAAGATTCAAAATGTCTGGGAGAATGAATGGTGAAACATGGAACTTGGCTAAGTTTAGTAATTTTTTTGAAACTGAAATAAGGTATCCATGTTAATATAATGTTATGTTTTTAAACTTGAAATTTTGTAGACATAATAGCCCTTCTAAGACATGAGAGGATAATGATGGTGATGGTTATAAAATAAGTAGATACAGTCTTTTTATGCCAATCCAGGCTCACAATAATTATTTAAACTTACAACTACCTTATTCTTAAGGTGCAGTATCGTGTTCCCTCAAAGGAAATTAACACTCGTTTTAGGTATTCTCTCTCTCTCTCTCTCTCTCTCTCTCTCTCTCTCTCTCTCTCTCTCTCTCTCTCTCACGTCCTATGTAGATAATTTTACATGACCCACACCACCTGGGCCTTAAAGGAACGGGAGCTGTTGGGAATAGATTTTTAACTCTGGATCATATATTTATTATTTATTTATTTATTTAGCCTGGTGGAGTTAAGGCATGTGGTCTCCTTTTCCACTCACCAGGACAAACATATATACATACCATTTTGAATAAAGAAGGACATCTGAGTGCCTCCCTAGATGAATAATCATCTCAATACCAAGGCAACTTCTGAGACAACACAAAACGATTTGCTCGTACATTTATACTAAACAAGGCAAAAATGATACCAGTATGAATGATTATGATGGCCAGATAGTATATGGTAAATGTTTGGGCTATTAAATGTCCTGACATTTACCCTAAAGGTGAGGAGAACTACGAAGAACCTCACTGAGGAAGCTTGTACCGATTGGGGATAGAACCCAGGTCCGCTGCGTCTGAGGCAACAATGAAGGATCTCCCACTAAATGTTTTAAATCTGTATATAGCGATAAAACTTCATGATGAGGAGGAGGAGTGATATTTTGTTAATTAAATGTGGCCTTGAGTAACATATACTTTTATTTCATACTAGCCTTACGTATCATTTTAACAGATTCTTTATGATAACACAAAAAGGCTGGAAAATAGAAAATTACAATATGAAGTAGGATAGGCTACTGTAATGCGCCTTTTATAAAAAAAGACGTAACTTTCACGAACACAGAATTATCCATGGCAAATATACTTGGTAATTTTACAAGTAAACAAGTAAGAGTAATTGAGAGAATTTAAATATGGACATAAAAAATAAATTCATACGGACAAAATTACACTCAGCAACAAAAAATAAACATTTTTTCTGTCTCAGAAAGAAAAATATGTGATTCTGATAGTATTTTTCTCCTGAATTCAAATATGATATCGTGTTTTCTCCATCATGCAAGGTTTCCGAGAGACAGGAATTTATAATTTCAAACACTTAAATATTTTCTACATTCCTAACTACATAATATTCGAACATCCGGACTCTCATAGAAAGTAAGAAATGACGATTTTCTGCTTATTTCGCCTGTTGATGGTCCAACAATAATCGGCCAGCATATTAGGATTCAATTTGCCTTGATATCTCTTTTCCATAGCTGAAATCTCCTGATGAAAGCGTTCCCCGTTTTATTTTACAATGGACAAATGGACGAAAAAACGTTTATTAAAAAAATAATTATTTAAATCCATTAATTGAAATTGAAATAAAAAACTGTGGGTGACGGAGAAATTCCAAACACATATTTGAAAACACTATAAAAACTGTATTATGTATAATTATTGTTACTCATGAGACAAAAACCATGTTGACCAGTGTTATTAGTACATGTAGACTAATTATTTCATTATAAGACTAACTGATGATAAATGATTTGAAGTTAAAAAAATGTACACCTATTTAAACAGTATGTTACAATATATATATATATATCGTTTTTGAACTGACAGTAGACCTACTGATAGGAAGGATTTTCATTGTATAATTGTTACAAGTGACAATCCAAGTGGCTAAATAAGTCAGAAAATGTAATAATAATTTATGTTGGTATATACGTATTTTGGATAAGTTACTTTTATTTATACTTTTATTTGTATTTTATTTCGAAATAATCCTAATAACCTGAATATTACTTGCAAGCAAATTCAATGTGAGGATATTTTTGGATTTTCTTTTCTATCATCTGTTGAATAGGTAGGACCATGTATAGTATATGTCATTATTTGTTAAAAGTAATTAAATTCAATATCACATGAAATAAATGTATGTAAGTTGCAGTAATTGAAAATGTTTTATGCTTTTGTTTGAAAATTCAGCCGACCATTGTAAAATCTGACTTCCAGTCCTTGTAAAATAAGAATCTAAAAGTGATACTGTTATCATGCAATTAATCAGTTGTGGAACTGCTCTTGCCCAGCATATTTTTATAAAATATACTATGAATATATTATGATACCTGTCACTTTCGTGAAACTTTCACTGTATTTTTTTAACATCTCTCTTCCCCTTGAATTGCACCATTCGCCTGCAGTTACTTATTTACGACTTATTCTGAGTTGTAGAATACTGTGTATATCACTTGAATGATTTTTATAGTTTGTGAAGGATGAGATTTTTTTCCAAATTATTTACATATGGCTTTAAAACTTACTGTTTCAACTAATTCTTGTATTCTCTGGGCTAATATTCCACATTCCAGAGCTCATCTATGTTATAGGTCGTGGCCATTATTTAATTTTTCACGACTGGTGTTCATAGATACAGAAATAAATTTAAATTTTACGAAGTGCCATCATATGCAGCAAAGATTATCAAATTTCTGAAATGTAGATTTTGAAAGACAACATTACGTTATAAACATCCGTAGACTAATTCAAGACCCACGGAAGTTGTGGATTTTTATCCATATATTCTCACCGAAGTTCGCGGGTTCAAACCGCCAGAGTGGATAATTTTTTTAAGTCGTAAAAATTCTTAATATGGGTGTATTTGGACGGGAAGTAGGACTAAAGCCATGAGTCCTGTGCCCTTGATTTAAGGAACGTAAAATAAACTCATGTCTGAAAAGAGAGATCTCTGAGCAAACTGTGTCAGTCCTTTTACTTCCGGATTTGAATTATGATGACACTTAAATGATCTGAGCTGTTAAAAAGCGTCTTTAAATAAAAATACTAACACATATTATCAGCTAATGACCTGGCTCCTATTTTAGGGAGATTGAGTGGGACTTAAAGGCAATCTTGATACCACTACTCTGCTAGTCGAAATCGAACCTAGACCGTCCGCACTAGAGTTTTCGCTCATTTTCTTCACTACACACACACACACCTGGCGCGACAGGCCTACAAGGCCCTTAGCCTACCAGCCGGTTGCTGGCCTCACATCCACATGTGTCAATCACATAAGTAGATGATAATCAGCCAGTGTAGGGGTGACATGTGGTCAGCATGTCGAGTCCCCCCAGCCGTTATAGCCGGTTTTCTCAACCTGGAGCCGCTACTTATTGTAGCTACCCAAATGCATCACGATGCTGGGTGGGCACCGGTCCCATACTGGCCGAAATACCATGAGAAAATTTCTTCCCCCATGGAGACTCGAACCAGCGCAAGTCCCGTAGCTCTGCGCCAAGGCTTCCTGCCTTAACCACTCGGCTACGGCGCAGAATGATATATTTTAACATTGTTCTTATGTAGACTAAATATTCTACAAACATAGTTGGTTAAGACAGTACGCTACAAGACTGTGCGGTCAGGATTTTTAAACTGGTCTAATCCTTTTGGAGGCACAATGGCCCTGGGGTCGATTCAGTATCTAACGAAAATTTATACCAGCCTATGTTCTTGGGTAAACGTGGCCGTCAAACAGTGGCTGACAATCCGGCTGGCATCTCGTGCCGACTGTCTAGAATGGTTGGAGCTTTAACCTCTTACCATCCTATTGTCTTCCTAAGGATTATAATGGGATAACTTTACCTTTCTCTCTCTCTCTCTCTCTCTCTCTCTCTCTCTCTCTCTCTCTCTCTCTCTCTCTCTCTCTCTCTCTCTCTCTCTCTCTCTCTCTCTCTCTCTCCGCGTCATGGGTACCTTAAAAATGAAATTATAGTTGACGGAAAATTTGCTGTATATGGCGTTGGCCAAGAGCGAAAAATTGCTATTTAGCCTTATCAACCTATACTGAGGTATGAAATAATTTATTTACAAATATGAACAAAGAAACAGTTCGAATATTCAGTAGTTGTTAATGTACCTATGACTGAAATCCCAACGAAGATTTATTTATGATCCCAGACATGGCTACTTATTGTTACATGATTATTTTTTGTAGGATAAATCTCTCTAAACAAAAGCAATTCTTTGGGCCCAACTTGATATTTTTCTCTTCGAATTGCAAGGCAAAGATTTGCTAAATGAGTAAACATTGAGCTCTTTTTTATGTGTCGGCCTAATTGTAATTTCATTATATTTACAAATAATAATAATAATAATAATAATAATAATAATAATAATAATACAACTACAGGGGCATCTCGTTACTTTCAACTTCGTACAAAATTCTAACAAATATATTAGTAAGCAGACTTACTCCTTATATTGATAACATTCTAGGAGATCATCAATGTGCATTTAGAAGAAACAGGTCTACAACAGATCAGATTTTTAGTATAAGACAGCTTTTAGAAAATAAATCGGAATATAATGGTACTGTACATCAACTATATGTAGACTTCAAAAAAACATATGATTCAATTAAGAGGGAGAAGTATATAGTATTCTGCTGGAGTTCGGAATTCCTAAAAAGTTAGTTAGACTTATACGAATGTGTCTAAATGGCTCAAAGAGTAGGGTGCGTGTAGGCAAACAGTTTTCAGACACTTTTGAAATCCAGAATGGGTTGAAGCAAGGAGATGCACTATCTCCTCTACTATTTAATTTTGTACTAGAGCATGCCATTAAATCTTTAGAGAATGAGGAAGGCTTACAACTCAATGGTATTAATAAGCTGTTAGTTTATGCTGATGATGTAGTACTACTGGCCGATAGCGAGGAGATACCAAATGCCAACACGCACACACTATTGAGTAACACTAAGAAATTAGGACTGGAAGTAAATATCAGTAAAACTAAATATATGGTCACACGTAGAAATTCAGTATATAATGGAAATGGACAGCTAATGACAAATGAGGGAAATTTTGAGGAAGTGGCTAGGAACAATAATCACAAATAGGAATGAGATGCCCAAAGAAATTAAACATAGGCTCAATTCTGGAAATGCATGCTATTATGCATTGCAGAGACTTTTGATGTCCCAACTCTTTTCAAAAAACGTTAAGCTGAAAATATATAAAACTATTATTCTACCAGTTATATTATATGGGTGCGAAACATGGACTCTTACTTTAAGGGAGGAAAGGAGATTACGAGTATTTGAGAATAAAGTTCTTAGGAAAATTTTTGGACCAAAGAGAGATGAAGGGACAGGTGAATGGAGAAGACTACATAACAATGAACTACTTGGTCTTTATAGGAAGCCAAATATAATAAGAACAGTTAAGTCTCGTTACTTTCAACTTCGTACAAAATTCTAACACATATATTAGTAAGCAGACTTACTCCATATATTGATGACATTCTAGGAGATCATCAATGTGCATTTAGAAGAAACAGGTCTACAAACAGATCAGATTTTCAGTATAAGACAGATTTTAGAAAAGAAATGGGAATATAATGGTACTGTACATCAACTATATGTAGACTTCAAAAAAGCATATGATTCAATTAAGAGGGAGAAGTTATGTAGTATTCTGCTGGAGTTTCGGAATTCCTAAAAAGTTAGTTTAGACTTATAACGAATGTGTCTAAATGGCTCAAAGAGTAGGGTGCGTGTAGGCAAACAGTTTTCAGACACTTTTGAAATCCAGAATGGGTTGAAGCAAGGAGATGCACTATCTCCTCTACTATTTAATTTTGTACTAGAGCATGCCATTAAATCTTTAGAGAATGAGGAAGGCTTACAACTCAATGGTATTAATAAGCTGTTAGTTTATGCTGATGATGTAGTACTACTGGCTGATAGCGAGGAGGTACTAAAGGCCAACACGCACACACTATTGAGTAACACTAAGAAATTAGGACTGGAAGTAAATATCAGTAAAACTAAATATATGGCCACATGTAGAAATTCAGTATATAATGGAAATGGACAGCTAATGACAAATGAGGGAAATTTTGAGGAAGTGGCTGAATTCAAATACCTAGGAACAATAATCACAAATAGGAATGAGATGCACAAAGAAATTAAACATAGGCTCAATTCTGGAAATGCATGCTATTATGCATTGCAGAGACTTTTGATGTCCCAACTCCTTTCAAAAAACGTTAAGCTGAAAATATATAAAGCTATTATTCTACCAGTTATATTATATGGGTGCGAAACATGGACTCTTACTTTAAGGGAGGAAAGGAGATTACGAGTATTTGAGAATAAAGTTCTTAGGAAAATTTTTGGACCAAAGAGAGATGAAGAGACAGGTGAATGGAGAAGACTACATAACAATGAACTACTTGGTCTTTATAGGAAGCCAAATATAATAAGAACAGTTAAGTCTCGTAGACTGCGATGGGCAGGACATGTTGCACGCATGGGGAATGAAAGATGTGCATGGAAGCTTCTTGTAGGAAAGCCAGAGGGAAAACGCCCAGTTGGTAGACCAAGAATGAGGTGGGAGGACAACATTAACTATGATTTGAGGGAAGTAGATTATACAGGGAATGATTGGAAAGCATTAGCTCTGGATAGGGATGTATGGAGAGCTTATGTCCGTGCGGCCATGAACCTACGGGTTCGATAGTGCCAGTGAGTAAGTAAGTAAGTCTCGTAGACTGCGATGGGCAAGACATGTTGCGTGTATGGGGAATGAAAGATGTGCATGGAAACTTCTTGTAGGAAAGCCAGAAGGAAAACGCCCAGTTGGTAGACCAAAAATGAGGTGGGAGAACAACATTAACTATGATTTGAGGAAAGTAGATTATACAGGGAATGATTGGAAAGCATTAGCTCAGGATAGGGATGTATGGATAGCTTATGTCCGTGAGGCCATACGGGTTCGATAGTGCCAGTGAGTAATTAAGTAAGTAAATAATAATAATAATAATAATAATAATAATAATAATAATAATAATGATAATAATAATAATAATATAAGTAATATCCTCAAATCGTGTCCAACCCAGGGTCGAGACGAGGGATGAGGTGAGAAGAGCCCCTATAACCCTATATTTATAGAGGTCTCTGAACGACAAGAGTGCCGGCCGACTATTCCTGACACACAGTCACTGGGCTGATGAACGAAATGGATGATATGAGTATGGAGAAATGATGGAATGAAATTTATGGAAGGGGAAAACGGGAGAATTCCCGTGAAAAACTTGCCCAAACTCTTTTTCGTCCACCACGATACACACATGGATTTACAAGTAATATTGTAAAGAATTTAAGTTAAGAATTTTTGTCCAAACGTTAATAGTGATCCTTCATATCGGGAAGTTGTTGGTCTACATGACACTGCATTAGAGTTGGCTGTCAAGCCCACAAGCACATTTTCCGTCAATTACTGCTATATCAAGGCATTGTAATTATAAAAAACAATAACTTTGTGGTAAATGTATTACAGAGCGCCTATTTGGAGAAACATTAACCGCTAACTAGTACAGTTTGCATGCAATGAAGCTAAACATTTATGAATCAGAGGTAGGGTAAACTCGGCTGAATCGGGACACAGCTGTGCACAGGGTGAATAGGGACATTTTAAATTTTGCTCTCTCCACAGAAATCTAAGACTGCCAGCGAAAGTCCTGATATCTGCCGCTGGGGTGGGGGAAGCAGTTGATAGCCTAAAAAAAATCTCTGTACTTCATGTATCAAAACCCAATTGTATGATATTTTATTTCTTGTTTGATTATGTGAAGATTTCACAACAAAGAATTAGTGTCCCAGGTAGGTTGAATAACAGCTTCGTACATTCAATACTTTATTTTTTTGTTATGCGTGTCTCTTAACTAGTGGTCCGATTACGAATTCCCTAAATTGGGCCCGTCTTCTTTGACAATGGTTCAGCGTTGCCAACCTATGAAAATTGAAACACTCTATTTCGGATGAATATGAACATTAATTTTCGGCTGAATAGGGACAGGACTATTTTACACTAATTGAGGGGGTCTAGTGTGAGAGGGAGCTATGTCACATTGGGAATAAATGGAAATAATCAGTGGTATTTGTATTAAAATTTATATTTTTCCTTACAGTAAGTTAAAGAAGAAAAAGTTACCCCGTTATTGTACAAATAATTTCGTAATATAATGCTTTATAAAACCCAATTTATTTCCATTTCTTCTCCAAGTGGCATAGCTTCCTCTTTCACTAGACCCCTCAATTTATTTTTAACAATGGTATTGAAGATGGATGTTATAAACAGTTAGAAGTGGACTTGCATAGAGCTATTATAGCATTCCGTCAGGAGAGGAGCTTGTATAATCGGCAGAGTTATTTGGGTACCTCGTTAATGCTTCATCGTCATCGTAACAGTGTGAATGACGATCCTCTGAAAAAAAAATCAGTCGATAGCCTACAAAGAATTATCCATTTTCTGCATATGGCTTTGAATTAGATTTAAGAAATATAAGAAAAAAGGTTTTTTTCTTTGCGGAGAAAAACGCAATAAGCGTGATGATGATATTGAGGAGTCCAAAAGAATAACACTACGTGTGGGTTTTGTTTATAAAGTATAGTGGCATGAAAAATATACGTGAATGGCATCATGAAAAGTGTGTTGGAGCTGAGGGAAGAAAACAATTATTTGTAGGCCTATAATTAGAAATGAATCTGATTCTATGATTGTTGATATAGAAAATTATGTTATAAAATTGTGTTTAAAATGTATGACAAATAAATATTTTACCGAAATGTCTTTTAAACTTTCCTGATTCGCCCAAAAGACTGTCCCTAAGCACCCTAACAAATTAGGATGATGGTACTGGAATATAAATGTCAATAATTCGTGCATTCGACTGGTGAGACTATAACTGGTACAAAATATTGATGAAATATTATATTAAATCATGAAGTACAAAACATATGTATTACTGATAATGAAACAGACGTTAGAGATTTTCCTGTTTTGTCCCGATTCACCCGAGCTTACCGTATTTCATTTCTGAAGTCGAGGAGTTGTATTGGAATAGATTAGTAAATGTGGGTTCGGTTTTTAAGGCCCTATCTTGGGAGCCTTATTTTTGTTTCATTTTATTACCCATTATGGAATGAATGAGATGAAATCAAGTCTACGGTGATAGGGTAAGATCGGGCGAATCGGGACAAAAATAAAATCTGTAACATCCGTTCCATTATCGATAATTCATATGATTTGTATTTCATGATTTAATGTAATTTTTGATCAGCATTTTGTACTAGTTATAATTTTTATCGACCAAGTACAAAAGGAATTATTGACATTTATATTTTGTCCCTATTTATCCTATTTTTTTAGGGTGAAAATGTGCAGTCTTTTGGGTGAATCGGGACATTTTTCAAATGACTTCCTTTGGTAAAATATTTATTTATCAGATATTTTAAACACAATTTTCTAACATAAATTTCTCTATAAACGATCATAGAATAAGATTCATTTCTTTATATTAGGCCTACAATCATTTTTCTTCCCTCAATTCCATCACGTCCTTTACCGTGACACCAGATGCATTCTCCCAATTTTATCGAAATGGGATTACTATATTTTATAAACAAAACCTATACAATGTGTTATTCTGTTTCGCCTTTCCAGTTTCATCGTCATTTTATACTTCTTATTCAGATTCTGACGACGATAAAATAATGCTTATTGCATTTTTCTCCGCGAAGCAAATAAACTGCCTTTCTTAAATTGTAGAAATCTAATTCAAATCCACATGCAGACAATGGAAGAATTCTATGTACCAACTGCTTATTTCAGCGGATCATCACTCCCAATATTATGGTGATGGCGAAGACACTAACGAGGTTCCCCAAATAACTCTGCCGCATGATAGAATTTCCTGACGGTATGCTTTGATAGCTCTATACATATACACTTTTATCCAATTCTTTTTTTGTAATTATACATCAGCAATGCAATAATTACAAATGAATTAGCGAAATAAGCTATTCCTATTTAGCCGAAAATTAGTGTCCCTATTCACCCGAAATAAAGTGTTTCAATTTTCATCGGTTGGCAACACTTAAATCGTTGTTGAGAATAACGGGAATTGTCGCAATCTCTTTAGGGATAAATGCTTAATAATTTAGCAAAAATGTATTTGTAATCGGACCATTAGTTAATAAGAAACGCCCATAATAAAAAACGAAAATATAAATTGTCGAAACTATCATTTAACTTATCTGGAACACCAATTCTTTGTTGTGAATTCTTCAGATAAGCAAATGATAACGAGAATGTCACACAACTGATTTTGATACATGAAGTACAGAAGTTAGTCGACAGATGTCAAAACTGTCGCTGGGGGCTTAGATATCAGTGGAGATTACAAAATTTAAAAGTGTCCCTATTCACCCTGTGTCCCGATTCAGCCGAGTTTACATTATATAGTCTGTTATTGTGTTCCTGGTTCGACACACATGAAGCATTTACACACACGACTCATACCGCCATTTATTTGGGCTGGGCCCAGGGCCTTGAGGAGGAGCTACAATTCTCCCTTTGGACCTATTATGCCCTAAGTTGACACACAGGCTAGGAATTATGAGGAAGTGCTTGAGTGTACCCCATTAGATCACTACAACTATATATGTTATAGATCTGTGGTTTGATAAACCAGACTAACATGAGATGAGCCCTACGTTGATACACAGGCTCGGAATCATGGGGAATTGCTTGAGTGTACCCCATTACCATACATTTATATATTTTACACATCTGTGGTTTGCTAAACCAGGCTATGTTTTACCTAACGTGAGATGACATGAAAGGTGATATGAAATGAATTAATGGAAATGAAATGACATCATGGGGGAGGGAAGATGAGTGGAGAGTTTTCGTGGGATAAAATTCGGGAAACAGGAGACCCCGAGAAGACCCGGAAAATCCCGGTATGGCCCATCTCCAATATCCCTCCGTAATTGCCGGGATTCGATCCTAGTCGATGCATCCGCGCTTCCACAGAGACGGCTGAGCCTAGTGGTTAAACATAATCTTATTTATTTTCATCGTGATCCAGCTGTTCTGTTACGAACTCAATTTATTTTAAGTGATCTATCAAATAACTTTACCTGGCCAAACGATGACATAACAAAGCCAAATATATTTAAATCGAATTATGTAAAAACGATTTGGTACAAGTGGATAGAGAAACATGTCTAGTGATGTAAATTAATACACGTGATTGCGAAAATTTAGTGCACAGCAGTTGTGCTGTTGTGGTATTGATTGTTTTCTACGACTACTTAGAAATTCAGGAAGTTTCTTAACCTCTCATAACCTCATGCAAAGATCCAATGATAAGAACTCGCCTGCCATGAGATATAGTTTAAAATTACGAATAGCGAATACTTGCTTTCACAGTCTCTGGCCTCTGCTTTTCATACTTTATACTAAATTAATTTAACGTGGAAATAGACACACTAAAAACATATATCAACCGAATTAAATAATGTATTTACAATACTATATTATTTAATACTAATAGGAAATAAAATTCATTTAGTCTTCTGTCTCTGTTCCAGGGATGGAGTTAAAACTCGACATATTTTACAGAATTAATCTTAGCATAGCTGAGAATCTTTTGTCAATTGTAGCATAAGTCTATGCGGGAGGAACATTATTTAATTTTTAATTTATATTCACCGAGGGTGTAGTTTTACTTTCTCTTCATAAACTAGATATTTTAATATAGTTGACCAACAGAGTAATTTAAAATACAACGAAACGAAAAGAAGAATATCGGTATGGTTATTATTTACTTAGGCTTTCACGGCCGGAGTATCTGATCTGTATAAATATTCCCAGGTTGTTGGCTGTGGTCTTGGCAACCTGAAGGGTGGGCTCGTTGGATTAAGGAGCCAACACTTCTGGATGCTGAACGCGGTCTCTGCCGAAACATCGGAGAGTTTTCCAACAAGCCCGTCTGGCTAATTTAATATTTTTGATATGTATTGGACTTTTGGGAAAATTGTATTACACTCCTTTTCCAAACTCTTTTCAACGATTTTTATGAAGCCTATTTTTTAGCGAATTCCGAAGGAACGTAGCTAGAGAAAGAAGAGAATTGCTTGTGACCAGTGTTGAACGGGACTGGTAACCCTTTCATTGAACTTCCGATATGTTGGGAAGAATTGCCAGCCCGGGTTCCTAGACATAAAGTCAATTTGCCCTGGTAGCGGTGGACTAATGGTTGTGCTCCTTGCCTCTTGTTCTGAGAGTCGCGGGTTCAAAACCCGGCAGGGGTCGATAGATTTTTTTAGGACGGAAAAATCCAAGTAGCAAGTCCTCCGGGAGGGACTTTAAGCCGTGGGTCCCGAGTCTGAAGATTTTGAGGCTCGTAAAAGATCCATAAGAATGAATAAAGAGGCCTTTAAACAAAATTTACCGACATCAACGTCCTAGTAATACCTTAGTTGCCTGTTAGATGCCTCATTGGGTCCGTATGTTAAACGCATGCCATCTATGAACAAATAAGGTAACAAAAATTAAATTTGAATTGTAACTCCTTGCAAATGAGAGGCTATTCAACAATGGGCTACGCCATTAAAAATAATTGAACTGATGCGCCGAAATATATTTTTGAATTTTGAACAATGTCTTGATTTTTATTTTTTTTTATTTTCATGCGGAATTCTAATTTTAGTAGTTTTTGACCAAAGATGTAAGAAACGTCTCAAAATATCTGAATTAAATAAAACGCTCTAACGACCGCAATTTTTTCTCGCAATGTAACTTCATTTATACGACTTAATTATCATAAGTAATGCCGCGAGTAATTTATCTAGAGAATTTGGAAATCAAGAGTGGCATTTGTTAGGACTATTTAACAATTAAAATTAATCTATTTACTCAGAAATCATTATTTAAATATAGTTACTTTAAAATATTTATTTATTTAATGTAAACGGCGACGTTTGAAAATAAATGAGAAACGTCATGTTTCATTTATCCATCCACTGCAACAAGATCATATAATGTTATATATTGCCATCTGTCGTGGGAAACTTGAAATACGATCGCAATATCGTAAGAATGCACCATAGTGGAGAAAAAATGAAGCACATCAAACTGTATATTATAACCAAAATTATAGGTTATTAATTTATTTTTATTAAACAACTCGGTAAAATCATTATTTAAAAACAGAATTATTGAACACAGAATTATCAAAAATAACTCGGTAATATCATTATTTAAGAATACAATTATTGAACACACAATTGTCAAATTTGTAGTTTGAGGGAATCTGTTCATTATTTGTTATATTTAATGTAGATGACGTAGTAGGCATGCTGTTTCTCAATCTGTGCACAACATCTGAATGGTGTTCTTCATTTAATTGTAGATAGGGTTTTAGTGATGCTGCGTTGACATGACCAGTAATTTTTAAGTCTTCTTGTTCTTGTACTCCAACTCTAAGCATGTTCGAAACCGCAGTTGAACGACTTGAATGGTTGCTCACTTTATGCTTGTTTATGTCCAATCCAGATTTTCTTGCACACATTTTTGTCCATATCGATAGTTGATTTTGCCCTACTGGACAATTCTTATACCAAATTCCAGACTTTTGGTAGAATGGGTTAGGAGTAATGAAAAAACGGTCTGTTTTGATTTTGTCAGTGCGTTTTTCCAATAGAAATTTATACAGTCTCACTGGGCACCTTCTCGGGTTTTCCTGATCTGGTATTAGCCATTTTGTATCGCAGAGCTTTTGATCGCCTCCTTGACATGTCTTGGAAAACACTGGATTGTATGCAATTCTTCATTATGATCTAGTCCCTCTTGAAAATAGTGAATTAGGCATTTTACAGCGTCTCCCCCACGCCATGCCAATTCTAGGGAAGCAATAAGGTATAAGTTAACTTAATTTGTAATCCTTCAGGGGTTTTCTCCTGACAATTATTAATCATTTCTTCATGTTCATCAGACTTCAAAGACACTGCACTCATCTTTCTTTTCTCTGGCATGTTTTGAAGTATTTTCCTTTTTGCGTTTCTTGCTTGTCTGGCGTCATTAAATTCTTGATCGACGAATGGATTAAAAACTCGTTTATTTTCATTAAAATATTTCTCTTGTATAATTTTTGCAGTAACATTCCACATGGTTTTCAAACTGTATTCTTTGTACTCTTCTCCATTTATTTCCCTCATATTAATGCTCCATTCTTTCAGTATGTTGGCAATGTCTTTGGTTGGAGTTTCTGCTGTTAATACGTAATTTCGTTGTTGACAAAATCTTTCGAACTGATTCCAAATATATTTCCTATTACTTTGAGTGTTATGGGGCTTAGATTGCTTGATTATTTCGTATATATCTTCATTTGCGCACAGCCAAATCTTGTTTCTGCCATTTTGAACATTCAAATGTGGCGGCTTCACTGTTTATCAGTCACTGCAAAATAATGGTCAGACCTGTTCAGAATATTAAAAAGGAGGAGCTTTCTTTAATATGGTAAATTTAATATTGATAATTTTTTGGTGAAACACGACTGTGATTGGTTGTAAAACAGAAATCATGAAACGTAATTGGTCATGGACTCCCATTTGGGGCATGAGTTAAATAGTCAACAAAAATAATGTTCCATATACCAGCAAAATCGAACCATTAGGAGTTGAGTTTTACCTCGAACCAAAATTTGAAAATTGCTCTAGCGACCGCAATTTCTGTTTGTCCACAACGAGACTGGATTCAAACAATTTATTAACAAAAGAAAAACATATTTAGTAGACCAGCAAATCGTACCATAAATTCGACTTGCTGAAAAATTCGCTTATTTTACACAACTCCTGCGTGACGGACACATCCAAATCTTGATAAAATATGGACATTTAGGAAACGATCCAGATGTCAAGGAGCAAAAACCGAACAAGTAGCATCTTACTAGCAGTAGTAGTAATGTTATATTTAACCTTGCTCTCTAACACCTCAGGTAATTAGCGTCCAAATTCGAAGCTGGACGTGAAAAGAACGAAACATTTTGTTCGCAGGCATTTTATTTCAGGCTTTAGGTTCCTTTACATGCCGTAAATCCACTGAATGGACCCATGGATTTACTTCCCTTCCAAAGGAAGCCTAACTAACTCATTGGCACTATCGAACCCATAGATTCACGGCCACGTGGACATAAGCTCTCCATACATCCCTATCCTGAGCTAATGTTTTCCAATAATTCCCTGTATAATCTACTTCCCTCGAATCATAGTTAATGTTATTGTCCCACCTTATTCTTGGTCTACCAACTAGGCATTTTCCCTCTGGTTTTCTACAAGAAGCATCCATGCACGTCTTTCATTTCCCATTCGTACTACATGTCCTGCCCATCGCAGTCTACGAGACTTAACTGTTCTCATTATATCTGGCTTCATATAAAGACAATGTAGTTCACTGTTATGAATTCTTCTCCATTAACTCGTCTGTTCTTCTCTCTGTGGTCCAAATTTTTTTCCTAAGAACTTTATTCTCAAACACTTGCAATCTCCTTTCCTCCCTTAAATTAAAAGTCCGTGTTTCGCATCCATGTGATATAACTGGTAGAATATTTTTATATATATTTCCAGTTTGACGTTTTTTTTAAGGAGTTGGAACGCCAAGAGCCTCTGTAATGCATAATAGCATGCATTTCCAGAATTGAGTCTATGTTTAATTTCTTTGTGCACCTCATTCCTCTTTGTGATTACTGTTCCCAAAGGAAGCCACTCAGTATTTTTACGCCCTGAAGAAATTCATATATCCTGGCAGCGAATTGCGGATCCAGAATCGTGCATGATAATAACCGGAACCGTCCCAGATTCCTCTTGCTCTTAGCTAGGAGATAAGAAAATGCCAAATATAAATAGTGCTTAGTATGCGAGGAATTATTTGATTCCAAATCGACACCCAGTGATCGATGCACTATAAAATGAATGCCAATGTAGGCAATATTCCCCAAACTTTGGTTGAACTTAAGATCGAAATCTGAATACAAATTGACGCTTATCAATTAATGAAAGTACTTATCAATCTATTTATAGACCATATTTCCAAATATCTTACCCTAATCCACTATTAGACATTTAACGTAAACGACGCCTATAATTAACACATACATATTCAAATCCACTTTCCCTGTTATATTAATCTCCTCGAGATAAAATTTGTAGAACCCAGCATTGAATGCATAGTTTCATATTCCAGAATAGCTTCGTAAGGTAAATAAGGCGCAGAAAGTTGAGGTATAAAATATTGTATATCCCAATATCAAAATTCGAAGACTTTCTTTAGATTTACAGTACTCCGTAGAAGAAGAAATATGTTCAGCATTAAAACGTACCATTAGTTTTGTTTAAATTCGAATATAATATACGTATCTACACTTTATCAGTATAAAAGTAGTTGAATTCCATTTTGCAGTGTGGCGTAAATTACCATCGTCAGAAAGAGTATAAACGCATTCAAGAGTACTACATTCATCCCATATATCACGCAGCAAGATACAATTTCCGTTTTTTTTAATAATGAAATTAATTACCTTTAAGTATAATCAATTGTAATGACTATTTAACTCATGCCCCAAATGGTAGTCAATGACCAATCACGTTTCAATGATTTCTGTTTTACAACCAATCAGAGTCGTGTTTCACGAAATATTTATCAGTGTTATAATTACCATATTAAAGAAAGCTCCTCTTTTTTAATATTCTGAACAGGTCTGACCATTATTTTGCAGTGACAGAGCCTATGAGAAATACGGCTACCAGATTGTATATATAGTGCATGAAAGTCAACACATGCCGCATGCGGGAGTTAATATAAAAACATTTGTAGCAATTGATTATACCACCAAAAAAAGAAACCACTGTTTGCACTTTTTTTAAATGTATTTTCCCAGGTAACAATCCAGAAAAATATAATTGTCATATTTACATCATACGACATCAGAAATGAATTAATATACAGTTTGATGTGTTTCATTTTTTTCTCCACTAGAGAGCATTCTTACAATATTGCGTTCCTTTAGCAATAAATACTATGATCAGGTTGCAGTGATAAACAAAAGAAGCAGATGAAGTGTACCTATCGTTTCTCATTTGTTTTCAAACATCGCCGTTTACATTAAATAGATACATATTTTAAAATAACTACAGTTAAATAATGATTTGTGAGTAAACAGCTTAATTTTATTCATTAAATAGTCCTGACAAATGCCACTCTTGATTTCCAAATGCTCTAGATAAATTCACTCCTCACTTCGTGAGTCGTGAATTTATCGATAATTTGGAAATCACTCGTGGCATTAGTTATGAAAATCTTCTGACACTTCTACGATGACTTAACTCTCTCTCTCTCTCTCTCTCTCTCTCTCTGTTTATCTTAATTTTACCTCTCCTCTTATAGATACTTATTCACTTATACGTCTTATGTAACCCAGAATTTAGAGGAACATGGCCTATTGGGAAAGCATTTTGAACTCTGGACCGCACAATACTTTGTTTTGTTAATACAAGGACGTGGAAAGTCTCCCTGGATGAGTGATCAGCCAGGACCACCTACGATAAAACACGAACATTCAAGACAAGATACACCATTCACCCATACCTTCATACTTAGGCGAATATAATAAGGATGACAGCATAATCGGGAACTATTGGGCTTTAAAGTTTCCCGATATTTGTTTTACAGGAAAACCCCGGAAAAAACTACACCCTGGAAACTTGTTCCGATCGTGGATCGAACCCGAGGCCGCTGTGTACAAGGCAACGACATTACCCTATAAACACAGCGTTAGACACTTGAACTTGCTACGATTTTATATATTTTTTACACGGTTATGATTCCATATATTCTTGTAAGGTGTTTATTTCAGCTGTCGGATGATCGAAGAGAAGTAATCTAATGACAGATTCAACTATCTGTCCTACTCATAAATGCACCGACATCTTATGAAAAATTATTGTTCTGATTTACCCGGAAGAGGAATCCTAAGAAAGGAACAATTCACAAAATAAAATATGCTATCAAAAGAGGCCTTATATTACCAAAACCAAAAATCTTAATAAAGGATTGACTTGTATTTGTTCTTTACACGCACACTCACAAAAGGAGTTAAAAAAGAAAAGTAACATCCTCACGGTAGAACTCAGGATCTTCTTCTTCTTCTTCCTTTCCAGGATTAGGTCTATGAGACCTGTTCCGGTCTTAAGTCTATCGTTTCCTTGGCCGTCCCAAAGATATTTTTCTATGTGGTTTGTAGGTGTTGATCGTCTTGGGTAATCTTGTATTGTCCATTCTGTCTAAATGTTATTTCCATCAGTATTTGTGCTCTCCTAGTTTATCGAGTATTGAAAATATCTCCAGTTCATTTCTTATTGATTCATTATGTAATCTATCCAAGCGTGTACATCCTTTTACGGATCTTAAAAAATTGATTTCAGTGGCTTGAATGTGTGAGGTATCCTTTTTTTGTAAGTACCCAAGATTCAGATCCATATAAAAGAACAAGAACAGCCATAATTTTGTAAAACCTGAGCTGAGTTTCTCTTCGAGTCTTTCGGAGGGTTCTTCTTATGGTTTAATTTATTATGTATATCCCAACCATAACTATATGTATGTCTGAACCAAGATAGTTAAAGTGTGTTATCTGTTCTATTATTCTATTATTGATTACTATTTTTGCTCTGACTGGCACTTTGCCCTGAAAATCCATAATTTAATTTTTGAAGTTGTGACTTTAAGATTACAAAGAACTCGGGATCTGACCAATAAATAACTCACTGGTAGGACTAATATCGAACCCAGAAGTTCTAGTCGCGCGGACATAAGCTCTCCATGCATTTTCATCCTGAGATAACATTTTCTAATCACAGCCTGTACAATTCATGCCACTCAAATAAAGGTTATTCTTCCACATCAACCTTGGCTAACTATTGGGCGTTTTTCATGTGTTTTTTTAGAAAAAAGGTATCTGTGCCTCTCTTTCATTCCCCATTTGTGCCATATACCCTGTTCATCGCAGTCTACGACATTTAATTGTATTATAATCTCAAAGAGAACATGTCGCTCTCTGTAATGTCATTTTATCCATTCACATGTCTGTCTCTCGTTAGTCCAAAAACTGTCTTATGCACTTTACCGTATTTTCAAATAGACCTACTCAAAATCTTTTCTCTCGTAAAGCAAGACACCATATTACGCATCAATTACTGTCATAATACCATACATAATAGAACAATCTCTATTTTTTAAACATTTTTTTGAGAGAAGTTGGGATGAAAAGAGTTCCTGTAATTCAAATTAGCATGTTTTTCCTGATTTATGAATAGGTTTAATTTATTTCTGCCCCTCATTCCCATTTATAATTAGGCCTATGTTTTTACGATTACTTTGTATATTAACAGACTTCAAAAAAGCAAATGATTGAATCATGAGACAGAAGTTCTTTAAGTATCCAGCTAGAATTCGGAAATCCTAAAAATTTAGTTAGACTTAATGGAATGTATTATCATCATCAATGGCTCGACAGCCCCATGTGGGCCTTGGCCGTCTTCGAGGTTTATGCCAGACTTCCCTGTTCTGAGCTTCATTCTTCCAGTTTTTTATTTTTAAAACCAGAATGTCTTGAATTATACCATCCTCCCATCTTAATTTAGGTCTTCCAGATTTCCTGGCCAATATAGGTCGCTCATTGTAAATTCTTTTTGTAATCCTTTTGTTATCCATACGAATAATGTGTCCAGCCCATGCCAGTCTATTAACTTTAACAAAATTTAGAATATCAGGCTGATTGTACACTTTATACAATTCATTATTGCATGTCTTTCTCCATACATTATTTTCTTTCACGGCACCATAAATGGAACACAGTATCTTCCTTTCAAAACACCCTAATAATTCCTCGTCAGATTTTAACATGGTCCAAGTTTCTGATGCATATGTTAACACTGGTCTAAGGAGAACTTTATGTCTTTCTAGATATAAACTGAGATCTAAACATTTCCATGAGTCCAAAAAAGCATTTGTTTGCAGCCGTTATCCGCAGATGAATTTCAGCCGAATTGTCATTTCTACAATTTACTTCAGATCATAGGACTGTATCTAATTGTCTAAATAAGTAGGGTGCTGACTGGCAACAGTTTTCAGATAAGTTTGAAATTCACAATCGATTCAAGCAAGAAGATGCATCATCTCATATAATATTCAATTCTGTATTAGTGCATGATGATGATGCAGTATCATTGGGGAATATTGAGTAAATGCTAAAATCCAACACACGCATTATATTAAATAACATTAGAAAACTGGGTCTGGAAGTGAATATAAGTAAATCTAAATAAATCATCACATTATTAAATGTAAATGGACACTTAACAAGAAATTAGATATTTTTATTTGAAATGGCAGAATTAAAATACGTACATATGGATGTCCATAAAGATAAAATAGATTACTGCTACGTACATTTATCCATTCACCTATCTGTTCCTCTTCCTTTGGTCCAAAAATTTCGTAAGCATTTTATTCTAAAATACTCGTAATATTTTCTTCTTTCTTGAAGTAAGAGACCACATTTCGCATCCATATAGTACAAGTGAATGAATAACTGTTTTATATATTTTTAGTTTAAAAAAAAGTATTTTTTTTTACTTTTCTTTAAGAAGTTGGGTTTCCAGAGGTAACCTGTCCTAGATCCGACTCGTGCACCGCGCTCACCAAATGCAGTGATCTGGACGCGAACTCGATACTTAGTGGCGGATGGCGAGTGTCTAATCACTTGCGTCACAGATTGTGTTCACTTCGTTCTTGTTTGCAATTGTTGTTCTTATGTACGAGGGGCATACTGAAAGTCGTCAGCAACCTATTATTAAAATTCAAATTCCAACAATGTAACAAAAACGACCGATGGATCGTAAACGACAGACTTTAAACCACATGCTGTCAAGTTTTGACGTCATTAGCTTCTATCACGTGACCACGCTCAGCAATTCCAAAATTGCGGATATCAGCGTTTCGTTACGACGGCGTGCTGTCGTGGAATACCTAGTTAAAGAGGAACAATCAGCTGCTGACATTCATTCATCTCAGACTTCAACATGGTATAATGGTGATGCCTGCATGGGCGGGCCAGCAGTGTTCGGAAAAATCGGGTACCACATTTCAAAGATGGGAATTACAATATCTCCAATATGAATGATCCTTGGAGTGGTCGCTCAAAGTTCTCCCTCTCTGCCTCCACGGATCGCAAACAAGATAAGAGTTGATGCGCTCTCATTATAGAGACGACAGCGCGTATCACTGTGGGCAAAATCGCTACAAGAAACTTGCCGTGTAGGACATAGTGCCATAGACAAAAATAAATGATTCACAGATTGGGTTATTCAAAAAGTTGTGCCTGTTTGGGTCCCACGTTTATTGACCGAAGACCACAAAACCTCAGAGAAAACCATCCCCTACGAACTTCTTCAGAGATTTCAACATGTAGGAAATGTCTTTTATGTAGTATTGTGACAGATGATAAAAGCTGGTTTCACCATTGTGAGAATAAAACAAACTCGCCCGCAGTATGGAACGCCAGCCATTTGCAATTTCGCCCATCCGCAGAAAAAAGCGAAGACAGTACAATCTTCTCGGCCTCACGTCTGTGGGGAGTGCCTTTGGTGTGTATGCGCAGGGTGCCAATCTGATTGAATTTCGTGTTCCTGGATCAAACCATAAATGTTGCTCTCTATGTCCAGCACAACACTTGTGAAGCTCCGTCGTGCTATTGCGCCGACAAACGACCTGGAAAGGAAGATCATTCTCCAACAACGATAAACGCGCGAAACTCACACTTTCGTCGTGCCACCGTGGAGAAGAATAGGACATAGTGGTGGGCAACTCTTTCACATCCCTCCCTACACGTCCTCCCGACTGGGCACCCTTCGACTACCATTTTTTTTGGTTCTGTGAAGGATCAACTGCGAGGCCAACGCTACGACACGCTGGAGAATATTCGGAAAGCAGTACGTTAGTGTCTTCGAGCAGCTGGAACGGATTTCTACCGTAAGGGCATTTGTAGAACGATGGGAAAAATGTGCGAAAAGAAATGGAGACTATGTTGAAAAGTGACATAAAAGCATATAGATTAAGATGATGTACTTGGTTTGTCTAAATTAATTGTTTTTTTAATGTTACTCATGAATTTTAGTATGCCCGTCGTATGATTTAGAATTTCGATCACGCAAAAAAAGCATTGCATTAAATTATTTATGCGTAGCATATCCCCTCATGGAGATCAGTTTTTTTACTTTATCCTTTTTTTATTAAGAATTTCTCTAAAATACAGTAGGCTAGTTTTTCTACAAGCCATTGCAAATTTTTCTCCTCCATAAATCGTTATTCTCTGCATCACTCGCTCTTAACCTGTAGATACCATACTTCTACAATAAACCTTACAAAATCCTTTATACAATAAATAAATACGCAAAGCTTACTTCATATTTCTAACCTGTCCAGGAGAGGCGTTGAACTGGAGTCCGGCAGCACTGTTGTGCGCGGGAGAGGAGTTTAAAGGAAGTGTAGGATGAAAATGAAATAAGTAAATGAACCATGTAATGGAGAGGTTACAGAGAAACATTTGAGATAATAAGCCAAGAGTCTCGGATAAAATGTATCTGAATTACCAGTTGTCATATTTGTTCATATTTGATAATCATAAAGTCATAATCCAGAGGAGCTCCGTACGAAAAATAAAAGTAGACTATATATTTCCTGAAACAGCGCAAAATAAAGAAGAATTATGGCGTAAACCGTAAGTTTCTTCGACAAGTAGTTACCGAGAAAAACTAGTCTCAAATTTAGTTTCTCAAATCAATGCCACCTGCATTTTGATCGCAGCAGACGATCATAAGATGTCACCGCTCACAATCTACAATGTTCATAAACCATAGTACGAAGTTACGCACAGCACTGATTCAGATTCAGGGTTTCAGCTAATGTTACATGTGCATGTGTAAGTGTTGACTGATAATATATTATTCATTTAGGATATATTAGTAAAATAGGATGTAATTCAGATCTAATATAATTTATGAAAAGACCTACATGTGGGTGAATCGGATTACAGTACGACCGGATTTTAATAGTTATTGGTGTTGCTTTGTACTTGCAGAAGTTTGAACTTATTTTCGTTTTATTTAATTTAATTAATTTATTTATTTATTTATTGAGAGTAGGCTCTAAGCATTTGAAGACAGCAGAAAAATACAAAACAAAAATAATGCTTTAAGACACAACATGTATGCTCTTTCAAAGAAACGCCCTGATCAACGTTTTTGCCATATGTTTATATTTACCTCCAGTACGCTAAAATTTTCGAAGTAACAGCTCCAAACTTCTTTATAGAACATTTTTTTGTATTAATTAAATACACACTTAAAAAAACCAAACAAGCACATAAATATTTATCTCGCATATAGATATTATTGCTTTCTCGTGAATCGTGACGTCACGAAAATACTCTGAAATCTTCAGTAACGCTCGGCCCGTAATCGAAGTCGCATTTTTTTTGTTTGTATTTTTAAAATTCAATTAAAAGACCACAGTCAAAACTTCCCTTAACGGACACTTCGCAATAGCGAACGCCTCTCAATAACGGTCATTTCAAAATTCCCTGTAAAAATAAGAAAAAAGGGCTCTTATGGAGAAATCTCTTCCCAATAGCGGACATTTTTTAATAACGGACGCGGACACTAAAATGTATCCCCGAATGACAATTATAACTTCCGAATAACGGACAGCGTGATAAGGAAACGTTTATGGAATTATTTGCAACAATCAATATTGTCGTGCATTTAGAACGTTACCATATCACATTTTTAAACTTGAGTCTCGGGAACAGCGTGTTAATGTGAATACTCTTTTTGCATTCAAAAGTTAAAGCTAAGTCTTTGCTGGAATGTCACAAAAATGCAAACGAATAACACTGAATGAAAATGTAGAGATAATCAATGTATACGAAAAGAAAAAGCTGCAGTTTGTTTTTGAAAAAAAAAACGCAGATCAGTGACATTATAATACAGAAACAAGAAATTTTGAAATCGTGGACTGGACTTGGTATTAAACGTACTTTTCTCAACACGCCTGGATTGAAAGGTGACAGTTTAACTTTTAAATGGTTCGGCCGTGCTCGGAGCAACAACTTACCAGTGAGTGGACCTCAAATCCGCGAAAAAGCCATTGAAGTCGAGAAGGAGATAAGAATCTGTTGGCTGCCTTGACAAATTTAGGCGTAGACACAACATTTATTTTCGAACCGTGTGGTGAATATTGTTCAGTTGACGAAAAAGGTGTGTCGGACTGGCAAAAAATAATCCCAGGAATTTGTGAAAGTTCTACTTTGATAAAACGGGGCTTTTCTTCAGAGCCCTTCCCACTAAAACAATGACCTTGAAAGGTGAAACCTGTGCAAGCGGAAACATTACAAAAGAACGCCTTACTGTTCTGCTGTGTGTCAATATGGTAGGTGAATTTGAAGAACCTCTCATTATTGACAAGTTTGCAAAGCCTAGATGTTTTAAAGGAATTTATTTGAGTAAATTGGACGTTGAGTGGTGTGTTAATAAGCGTTCTCGGATGACGAGGGCAATAGTGACTGAATGGTTGCTGGGATTGATATAAAAATGGCAAGGGAGAAGAGGAAAGTGATTTTCATAAGTAATGCCACGAGTGATTTCCAAATTATCGATAAATTCACGACTCACGAAGTGAGGAGTGAATTTATCTAGAGAATTTGGAAATCAAGAGTGGCATTTGTTAGGACTATTTAACGAATAAAATTAAGCTGTTTACTCACAAATCATTATTTAACTATAGTTATTTTAAAATATTTAGGCCTATATATTTAATGTAAACGGCGATGTTTGAAAACAAATGAGAAACTATAGGTACGCTTCTACTGCTTCTTTTGTTTATCACTGCAACCAGATCATACTATTTATTGCCAAAGGAACGCAATATTGTAAGGAGGAGCTTTCTTTAATATGGTAATTATAACACTGATAAATATTTGGTGAAACACGACTCTGATTGGTTGTAAAATAGAAATCATTGAAATGTGATTGGTCATTGACTCCCATTTGGGGCATGAGTTAAATAGTCGTGGAAAATTCCCCATCACGTAGTAATGCTCCACTAGAAAATGTGAATATAATATTTTTGCCACCAAACACAACTTGACGTTTCCAACCACTGGACTAGGGAATTATTCAAAATTTTAATTTTTTTACAAGCAAAAAGTGTTGAGACATATTTTGTCTCGAATGGACAATGATCAAATGAACTCGCAAAATATATCAGCGTATTGGATGCAATTCTGTTATTTTCTTTTTGCCTTAAAAGAAGTAACGTTCACTACAATCAGCAACTGCCTCAATGATTGACGACGGTGTTGAGGAAAATGACTTCAAGGAACTTGAATGTGAACTCCAGGATCTAGTACAGGAATTTGTTGAAGCTGAGGGATGCACTGTTCACAGAAAGTACAACTAGCGTATCTGAACTCTTACAAGAACATCAGGAAGAGTGTGGTGACGTGATCGAGAATGGACAATGAAAATGGCGTCACTGAACCGGAGTACCTACCAGTTACTTACAAGTAAATAGAGAGTCGAAGAGGTAAGAACATTGAAACTGTACTTTTTAATGATACATTATGAAGAGGGCTCTGTTTAATGTCTGCAGTTAAAACACATATTGGGAAGACAATTCTAAATTACTCTCTTGTCAAAAAAAAAAGTTTATTTTAAACCACTCTTCTGGAATTGAGACATTTAGCATAATTTGTAAAATGCAATAGTGTAAATTACTGTAGTAATTTGTTTAGACAAACTCTACATACAATAATACGCAACTGTAGGCCTACACAATAATACCGTACTGTACCATTCAGATTTTATAGTACTGTCATACTCTGATGGAGAAAAAATTTTCACTAATTTACACTTGTACTGTAATTTTCTTTCTATCATAAAACTGCACATTGTACTGTACTGTCATTTTTATCAATTTTTCAGTATAGCTGACACTTGTTAATGGCAGACATTTTTATTTTCCCCATAGGTGTCAGTTATTCAGAAGTTTGACTGTACTTGACGAAGAGACGTGAAATATTCATACACCACATTTAACCTTAAAAACTGTTGCAGCAATATAGAGGGTGTAACAGGATCCCATCGACAAAATGATAGGGATGATCGGTCATGCAGAGAGGATCATTTTTTGTGAAGGAACATATAGTCGCAAACAAGTCGTTTATGAGTTATGCGCAGATGAAGGTGTTCATCCGTAAGGGTCGGAATTGAATACAAACAATTGTACACGTATCATTTTATTGAAAAATACATGTTTTTACAATAAGTGTTCAAACAATAAGCGTTTTAACGACGTCAGAAAGAATTGTGCCATGATCGAACGTGCTGGCCGATCGTTGCTGCGACGTTATCAACATGCAATGTGGCACAGGGTCGACTGTTTGAACACTTATTGTAAAAACATGTCATTTGTCAATAAAACGATACGTGTACAACTGTTCGTATTCAATTCCGACACTTCTGGATGAACACATTTATCTGCACATAATTCATAAGCGACGTGTTCGCGACTATATGTTCCTTCACAAAAAATGATCCTCTCTGCAAGGCCTATCATTCCTATAATTTTGTCGGTGAGGTCATTTTACGCCCTGTATAATTTGCTTAAATGTGTATTATTGTACGGATCCCCGTTAAAATTAAAGACGGTCATAGGATAGAATGGGATTACTTTAGATCTTAATATGGATTAAATAAATCGAACAATTGATAACTATTTCGCCATATTTTCAAAATTTACCCTTAGTGAATCTATGAAATTTCCGGTATATAGTGGGTAATTATTTAGAGATAAATTTTGAAAACGGTTGATTATGTTTTAATGTTTGGGTTTCTTCCAATCTTGAACTTTGTTGTGTCTATACCAGCTACAAGCGGAAATTTCATTTGAAAAATCCACGACTTCGAGGCGTGTACAAGTTTTAATGGCTTGATGTGCTCCAAGAATCCTAACGAAATTCCAAACCTGAAATAACTTAACCAATACTTACTTACTTACTTACTTACTTACTCACTGGCACTATCGAACCCGTAGGTTCATGGCCGCGCGGACATAAGCTCTCCATACATCCCTATCCTGAGCTAATGCTTTCCAATCATTCCCTGTATAATCTACTTCCCTCAAATCATAGTTAATGTTGTTTCCTCCCACCTCATTCTTGGTCTACCAACTGGGCGTTTTCCCTCTGGCTTTCCTACAAGAAGCTTCCATGCACGTCTTTCATTCCCCATACGTGCAACATGTCCTGCCCATCGCAGTCTACGAGACTTAACTGTTCTTATTATATCTGGCTTCCTATAAAGACCATGTAGTTCATTGTTATGTAGTCTTCTCCATTCACCTGTCTGTTCATCTCTCTTTGGTCCAAAAATTTTCCTAAGAACTTTATTCTCAAATACTCGTAATCTCCTTTCCTCCCTTAAAGTAAGAGTCCATGTTTCGCACCCATATAATATAACTGGTAGAATAATAGTTTTATATATTTTCAGCTTAACGTTTTTTGAAAGGAGTTGGGACATCAAAAGTCTCTGCAATGCATAATAGCATGCATTTCCAGAATTGAGCCTATGTTTAATTTCTTTGTGTGTCTCATTCCTATTTGTGATTATTGTTCCTAGGTATTTGAATTCAGCCACTTCCTCAAAATTTCCCTCATTTGTCATTAGCTGTCCATTTCCATTATATAACTGAATTTCTACCTGTGACCACATATTTAGTTTTACTGATATTTACTTCCAGTCCTAATTTCTTAGTGTTACTCAATAGAGTGTGCGTGTTGGCCTTTAGTATCTCCTCGCTATCGGCCAATAGTACTACATCATCAGCATAAACTAACAGCTTATTAATACCATTCAGTTGTTAAGCCTTCCTCATTCTCTAAAGATTTAATGGCATGGCTCTAGTACAAAATTAAATAGTAGAGGAGATAGTGCATCTCCTTGCTTCAACCCATTCTGGATTTCAAAAGTGTCTGAAAACTGTTTGCCTACATGCACCCTACTATTTGAGCCATTTAGACACATTCGTATAAGTCTAACTAACTTTTTAGGAATTCCAAACTCCAGCAGGATACTATATAACTTCTCCCTCTTAATTGAATCATATGCTTTTTTGAAGTCTACATATAGTTGATGTACAGTACCATTATATTCCCATTTCTTTTCTAAAATCTGTCTTATACTAAAAATCTGATCTGTTGTAGATCTGTTTCTTCTAAATGCACATTGATGATCTCCTAGAATGTCATCAATGTAGGGAGTAAGTCTGCTTACTAATATATTTGTAAGAATTTTGTATGAAGTTGAAAGTAATGAGATGCCCCTGTAGTTGTTGCAATCAGTTTTATCTCCTTTTTTATAAATTGGTACGATAATTGATTCCTTCCATTCATCTGGAAGAGCTTCTTTTTCCCAAATCATACTAAGCAACCAGCATATTTTGTCCATCAATTTTTCTCCTCCTGATTTTATGAGTTCTGCTGGGATCTCATCTGAACCTGATGCTTTATACATCTTCAATTTTTCAATCGCCATTTCAACCTCTAATGCACTTGGCTCTGCGACTAGCATTTCTGCTGTCTGTAACTTATCCTCCTCAATGTCCTGTTCTGTATGTACATTTAATAGCAAATTAAAGTACCTTTTCCATCTATTTAATATACTCCTAGAATCTGCAATCATATCCCCATTTTCATTTCGAATTATGTTTGTTCTAGCCTGAAACCCTTTCTTCTCTATACTAATTCCCTGATATAATTCTCTAATGATCCTATTTTTTGCATTCACTTCAAGATCATTAATCTTCTCTCTCAAATATTCCCTCTTTTTACTCTTTAGTAACTTAGTGGTTTCCCGTCTAATACTACACCATTGCTCTAAATTATTACCTCATTTGGCTCGTGTAACCATTTAATTTTTGCTAGTTTTCTTTTCTTTACAATGTCGGCACATTCCTCATCAAACCATTTTTTGTTTTGCCTCTTTTTTAAACAACCAATGCTTTCTGATGCTGAAAACTTAATAGTATCTCTTATAGCCTCCCATTCTTTATTTATATCAGCTTTTCTTCTTCTTCGTTTGCCACATTGACATCTGAAGATTCCAGTACTTCAAATCTATTAGCAATTTTGATTTGGTATTCTTGCCGCATTTCATCATTTCTCAAGTTTTTTAATTCATATTTTACAGAATCATCTTTAGCATTCGTTCCTCTCATAAGCGATAGCCGTTGTCTGATTTTTTCACTCTGACCAGATGATGATCCGAATTGCAGTCTGTCCCTCTAACTGATCTAACATCAATGATGCTACTGTGCCAGCGTTTATCCACTAATACATGATCTATCTGGTTCCGAGTTTTCTCCATCTGGGGACGTCCAGGTGTATTTATGAATATCCTTATGCTGAAATGTTGTGCTCTTAACAATGAGATTCTTTGATGTGGCAAATGTGACTAATCTAACCCCGTTGTCGTTACTATCTTCATGAAGACTGAATTTGCCTATTGTTGGTTTGAATATATCTTCCCGCCCCACTTTTGCATTAAAATCTCCTAAGACAATTTTCATATGATATCGTGAAAGGCTATCAAATAAGCATTCTAATCCTTCATAGAACTCATCCTTGATCTTGTCGTCTTTATCTTCTGTGGGGGCATGTACATTTACAATTATAAAATCATGCCGTTTACCCTTTAGAATTATGAATAACTTAACCAATAGGCTAATAAAATAATAATAATAATAATAATAATAATAATAATAATAATAATAATAATAATTCAGGAAAATGGAATTGAAACCAAAGCCAATAAAAGTAGATGCCAAAAAATGGAAACAGCATTTCGGCTTACTCACAACTCTTATAATAAAAAATGCATATCTTTACATACAAAATTACGACACTATAACACTGTAATTAAACCACAGTGCCTCTAAGGAGCAGAAACATTAATTTTGAACAGAAAAAAAGATATCGAAAATATAGTGAAAAAATAATGCAAAATTATAAGAAAAGTTTTAGGTCCACAAGTCATAGATGAAGCATTTAGACTCAGAAGTAAAAAGGAAATAAAAAAATATATACAGACATTCATAGTGATATTAGAAAACGAAGGTTACGATTTTATGGCAATATTAAACGAATGAAATCAAATAGGCTTACAAAACAGATCATGGAATTCTACGAAAGCAGAAGTAAAGCTCCAGTGGATACTATTAATTGGATTGATGAATTCAAAAAGGACATATAATTGGTAGGAATTACTAAAGAAGATATCCCAAACAGAGATATATTCAGAATAAAGTGAATAAGTGGCAAGTTGACCAAGAGGACAAACCGAAGAAAAAAACTGGAACAACTTGGACAGATGAGAGAAAACAAGCTCATAGCAAGAGAATGAAAGAAATTTGGGCTCAAAGGAAACGCCTCTAAGTACTTTGCGTAGTCCTACATGGGCTCATCCGCAATTTAAAAAATAATAATAATAAATTAGAAAAATTAGTTCTACAATAGATAAGATTTTAAGTATAAGGCAGATATTAGAAAATAAATGGGAATATAACTTACATCAACTAGGCCTATAACGTATGTAGAATTAAAAATGCCATACGATTCAAGAGGTAGAAATTGTGAAGTATCTTGCTGGACTTCAAAATTCCTAAAAAGTTAGACTTATTCCAACGTATCTGAATGACGCAAAGAGTAGGATGCCGGTAGGGGAAGGGGAAATCAGATTCTTTTGAAATTCACAATGTGTTAAAGCAAGGAAATGCACTAACTCCTTTACTATTCAATATTGCATTGGATCATGCCATCAAGACTTAAGAGGATAAAGTAGGGGTACGACTTAATGGTATTAATATGCTATTAGTAGGCCTATATGCTGATGTATTTTTAGATTTAGATTTTATTTATTTAGCCTGGTGGAGTTAAGGCCATGTGGCCTTCTCTTCCACTTACCAGGGCAAACATATATTACATCAGAATATAACAATCACAATGAACTCTAATATTAAATACTAAATAAAAATTTGATCAAAAAGATAATATCTATTATATTATGATCTATAATACAACTAGTTACTGTTAGTTAAAATTAAGACTAAAACTAATAATAAAATGTATACAATCAAGACATATAATTGTCCCTGTCTAATGTATATATAAAACAATAAAAATAATGAGATATAGAAACTAATTTTACGTTTGTACAATATTTAAAACAAAACAAAAGAAATATTTGTTAATCTTAATATTATTTTCATAGGTAATTAAATTTATTAATTGTTAAAAGAATACTATCAGTGAGGTGTATAAGTTAGTTTGTTATTAAATAATTCTTTAATTTGTTTTTGAAGGATGTTATAGTTTGACAGTCTCTGACATAGGGCGGAAGGGAATTCCATGTTTTGATAAGCGAGACCGTAAAAGATAATGAATAATATACTGTGTGATGAGGAGGGATATAAAGGACAATGTGCTGATGGGATCGAGTGTCAAGATTATGTGTGTAGGAGAGTCTGATGAAGCGGCGTGATAAATAATTAGGCGATGATGTGTGAAGGATTTTATAGAGAAGGGATAGTGGATGGACAGTTCTACGATCTCTTAGACGAAGCCACGATAATTGTTCCAGGGACGGTGTAACATGGTCAAATTTGCGAATACCACAAATAAAACGTGCGCAAGAATTATTAACACGTGATCTTTTTAGTATATAGCGTGGAGATACTAAGGGCCACAATGCATATTCTATTGAGTAATGCTAAGAAATTGGAACTGGACGTAGGTTTAAATATCAATAAAACTAAATAGGCCTATATGGTCAAACGTAGAAGTAGGCCTCTATCATATATTGAAAATGGATAGTTAATTACAAATAGGGAGATTTTGAAGAAGTGGCTGAATTCAAATACCTAGTTAATAATTACTGAAAGCAGGAATGAGATGCAGAAAGTTAAACAGGCTCAAATATAGAAACGCATGCTAGTGCGTAGTACAGGGGCTCTTTCCATACCAAATTCTCTAACAACAATGTTAAACAACAAAATATGTGAAGTCGTTATACTTCCAGTTATATTATATGGAGGCGAAACATGTACACTTACTTTATTCATTTTTATTTTTTGTTTATTTATTTAGCCTGATGGAATTAAGACCATGCGATCTTCTCTTCCACTCACCTGGACAAATATATGTTACAATAAAATACTGAAAACCATAGTAATATTAGATACTATACGATTATTTGGCCAAACCGAACAATAAAAGTATTATCTAATAACATAATAAAGTTAATTAATGTCAATTAAAATTAAAACTAATAACAGTGAGCAACAAATTTTTTTTGTCTCAGAAAGAAAAATATGTGATTCTGATAGTATTTTTCTCCTGAATTGAAATATGATATCGGCGTTTCTCCCTCCACCACGCAAGTTTCCGAGAGACAGAATTACAATTTCAAACACTTTAATATTTTCTACATTCGTAACTGCACAATATTCGAATATTCGGACTCACCTAGAAAGTAAGAAATTACGATTTTCTGCTATATTTAGCCTGTGGAGCATCCCTCTTGATGGTCCAACAATATCGGCCAGCCATATTAGGATTCCAGTTGCCTTGATATGTCTTTTTCCATAGCTGAAACCATTTGAGTTAGCGCATTTGGTATTTTATTTACAATGGACAAATGACGACGAAAAAATAATTTTTTATTGAAAAATATTATAATTTAAATCCAATAATTTGAAATTTGAAATAAAAAAACCTTTGTGGGTTGATCGGACAGTACTTCTCCGAATACATCTTTTGAAAACAACGAGTAAAAAACTGCATTAAGTACAGCATATTGGTACTCATTAGACAAAGATTAGTGTTGACCCAGTGCAATAGAAATATTATGTTGAAATATTGATAAATCTCAATACTCAATTTTATTAAAATAAAAAAATTGTAAAAGAAGATTATTAATGAGATATTCTGTTGGTTAGTTAGGTAAGACAAAAACATTTCAGCGATGATTTCTGAAAGATGATATAGTTTGGTAGTCTCTGGTAAATGGTGGAAGAAAGGTCCATGTTTTAACGAGAGAAACTGCAAATTATTGTAATAGGTAGTATGATGAGGGGGGATATAAAGGACAAATGTTCAATTGGGATCAGGTGCCTAATTTAGTACGAGTAGGCCTATTTTATAGAGAAGAGATAGGGAATGGATGGTCTCTACGATTCTGTCGACGAAGCCATGACAATTGTTCCAGGGATGGTGGTACTGTGGATCAAATCTGCGAAATACCACAAATAAAACGGACGAAAGAAATGGATTACGAGTATGTAGAGAAAAAAAATCTTAGCAAAAATGTTTGACCGAAAGAAGGTACGAACCGACACGTGAATGGAGAAGACCTACCTGACAATAAGCTTTAATGATCTTTATGGAAAACCACTTTACAATAGAGGACAGTTAGGTCTTGTAGCCTACAAATGGCAGGCATTTGGCATGAATGGGGAATGGAGAGAGTAATGGAAACTTGTTGTAGGAGATCCATTGGTAAAGCGTCCAGTAAGTAGTCCAATTATTTAGGCGGAAAGATAACATTAACCATAATTTCAAGTGAGGAAAATTTTACAGATGATGATTGGAGAACAAGTTCGGAGTTTGGATGTAATTTATAGCTTCTGTCTGCGCGACCATGGCCACCGGATTCTGTAGTTCCAGGTAAGTTAGTTTAATAATACTCACAACAACACAACAATCCCTTATTATTATTATTATTATTATTATTATTATTATTATTATTATTATTATTATTATTATTATTATTAGTCCACCCCTGTGGTATCGAGGTACGTTGCTGCCTTGTCACTGCAGTGGGCCCGGGTTCGATCCCCGGTCGGGACAAGCTTTCCTGGGTGAGGCTTTTTTTCCGGGTGTTTTTCCTCTCACCTTTAATACAAATGTCAGTGAAGGTTAATGGCCCAGACGGTCCCCGAAAATCATCCGCCGAGTCATCAATCATCCTTATCGTGTATCATCCCCATCCTTCACCGATGTGGAAAGCAACGGGAAGCTACCACACCTAAATATTCCCCTGTAAAGCTGCCAAATCATAGCATGAACATGCTCATGATTGCAGTGAAAGACCATGCCCTCGGGGCACGAATTCTACTATGGATGGATTATTATTAACAAATTTTGTATTAAATAGAAAGGTTTATGAGATGCATATCTCTAATAATAGGCTACGTATCGAATTAAATTGACAAAGCATATACTAACTACATTCTTAGTGTTTAGTTCTAAGTAATATTTTTGTATTAACGTGATATATTAAATGTATATAGCTTATCTAAAATGTATGAATATAGCTAATTAATATATAGCATATAGTACTACAAGTACGTAATGTAATGAAACTTGCTGACTACATATTGGATACTACTATACTACTACTACTACTACTACTACTACTACTACTACTACTACTACTACTACTACTAATAATAATAATAATAATAATAATAATAATAATAATAATAATAATAATAATAATAATAATAATAATAATGGAATAATTGTAAACAGATATACCTACAATAGTGGAAAGAAAGAATGCTATGATGTTATGGACTTGTACAGAGAATGTAGAGGATCCTCCTTAGGTAATACACGAACGGGAAATGGTCAGAAGAAGGAGACGTTGTAAACCAAAAAGTAATTGGCGGGAATACGTTGATTATTATATGCTAAATTTTGGTTTTACAGGAGATTATATACAAGACATAAATTGGTTACCATATGTTAAGAAATAATTTAATATAAACAGTTGGTGTCTGCCTATATGCTATAGACAATAATATAAATAATTGTTTGGTTAAAGTGAAATCGTTGTGTTAATGAAAAACTCTAGTGATGAAGATGATGATGATAATAAAATTTCTTTCTTTACCTCACTCTTTACAGGTACCACAGCCTCCATGAACCCGGGCCTTACAGAGTCACGACCTATCGGGAGAGGATTTGAAACTCTCGATCACACACTTTTTTGATCACACAAGGACATGGAGGCTACCCTGGATGAGTTATCAATCGCCAAGACAAATTTCTAGGTAACATGAACATTAAAGACAAGACACGTTATTCACTCATAGATTCATACTAAACAAAGCGAATAATGATGTGGATGATGATTGTGGTGGCCAAATGATGTTCCGCGACAATCTGGGCCTTAAAGTTTCCTCATATTTGTCTCACAGGTGAGGTAAAATAAAATAAAATAAAATAATAATAATAATAATAATAATAATAACAATAATAATAATAATAATAATAATAATAATAATACATTTTCCTCGATCATATGTTTATTATTATTATTATTATTAATATTATTATTATTATTATTCATTCATTCATTTTGAAAAATTTCCTCGTTATTGAGGGTTTTCTCCAACCAATATTAGTAATTAACATGATTTAAAAAAAATAAATAAATATGAATGACTACGGACTTATAGACTGTCAGTTTACAACAAACATTCATAGATTTCCCTCAATTAAAGTTCTCCATCGTTCTCTGTCCTCTGTATCTTCATTCTGTTACACCAAATTTCCACATTTAATTTTGAATGTTGTTCTTCCAGGTTCTTCTTGGTCTTCCTTTTATGTTCCTTCTTTCAATTCTCCATGCATTATTATTATTATTATTATTATTATTATTATTATTATTATTATTATTTTTCTATTATTATTATTATTATTATTATTATTATTATTATTATTATTATTATTATTATTATTATTATTATTAGTTATATTTTGGTTTAAAATTGTACGAGTTATAACCTTGTGGTTAAAATATGACAAATATAAAACAACATACTAAATGCGTTTTTAAAATAGATTGTCGTGTATTAAATAGCCTTACATACATAAACAAGCATGCATAAGACTCAGTTAACAAGTGCAAATATATGAAAGCTATTATCTACGTTTTATAACAATGCCTAAGCGTAAAAATGGTTTTAAAAATTAATTTATATTTATACAATTTATAATTTTCCGCTGTTAATATTAATAATAATATTAATATTCACTTACCATCTGGCACATAAATATTGAGGTAAAGACAATCTTCGCTGAATTCCAAGGTATCAATTTGCTCTTTGAGAATTTGGCTGAGAATACGTTCGTGATTCCTGAGTCTTTCTGCACTTTGAAGACAGGATGGGGCGAAGAAAGAAGCATTTTTTACGTCTGTCCACGAAGGAAGTGAACTGTAGTCAGGAGCCGCAAATTTCAGTTCTTCGATCGGTGGTTTTGCAAACGGAATACCTAAATAAACAGTTGCTTTCTGTCCTCTAGATACTGACACCTCTCTTCCGGTTACTGTTCCTTGATCCGGTATTTCGACTGTAGGGATCTCTTTGCCTTCTGAAGCAAAGTTCAGACTTAGAATGTAGAGGAGGCACGTCCAGGAAGGCTTAGGTACGAGCATGGTTACGACTGGCCCCGTAGGAATTGAGAGTTCAACTGATTGTGTGCTGCTTTGTGTCCCTCCATATACAGTATAGCGCGCAGGTCAGGTACTAAACTAACATGGCAAGGGTTTGTATCCACGCGGACTTAATTTCGTATTTTCCCACAACTTATCAGACACGATGCGCATTCGTATTGAGGATTCTTAAATAAATTATTAGGAGCTCAATTCCCGATTGCATCAATACTTAGATAACCATTATAAAAATGATATTTAAGTAGAAACTAAATAAAAGCGGAAATACACGTTGGTTAATCTTCTATCTCTATAATAGGTCCACTATAATTCCCTTTGCCGCTAATTAAAACTGAGTTACAACTCCTGTGTTTACCCATACTATGTCAAAAATATAAACATCCATTCATAGCAATTCTACCCAAGGGCAGGCCTTTCACTGTAATCATAGTATTTTCATGCTATGCTTTACAGCTTTACTAGGGAATTATAGGTGTGGTAGCTTCCCGTTGCTTTCCATACTGGTGAAGAATGATGCTGATGATGATGGCCGGATGATTTTCGGGGACCGTTGAGCCCTAAGCTTCCTGACATTTGTCTTACGGGTGAGGAAAATCCCCGAAAAAACTCACCCAGGAGCCTGTCCCGAACCCGGGCCTTCTGCGTGACAAGGCAGCACGCTACCTCGAGACTACAGCGATCATTCTCATTACTAGAAATTACATTTTCGTTGGACGGGTCGTAACGTATGCGTCACACATACAATAGCAGCAACTCTTGTCTCTTTGATCTGGAGACCGTGGGTTCGTAACTCCTAAATACAGAAGTGCGTAATACAGTGCAGTAAATTAAAACCTTTACTCGTGTCCGACATAATCCTATGTCAAGGGACGAGATGAGATGATGCCCCTATTATTGAAGATCTGTGATATACATGGATGCAAGCTGACAAGTCATGTCGCACCATCACAGCTAAATGAAATGAAACAAAATGGATGACACGAGTATGGAGAAGTGGTGAAATAATGTACATGGCTTAGGAAAACGGGAGAAATCCCGAGAAAAACCTGCTCTGGCTCCGATTCATTCATCCACGAACCACATATGCAGTGACCGAGTCGCGAATTCGGGACCCGGAGATGAAGGTGATTAATTATCCACTTGCTACGTGTTACAATAAAGTTACAAGAATGCAGACATCAATATGATTGTTTTCGCGATATTATCATAATTAAGATCGGCTCCGTGGTGCAAACTGTTAGAGGCTCGCTGGGGTCTCGAGTTCACGTTTCGGTCACTCCAAGTGGATTTTGTGGCGGACGAAACGGAGTCTGGACAGGGTTTTCTGCGTTTTTCTCTGCCACAAATTTCATTACATTTCTCTATACTCATCTCATCCATTTTGTTTAATTTGGTTCAACTACCTTCTGATTGTGCGTCAGGCGTGGTCGGACGGCATCCTTGTTATTCAAAGACCTCCAATGTAAGGGGCTTCATCCCATATCATCTCTTTGCACGGCCCTGTTTCGTACACCAGTTGAGGAGGAGGTTTTATCATAGTTAAGTCACACACAACTTGAAAATAGAGTGAATTTGATTTAATGAGTTATGATTGGTTGCACGATTCATTCTTTACTTAAACTACCAAATAAGTTACATAATGACTGAAACGAACTGTCCCGAACTATAGAGCTGTTATGTCATTGTCAATAGTCTCGTTACCCGTGAACCTTAAATTACCAACCAGCTAACAAATGTGCGTTATCTACCTACTACAATCATAGAAAAAGTTAACTGTATTACTCTCCCCTCTTATTGCAAAAAGCCATTTTAAATTACTCGTATTCCAAGATATTTAATATCTATCTATCTATCTATCTATAGTAATTCTGCTCGAAGGCAGGTCCTTCACTGCAAGCATAGCATTTTCATGCTATGCTTGCAGCTTTACTAGGGAATTGTATGTGTGGTAGCTTCCCGTTGCTTTTCACACCGGTGAAGGATGATGATGATTATGGCCATATGATTTCGGGGACCGTTTGGGCCTTAAAGTTTCCCTGACATTTGTATTACAGGTGAGGTAAAACCCCGATAAAAACCTCACCCAGAAAAACTGCCCCGACCGTGGATCGAACCCAGGCCCGCTGCGTGACAAGGCAGCACGCTACCTCGAGACCACAGCGGTGGACATACTTAATATAAATATTCCAAAAGTGGCAAAGCCTTATATAACTAACTACTTGAAAGCTACAAGTTGTATTTTCAGTATAGCCTGATTATTTACTGCTCCCGATCCCTCCTTTGAGTAAAACTCATTGGAGGTCGAACAATATAATAAGTATATTAAGTGTGTTTCTTCATTATATTGAAAGGGAACGTTATCAAATTCTGAATAGCCTACCTAAATATGAAGAGAAACTATACGATCTATTTTTCAATTAAATATTTCAATTCCACTAACTAAGTCAATCATTACTGATTAGTTTATTTTGACAAAGGGAATTTTAATTATATTAATTTAATTAAATAGGCCTATTTTTCAAACGATGAAATCGAAATTATTACTTAATTTATGTTGACTATTTAACTCATGTCGCAAAAGATAGTCAATGACCATTCACGTTTCAATGAATTCTGTTATACACCAATGACAGTCGTGTTTCACCTCGCTCTTTATCGATTTCTCTTTATCAGCTCCTGTTTTTGTGATAAAGAAAGCTCCTCCTTTTTTAATATTCTGAACAGGTTAGACCATTATTTTTCTCCAACAAATACATTGAATATAGCAAATAATGAATAGATTCAGTGATTTTACTGAGTTGTTTATTCAAAATATAAATTATTAACCTATAATGTTGATTATAATAGTTTGATGTGTTTCATTATTTCTCCACTAGAGTGCATTCTTACAATATTGCGATCCTATTTGGCAATAAATAATATGATCGAGTTGCAGTGAATATACATAACCTCACATTTCTAATTTGTTTTCATACATCGCCGTTTACATTAACTATATAAATATTTTAAAACACCGGTAACTATATTCAAATAATTATTTTTTAGTAACGAGCTTAATTTTATTCGTTAAATAGTCCTAAAAAATGCCACTCTTGATTTCCAAATTCTCTAGATAAATTCACTCGTGGCATTACTTATGATAAATATATAGAAAATATTTAGGTTCTTGATCATCCATGTGTACTTTATGCATAGGAATGCTTTAGACTAAAATTACAAAAATGTATTTGAACTTAAACTTTTTCGACTAAGGGGGGCGGGACCCGCAATTTAGAATTTCCAGATGGGAGATCCATATACTAGTGAGACAAGAGTTAGACGTCACACTGACAATGAGTATTCAACTGAGAGGGACGTAAGTTGTGATATTTTATATACAGATTTTTAATGTTTACACATCTTTCTGTGCCTAAAGTTTTATTTTTCTTCTCCACTCGTTTCTATCCATCCACTCCATGTCCTCCAATCCTCTTGTTCTCATTACACTTTTAATTTCTTGCTTCCACGAGTTTTGAGGTCTTCCTTTCATTCTTCTTCCAGCTGTTTATCCAGTTGTGATAAATGCATTAAAAAACCTGCCGGCAAATCATATAAAATGTTCCATGCTTTCCATGTATACAGTAGTAGCCGTTTTAGGATCATACTTGTTGGCTGTGTTGCGTATGTACGCATGTGTTATTTGAATGTGTTGCAATGCAGTGAGTTTTATAAATACTAAAATCAAGCCGTTAACGGGTGGGGGAGGGTTTGTGCAGACCAGAAAACTGAGAATAAAGCGTGAGTTTCTGTGTGTTTTACTTACGTGATATTGAGTTTATGCGAGTTTTCAAATAATGTGTTATTTTGTGTTCTAGATGGATTTTGGATTAAGTTTTGGGGATACGCTTGTGTGTGTGATGTATTTATATCATGTTAATGTTATCTGCGTGTTGTAGAACGCGGATCAAGTAGAAATCTATGGATATATATAAATATACATACTATATACAGACCTATATTTTGTGGAAAGAAACGGGAACCTACCACACCTACAATTCCCTAGTAAAGCTGCAAAGCATAGCATGAAAATGCTATGATTGCACTGCAAGACCTGCCCTCGGGCAGAATTACTATGGATGAATATATATATAGTAGCGTGCTGCCTTGTCACGCAGAGGGCCCGGGTTCGATTGCCGGTCGGGACAGGTTCCTGGGTGAGGTTTTTTCGGGGTTTTTCTTCATCTGTAAGACAAATGTCAGGAAGCGTATGGCCCAACGGTCCCCGAAAATCATTCGGTCATCATCATCCTTATCATTATCATCATCACCATCCTTCACCGGTGTGAAAATCAACGGGAAGCTACCACACCTATAATTCCCTAGTAAAGCTGCAAAGCGTAGCATGAAAATGCTATGATTGTAGTGAAAGACCTGCTCTCGGGCAAAATTACTATGGATATATATATATATATATATATATATATACGCGTTAGTGTAGTAGCCTATCTCTTGGAGTCTGTTGATGTAACTCATTATGGATGTTTTTATGTGTCTATACCGTACATTGTTATCATTTGATGTTGGGTAAAATGGATAAGGTGTGTGATTTTTGGCTCGTGTAAATGCATTGTAAATATTCTAAGTTTTGAGCAGCCGTTTTTTGTTACTCCATGAATGCGCGCTCAACTTTTCTTACTTACTAACCACTTAGTGAAGTGTAGACTCTTATTTTTTAAAGATTTCTTCTCTTTTTCTAGACGATAAAATCGAGCTCATGATCATCCATTACGGGAGGCCATCCCCATATCCTTCTGTTGTCAAAGAAGTAGGTTATGTGTGATCCAGAGTTAAAAGTCTTCTCCCGACAGATCGTATCCTGTGAGGCCCGAGAGGCATAGGGCATGTAAAAATACCTTCAAATGGGAAGATTAAACGAAGAACATTACTTTTATGTTTATTAACTCTGTATTCTTATTATTTTGTGAGTGGGTGAAGATATACAAACATTTACGTGTAAGATATCCTCGACTAGCTACAACAAAACACTGGTTCCTCCAAACAACAGAAATAAAGCGCATAAAATGGAAATTTTTATTACATCCACTCACTAAAAATAATTCCAATATATTTAAAAGCAAACTGCTGCTAGAAGGACAAAAGGGCACCTTTATTCTGCAGTGAAGACTGGGCGTATTGAATTTTCAATTATATTTCGATAGAAGAGTTTTATTTGCCGTGACGTAAACCTAACGCGAGAAAGAATAGTTAGATCTCCACTTTTTAACGAACTCCAGGGTGCGAGAGACCTAGAAGGTCCTTGGGCTACTGGTCTTTCATTCACATGTGATAATCATAAGGGTGAACTATCATGCAACCAGTATAAGGGTGACATTTAGTCAGCATGTCGGATCTCCCAGCCGTTATAGCTGCTTTTCTCCACCTCACCGATCCTGGGTGTGATCGGTACATACTGGCCGAAATTCCATGGGAAAATTTCTTCCCCCACGGGGATTCTAAACAGCACAAGTCCGTTCTTTTGCACTCTCTCATTAAGCCTTAACCGCTCAGCTACGGCGAGGAATGTAAATTATACTTTGCATAAAATAAATTAGAGTATCCTCTTGAAAACATTTTTATCAATTTAAGTCGTAAAAATTGGATCTGTATTATCCTTAACTTAGAAGAAAATAAAGTAAATTTCAATTAGATGTGGACGGTAGACTAGGTCTTCAAGAGTACGAGTATCTCTCACAAAATGTATACCTTATACATGATTCGGACACAGCATTTCCATTGACTTTCTTTTTTAATGCCAATATAGGCCTATGTATTTTCCATTGATATTTTTAAATTTGAGTACGTTGATAATCTGATGCATTTTTTCTACATGTATCATTACATAATTTCTTACTATAAAAACTGTCTTAAAAACATATATAGCATAAGTTGATCTGAAATGTATTCTTTAAAATTATATGTAAATTTAGCAGGAATTGTGGGAACGGGAAAAATAAGTGAGCGTTGTTGTCTCTCAAAACTTATAAGCTCCGGGTACAGGAATTTTAAAAAAATCATACAATACTACGTGCATATGAGGCGTATAAATACAAATTGAATGTAATTAGGTTTCATAGAGGTATTAGGTGTCACTTTATAGGAAAATGAAACAAACATATTTTTTTCTTCCGCTATTTATACCCGGGCTTCCAATATAAACCCGGACCGGCCTCATGGGGTTTCACCCGTCAGGCAGCGCTCTCTCCTCGTCCGCATTTCACTCTGCCAGCCGCTCGTCCTTGAACTAGTCAGTTTACTATTGTTCGACAAGATGAGATGTCAGCTGACATTAGAGCAGCGCATTTATGTGTGTAAATGTTATTATAAATACGAATCAGCTCGTCGCGTTCGCGAGGAATTTATTCGGAACTTCCCTGGACAATTACCTCCTTTCCAGATCGACAATCCACGATCTTGTGACTAAATTTGAGACCACTGGTTCAGTACAAAATAAGAAACACACGCGAAGGCGTACGGTTCTCACCGAAAAAAAATTATACGAAATTGGAGAAAATTTGGAACGTTCACCACAAAAATCATTACCGAAATTAGCACAACAACGAACTACAGCGTGTCAATCTAAATGTATTTACTCGGTATAATGCCTGTTTAACTGCGGGAGGACAACATTTCCAGCATTTTCTATAAGGTTAAGAAACAGTTCAAGGACGGGTGGCAGGCAGGGTGAAATGCGGGAGGAAGAGACAGCACTGCGTGCCGGGTGAAACTCCGTGAGGCCGGTCCGGTTTTATATTGGAAGCCCGTTATTTCGCGCACTGTAAACTAGCGGGTGCTTATCTGTCGTCTTAAATCATTAGGACTACCTCTCACTCTAAATTCCCGCCCGTAGTATAGACCTGAAAGAAATCGCTGCCTCTGTTGTTTGTATCAGTGTTGATATAGCTCTGTCGTGTGCTACAAGCGGTTATTTTGCAGTCAGTTATAACTTTAACTTATAATCACTTCTAAGTATAAATTCACATTTGAAATAGCTCTTTGAAAGTAATAGATGATTCGATTTTTTACGTCAGTTAGTACTACCAATTCACCTCATGTTACCCCAAGTACAACAATGACGTCACGGACCCGCAAGTTTAGAGTCCGCGAGATATAGGTCTGCTCTGATTAAATGGTAGATCAAATTATGATAAACACAAACAGCTGAAAATAGATGTATAATTCTATTTTATATGTTATATAAAATTTGTGACAAACTAGTGAAGCTCGATAGAAAAATCAAAGAGAGGGAAAGTGTAATTTTATCTTATTGGAATACAGAAAGGCCTGTATGAACGTAACAAAATTACGGAAGAATATGGTTTGAAGATATCTACAGAAAAAACAAAAATTATGGCATTTCAAGGTGTAGATCCTGTCAGAAGTAAAATTGTACTGGACAATAACATTTTGGAGCAGGTGAATAATTTTACATATCTAGGATGCAGTATCTCATATGAAGAAGAAAAGGATGTATATGCAAAAATATCTAAATTTTTAAGAATTTTAGGGCTAATACATTCTATCTTCAAGCCACAGTTAGTCCAAAAGCATTCAAGATTAAAAGTGTATAAAACACTGGCTCTTCCAACTCTTTTGTATGGTAGCGAAGTATGGACGTTGAAACAGAAGGATATACAGAGACTTAGATCTGCTGAAATGAGATACCTTCGGAGGACTGCAGGATACACACTACTAGATCACAAAAAAATGAAGACATCTTAGAAGAATTACACATGGAACCTTTAGAAAACAAAATTTCTGATTATAAGTCAAGATGGAAGCAACATGTTCACAGAATACCCAAACAAATGTTAAGATATCAACCTGCAGGAAGAAGAAGACCAGGATGTCCACTCAAAAGACTTTTGGATGGTGTTTCTCTTGAGGCCGAAACAGGTCAACAAATGGCCTAAATTCGTGAATGTACTATGATGATGACGATGGAATGGATTCAGCTACATAATTTCATTAAATGTGTAAGTTAAATAATAATAATAATAATAATAATAATAATAATAATAATAATAATAATAATAATAATAATATCAATCTTAGTAATTAACATGAATTAAAAAAAATACATAGATGACTACGGACTTATAGACTCAGTTTGCAGCAAATATTCACAAATTTCCCGTAATTAAAATTTTTCATCGTTCTCTGTCCTCTGTGTCTTCATCTTTTAAATCAAATGTTCTCATTGAATTTTGAATGTTATCCTTCCAGGTTGTTCTTAGTCTTCCTTTTCTGTCCCTTCTTTCAATTTTCCATGTATAGACAGCCTTTGGTAGTCTTCCATTCTGCATTCTTCTTACGTGTACATACCATTGTTGCCTTCTGTGTCCAATCCCATACATTATACTTCTTTCTGCATTCATCCATTTCCTAATTTCTATATTTCTAATTTTTTCCAGTCGAGATTTTCTGGCAGCTCTTCTCCAAAAACCCATATCAACTGTAGTTATTCTGTTGATATATTGTTGTGTCATTGTCCAAACTTCCGATCCATATGACATTATACTTTCTAGTATGGATTTATAAATTAGTTGTTTTGTTCTGTTAATGTTGTTTTTACTCCATAGTATAGAGTTCAACATTCCTATGGTTTTTCTTCCATTACAAATTCTTTTTGCTATTTCTTTATTTTATATTCCATCTTTCTCTATACTGTAATTGATACATGAACTATCGCTCCTCTTCATCTTTACCCCTTCAATATATAATTCATCGGGGTCATTTGATAAATATTCTGTTTTGTTTTAGTTGAGTCTCAAATCCCATTACAGATATGTTGTTGACAACCGATTAAACATATAATTTGCATCTTCTCCATAATTACTTACTTACTTACTCACTGGCACTATCGAACCCGTAGGTTCATGGCCGCGCGGACATAAGCTCTCCATACATCCCTATCCTGAGCTAATGCTTTCCAATCATTCCCTGTATAATATACTTCCCTCAAATCATAGTTAATGTTGTTCTCCCACATCATTCTTGGTCTACCAACTGGGCGTTTTCCTTCTGGCTTTCCTACAAGAAGTTTCCAGGCACGTCTTTCATTCCCCATACGTGCAACATGTCCTGCCCATCGCAGTCTACGAGACTTAACTCTTCTTATTATATATGGCTTCCTATAAAGACCACGTAGCTCTGTGTTATGTAGTCTTCGCAATTCACCTGTCTGTTCATCTCTCTTTGGTCCAAAAATACTCCTAAGAACATTATTCTCAAATACTCGTAATCTCCTTTCCTCTCTTAAAGTAAGAGTCCATGTTTCGCATTAATATAATATAACTGGGAGAATAACAGTTTTATATATTTTCAGTTTAACGTTCTTGAAAAGAGTTGGGATAATGATAATAATGATGATGATGATGATGATAATAATAATAATAATAATAATAATAATAATAATAATAATAATAATAATAATAATAATAAGAGTTTTATTTAAACTGGCATCGTTAAGGCCAAAAGGCCTTATCTTCCACTCAACCAGTATAATAAGACATAAAATGACGTGTTTCTACACTGTAATTATCTCTAAAGCTAATATTAAATACAAATAATACTAAAGTGTACTTAAAAATATATACTATAGATCGGAATTGTCTCCATCGTAGTTTAATTTATTTCCTTACAGTAAAGGCCTACTTTTATATACCTCACGACGTCCGGGCCAGTGTCAGAATTTGTCAGGAGAGGGATTTTAATCTTTGGGCCACATATACATATTTTGATCACACAAGGACATGTAGGCTCTGCCCGAATGTGTCATCAGTTCAAACCAGGGCCCCTTCCGAGACAACACAACATTAAGATGGAACATTCACACATTCATACTAAATATGGCGAATGTGATAATGGTACTTATGATGGCTAGACGATGTTCGCGAAACGTTTGGACATTAAAGTTTCCTGACGTTTGTTTTAACGGAGAGAAAAAACTTCGAAAAAAATCATAACCCAGGAAAGTTGTCTCGACCGGGGATGGAACCCGGAGCCGCTATGTACAAGGCTCGACGCTACGCCGAGATCATATCAGTGGACTGTTTTATTACAAAAGTCATAAATACACGTAGAAAATTCTAATTTATAAAATATCTCAGGGGATTTACCAGAAGTGAGCATAGTAACCACTGTTTCGCCAATATTGACGATTTGGAAGTACGAACCATTAAGGATGATTTGCTTCTATAACGTATATTGAATAAGTTCACTTGTTACTCATAAGTAATGCCACGAGTGATTTCCAAATTATCGATAAATTCACGACTCACGAAGTGAGGAATGAATTTATGTGGAGAATTTGAAAAATAAGAGTGGCATTTGTTAGGACTATTTAACAAATAAAATTAAGATGTTTATTCACTAATCATTATTAAAATATAGTTATTTTAAAATATTTATATGTTCAATGTAAACGGCGATGCTTGAAAACAAATAAGAAACGTTTGTTATGTTTCACTTGTTCATCACTGCAACCAGATCATATTATTTATTGCCAAAGGATCGCAATATTCTAGGAATGCATCCTAGTGGAGAAAGAATGAAACACATCAAACTGTATATTAATTAATTTCTGATATCCTATCATGTAAATATGTCAATTACATTTTTCTGGAACGTTATTGCCTGAGAAATAACCCGTTTAAGAAAGTGAAAACAGGGATTATTTTTCTTTGTGGTATAATCAATTGCTACGAATGTTTTATATTATATCCCGCAAGCACTATCTGGTTACATTCGTGCACTAATCTGGTAGTCACATGTATTCTAGAATTTTTACATCTTAATATATAAATTGTTATATTCAACGTGTTACTTAGAGAGTCAATCACTGCAAAATAATGGTCTGACCTATTTAGAATGTTATAAAGAAGGAGCTTGATTTTAAAGTGATAAAATTAAATTGATAAAACCGAGGTGAAAAAGACTGTGATTGGTTGTAAATCAAAATTCATTGAAATGCGATTGGTCATTGAATGAATTAAATAGTCATAAAAATGGTAAGGTGAACAACGATTCCGCCATATTCATTTTATTGAGTATCTTAGCTTGTTTACTAGTAAAATTACTACTTATGTTTGCCATGATTAGTTCATATGTTGATGGTTTTGTGAATATTAAACTGGAGTATATAGTATTCTAATTTTCCATTCGCCAACAATATATAAAACCGTAAATTACTGAACTGGGACATACTGTAATATGAAACAATATCGTTATTGCACATTAAATGCTGTGATGATATTTTCTCTCAATCCTATACTCTTCACAATGGGAGGAATGGCATCGTGTTCTATTTTGAAGTTTCATAAACATTTTAACGTGAAAATATTACGAGTCTAAAAGCTTTAGTGCATATTGACACATTCCTATATAAGTAAAAGTGAATTTATTAGATGTTAATATACTTAGTTAAAGTAGTATCGTTATTTTCTATGAAGAGAGAGAGAGAGGTTTAAACTGCTAGACGTTTGTTTGCATGATACTGTATGTGGAACAGACTAGCACCGGTATCGACTGGCTTACTGACCACTACCGCCTTCAAAATGTTCTCGTCGCCACTTAAAAGCCCATATTTCTGGGAGAAAATAAAGTTGTGAAAATTAACTGTATTGCCGGAAACAGTATACACCGAACATATGTTCAATAACAAGTCATTACTGTATTTACTTACTAGCTAATACCCGGCGTGCGCTGCTATACCTAAATAAATGAAAATTAATGTGCTTTTATGTTTAGTTGAATAAGTAGGAAGAAAATGAATTATAAATGTATATCGTAATTATTTTAAGATTCCCCGGACTGATTACCCAGTGTTGCCCGGGAATCTACTTATCTCGATCTTCTTTACTATAAATGAGCTGAATTACGAAAATTAATGTAGCCCTATTTTATGTTTAGTTAAATAAGTAAAAGGAAAAATGTATATCATTATTATTTTTAAATACCCCGTGCTGTTTACCGGGCGTTGTTCGGGAATCTATTCATCCCGATCTTCTTGGCATGAATGAGCTGAAAGACAAAAATTAATGTACGTGTTATGATTAGTTGAATAAGTAAAATGAAAAATAATTATAAATGTATATCGTAATTATTTTAAGGTTCCCCGTACTGATTACCCGTGTTGCCCGGGAATCTACTTACCTCTATCTTCTTGGCATAAATGAGCTAAAAGACAAAATTCGTTATTGTGAGTTATCCGTAAAAGAATACCCGCCATGTGCTGCTATGCTTGCACAGGAATCTACGTACTTGTCTCGATTTGTCTCGATCTTCTTGGCATCAATGAAAGACAAAAATGGTTATTGTGAGTTATCCGTAAGAGATAAACATATGCTGTCGCGGACTTTTTTGTAGAGCTTTTTGAGATATTCAATTCTGTGTACATTAATTTTGTGTATTTGTTATGGTTTAGGCAGCATAACCCATTTAAGCGCCCACAAAGCAACTACTTTTTCACGTTTTCCACTACAAAGGACGATTTATAAGGGTGTAGGAGTTGATTATCACAACTCTCTTATAATCTATGTTCATCCCGGAAATCTCCTGAACATTTTGCAAAAAGCCCCATCACAATCGGATCAACGGTATGGCTGCGCATAAAGTACGAACAAACAAACATTCATTTTTATATATTAGAAGATAACAAATAACACAATAACAAATGAAAGAGTTATGTTAATATAATAATTAATAGAAATAATTTTAATCACTAATAAGTATAGATGAAAGGATGACAATATTTTAAGGAGGTTCCGAATTGATCTACATCGCTAATAAAAAAAAATGTTTTCTCGAATCTACTGATTGGATTTCTTCAAAATTTCACAGGATAATCTAATTAACAATTAAACACAGGGTTTTATCTTAAAAGTGATACTACTGTATTTAAATATAACATAATATTGATAATTCCATAAAAATGTATGTTGGAACAAAGTAGTATTAACGAAAAAACACGGGTAAAAATATACATATTTCAAATTACAGTCAAAGTTTCTATAAATGAACAGTAAGTTTCGTTATCCTGCTACGATTATATTTGGAGAAAAACATAGCCTCTAAGCTTTGTAAGCTGTGTTTTACCATTAGTGATGTAGAGACGATGAGTTAGTGGTTTTCGTTCAGGGTGATAGGGCCAAATAATCGTTGAATATATAGAAATAGTATTATTCATACTTGTTTGCTTCCTTTGAGATTTGCCACTTGATTCTGCACAAATACAACATTTAGCAAATATGGGCTTTTATTGTTTCTATTATAACCTTTAATTACTTGTAAAATTACAAAATTTATTATTGAAGTGAATAATTTGAAATGAGAAATACTATTTAAATCACCAAAATGTATTCCGTTATTGTATGTTTCTGAGGTCGTTTGGTAAGGTTTCCACATGTATCAGTCACTTCAAATGACATTACGTATACCTCTGCAGAATGTTATTTTATAGACTACTAGCGTACCCGGCAGACGTTGTCCTGCCCGAACGTTCAATTCTCATGTCATGGGCGGGCGATAAAAGTATGTAAATTTTTACCATAAAATTCAGCTATTAGGACATAATTAGATATTATTAAATAAGTTCGCAAGAAAACCTCTTACAGCCTTCTGTGTTGTGGCTCAAGAAGTGTGAATGATGACGTCACATAATTATGTCGCAACATAACGATAATGCAGATGACTACACATCTGACATAAAACAAATCCTATAACCCGATCGCCGCGCCACCTACCAAGTCCAATTGTGAATCTAAACCATCCAGGGACCCACTCAAACACACAGAAAAAAAATCATCCAAATCGGATGAACACATAACGCTAATAATGCAACTGGGATACAGACCAGATGAGTTCTTAACCATCGGCAACTTCCGATGTTTAAATTGTCTTCATAAACATTAGAATTGTACCCTCCTTTGCAGATAAGTTAAGAACCGTCATATAACAATTATATTAGAGTGAAAAATAAAAAGATAAATTTATGAGAGTGAGTCAAAACAGTTTTTTTTTTCTTTCAGCTAGATTTCATTTCTGACCCACCGTACACCGGTCCCATACTGGCCGAAATTCCATGAGAAGAATTTCTTCCCTCGTAGAGACTCGAACCAGCGTAAGTCCCGTAGTTTTGCGCCAAGACTTCTTGCCTTAACCACTCGGCTACGGCGCGAGACTTTTGGTATCAATGAAAGACAAAAATGGTTATTGTGAGTTATCCGTAAGAGATAAGGGACTCTTGGTATCAATGAAAGACAAAAATGGTTTTTGTGAGTTATCCGTAAGAGGCAAACATATGCTGTCGCGGACTTTTTTGTAGAGCTTTTTGAGATATTCAATTCTGTGTACATTAATTTTGTGTATTTCGTATGGTTTAGGCAGCATAAGCCATTTAAGCGTCCAAAGAGCTACTTTCTTCACGTTTCCCACATACAAAGGGCGAATTTTAGGGGTATAGGAGTTGAGTATCACAACTCTCTTATAGCCTATGTTCATTCCGGGAATCTCCTGAACATTTTGCAAAAAACCCCATCACAATCGGATCAACGGTATGGCCGCGCATAAAGTACGAACAAACAAACAAACATACAAACAAATAAACATTAATTTTTATATACAGGGTGGACCGCTCGAATGGACCTAATTTCAATTGCTTGTTACTGGCAAACGGTTGAAGATAGAAACTTAAAACAACGTTCATAGTACAGAAAAACTCACCAAGTTTCGAATCCTGTCGGTAGATGGCACAAAGATACGTTTCTCGTTCTTAGATTTAATTGTTTGTGAAAATGGCGACTCCGCAGATGAAAGCGCAAGCTGGACCTAATTTCAATTGCTTGTTACTGGCAAACGGTTGAAAGATAGAAACTTAAAACAACGTTCATAGTACAGAAAAAACTCACCAAGTTTCGAATCCTGTCGGTAGATGGCACAAAGATACGTTTCTCGTTCTTAGATTTAATTGTTTGTGAAAATGGCGACTCCGCAGATGAAAGCGCAAGCTGTTTTGTGGTATGCGGAGTTTTAAAATCAATCATTAGAGTTCAAAGGGAGTTCCGGCGTGTTGTTTAACCGTGATGCTCCAACTGCTAGAAGCATAAAGAAGTGGCGTGATACATTATTAGCTACAGGATCTGTGTTGAAGAAGCATGGTGGTGGTCGCAGAGAATCCGATGAAATGGTAGCAAATGTTCAAGCCGCATTTGAGCGAAGCCCACGGAAGTCATTAAGAAGAGCTTCGCGGGAACTTCAAATACCAAAATCGACATTACAACGGATTGTCCACAAACGCCTCAAACTGCACGCATATAAAGTGCAGTTAGTGCAACGTCTGGAGCCGAATGACATGCCGAAACGAGTGGAATTCGCCAATACGATGCTGGACCGTCTCGGCGCTGATCCTGACTTCATGACCAAGATTTTCTTCTCGGACGAAGCCACTTTCCATTTGTCAGGCAAGGTAAACCGGCCATAATGTGCGGATCTGGGGATCGGAGAATCCTCACGCTATTCAAGAGCATGTTCGTGATAGTCCGAAGATGAATGTTTGGTGCAGTTTGTCACATAATAAGGTCATTGGACCGTTTTTCTTCGCCGAGAAAACTGTTCGTGGTACCACATATCTTGACATGCTGGAGCAGTTCTTCTTTCCACAAATTGAACAACTGCAGCCTAACATCGTTTTCCAGCAAGATGGTGCTCCTCCCCACTGGTCCCAATGAAGTTCGTACGACTTTGGACAACATTTTCCCTGGCCGTTGGATTGGTAGGGGAGGACCAATCGCGTGGGCCCCCGAGATCTCCCGATTTAACACCACTGGATTTCTTTCTCTGGGGCTATGTCAAAGATAAAGTTTACACCACCCCAGTCAAAGACCCTTCGTGATCTTCGTGAGCGCATCATAGAGGCTATTGAGAACATTCCAGAAGACATACTCCAACGTACTTGGCAAGAAATTGTTTCATCGCTTTGATATCGTCCACAGTGACTGCTGGGGCTCATATAGAGATGTGGTGATCTGGATATCAAAACTTGGTGAGTTTTTCTGTAATATGAATGTTGTTTTAAGTTTCTATCTTCAACCGTTTGCCAGTAACAAGCAATTGAAATTAGGTCCATTCGAGCGGTCCACCCTGTATATAAGATTTATCTCATGCCCCAAATAGGAGTCAATGGCCAATCACGTTTCAATGAATTTTGTTTTACAACCATTGACAGTCGTGTTTCACTCATTCTTTATCGAATTATCTTTACCTCCTCCTGCTTTTGTGATAAAGAATGCTCCTCCTTTTTAATATTCCGAACAGGTCAGAACATTATTTTGCAGTGATTGACTCTCCAATAAACACATTGAATATAGCAAATAATGAACAGATTCATTCGAACTACACTTTTGATAATTTTGCTTCAATAATTGTGTTTTAAATAATAATTCTACTGAGTTGTTTACTAAAAAAATTAATTAATAACCTATAATGTTTGGTTATAATATACAGTTTGATGTGTATTATTTTTTCTCCACTAGGGTGCATGCTTAAAATATTGCGTTCCTATTTGACATTAAATAATATGATCAAGTTGCAGTGGATAAACAAATGAAACATTACCATACATTTCTGATTTGTTTCAAAAACATCGCCGTGTACATTAAGTATATAAATATTTTTAAATACCGGTAACTATATTTGAATAATGATTTTTGATCAATACTAGTAAAAATTCATATCAAATTCCGTTGAGGTGATTTGACTGGGGTGCGTTCTCATTAAGAAATGTTTCCTTTATAATTTCAAGGTCTTCAAATATATTTATCCTAGCTGGAATGTTTTCTCGGTGTATTATCGTGAGAATATTTTCAATTGTGTTCATTCGATGACCTGGGTTAATGAGATGTTTAGCATAGCTTGATTTATCACCCGCGTGTATGAAATCTTTTAGGTGTTCTTTATATCTTGTATTGAAATTTCTGCTTGTCCTGCTAATATATATATATATATATATATATATATATATATATATATATAAATAACCCATTATACGAGATCGTCAAAAACAAGTCAGTTACTGCTACAAACAGTTGGAGTATACATCACCGTACACCACAACAACGAGTAGCGAAAGCTTAACCTGCAGAAGTTGGATGATAACTTCCGAAAGCGCTCTAGTTAATTTTATATACAATATTTTAACAAAGTTGAGGACGACGGCACCTACCATCAGGTACAATTTAATTTTTAACTTTCATCAAATGATTTTTGAGTAAACAGCTTAATCTTATTCGTTAAATAGTCCTAACAAATGCCGCTCTTGATTTCCATATCCTCTAGTTTCACTACGTGACTCGTGAATTTATCGATGATTGGAAACTACTCGTGATATTACTTATGATAAACCCTGTGAAGAAATAGAATAGCCTATATATTAAACCTACTTCACTTCAACAGTACTTTTAACTCAGTTCACATTCATTTGTTGCTGGCAAAATTAAAAACATTGCAACTGCCTGATTTGCATGGACTCCTACCTACAATACCACCGTCAGGCAGCCTGCATGTTGGAGATGTACAGAGGCGAGAGTGTCAAAAGGTTCTGTTTTGAAAACTATTCTATTTGCTATATATATATATATATATATATATATATATATATAGGACATATTTATGCAGACTAATTACAAGTGTACTTAAATTCTTAACCAAGTGACATTTCGAAATCCATTGACAGAATTAACAATGATCTGACTGAGATTTGAATTGGATAATTAAATTTGGACTTTGACTAAATGCATAAAAATCACAATCCATAATACTCGGACAAAAGACTAAAAATACTACTTTCTACTCTCAACAGCAATAATTTACATGTCATTGTTCTGGATAGTGCTCCATTTCAATATTACCGTGCATTTCAAGTGTTCAAGAAAGTTTCCATTTCCTTCACCACCTGAAATACACCCTACAGCTTAAAATATACTAATACAAACACTCTTCTCATGTCACATTTTGACTACTATGGAATATTACTGACTGTATTGAGTGCTGAACTGTCAAACAAGCTACAGCGTGTTCATTCTTGCGTCAGACATGTACGTAATATCCGAAAGCATAACTATATTTCGTCATCTATTCAGGGGCGGATTTACCTCTTTAGCGCCACTAGGAAACACGCCTTGCCGCCCCTATCGCATTTTCCAAAACTGAAAAGGACACAACTTCCACTAAATACGGCGTGAAATATTAATTGAATTATAGAAATAGACAAGGCCTGCAACATGAAACAATGCCATATAACAAAATTATGCAAATTATATTTAACAACTGGGTTGTAAGGGGTGGTGACGTGTGTATAACCTCTCCTACCCAATTCTCATCCTCACCTTCTCGTGGTACAACCCGTTTTCACAAACGAGGCTCTGAGGACCGAGTCACGGGGGTATAACCGTTCCATCGGGTCCAGAGACTAAACGGTAGCAGCCCTACCACTGGACTACTTAGCGTCGGGCCAGTAACCCGTCCTAAGGAACTTCAAAACTACTTTCAAGTCTCAACATAAAAAAATCCAGAAGGAATTGAAATATGACGACCCACAGCGAAGACATATGGTTAAAAGAAAACGGCACAATGCTACTGTAACATATGCAACCTGGAATGTCCGAAGCATCCATGAAAAAGAAGAGGAACTATACAGTATATTTAAGAATAGAAACATTGATATTGCAGTAAATACAGAAACTAAGAAGAAACTTAAAGGAACGAAAGAAACACAAAATTATGTACATATATATAAAGCGGTGTCGACAAGAAAACCCATGGACAAGCTGGAGTAATGATTTGGATTAATAAAATCGTAAGAAATAAAATTCAACATTACACTTACTGGAATGAAAGAATATTAGAGCTTCGACTGAAAATAAATAGAGGTAATTTGACAGCTCTTAGTATATATGCACAAGAGGAAGGCCGCGAAGAAGATAATGAAGAATTCTACAAAATATTACAAGAAATTTATAGCAAAATAAATAGAAATGATTACATTTTCATAATAGGATATTTAAATGCCAGAGTGGGCAATGCTCAAGTCAACAATAATATTGGAACATTTGGCGAACCAACCAGCAATAGGAATGGGACAAGAATAACAGATTTTGCTTTATACTATGAACTGAGAATAACGAATACCTTTTACAATCATAGAAACATACATAAGTATACATGGCATCGTCAGGACTCAAAATCAATCATTGATTATTTCATTGCAAATAATAAGATTTTTAAATTGTTTCTCGATGTCAGAGCCTACAGAGGATATGATATTGGTTCAGATCACTACCTAGTAGAAGCAAAAATAAGATTTCCACCAAGATGGTTAAAAAAGAAGAACAACAACATAGCATAGAACAAAAGTACAAGGTAAAATTATTTTATGATTACAGCATTAAATGGTTATATTCGAGAAGAATTCAACAATATATGGCTACAACTCCAGGAAGTAATGATGTCGAAGAAGAATGGAAAAACATTAAAATGATAATTCAAAATGCAGCTAATGAAACTTTAGGAAAAGTAAATATACAACAAAAAAGGAATAGAACTCTAAAAATCTGGGATGATCAAATAAAACAATTGATTGAAGAGAAAAATGCAGCTTATAAAAAATATTTGAACACAAATAAAGTAGAAAATGAAATAGAATTTAAACGCTGTAGAGCAATTGTTAAGAGGGAAATAAGAAAGAGACATAGGAAAACATGGTTAAATTTTGTTACACATTTAGAATCAGACTTGCATAAGCTCCAACCTAATGCCTTCAAAATATTAAAACATTTGAATAAAGATATTAAAGAATCTACCAAAATTAATGGCGGAGTAACAAAAGAAGATTTTTTCAATTATTATAAAGTCTTTGGACAGACAATAGCTATGAAGATACAATTTTCCGAAATAATAATGAGACAGAGTCCATAATATCATTGGAAAAATTGAACAATAGTTCAAAGAAATTGAAAAATGGGAAGGCAACTGGCACAGATGGCTTGAATTCTGAATTGTACAAATATGCAGGCAAACAGTTCCATGAAAGACTGTTGTCCTTCTTTAATAACATATTCAAAAATGCAGATATTCCACAAGAATGGAAGACAAGAATTGTTATACCCCCTGTTCAAGAAAGGAGACAAGAGAAAAATGGACAACTATAGGGGAATCAGTTTGTTAAACACATACTACAAAATTTATGCAGACATTTTAAATGGAAAATTAAAAAGTTTCAGTGAAATATTCCTTATGGAATGTCAAAATGGATTTAGGAAAGGACGATCTTGTATTGATTCAACATATTCTGTTAAACTATTGCTTGAAAAAAGAAGAGAATTCAACTTAGAAACACATTTTGCTTTCATAGATTTTGAAAAAGCATTCGACACAGTCAAGAGATCAAAACTCTTAAATATATTGGAAGACAGAAATATACCAAATTTACTTCGGCAGAACATACAAAATATTTACAAAGACAACACCATAAAGATTAAATTAAATAACAGATTTTCTGAAGAAGGAATTATAAATCGTGGTGTGAGACAAGGCTGCCCGCTATCCCCAACACTTTTTGCAATTTATATCAATGAAGTAATATGTTGCTAGAACAAGAGATATAAATTTCGAATAAGAATATCAGAAAATAGAAAAATAAACACCCTATTGTTTGCAGATGACCAAATAATAATAGCAAATTCAGAAGATAATCTACAGAAAGGTCTGTATGAACTTAAGAAAATTACAGAAGAATATGGATTGAAGATATCTACAGAAAAAACAAAAATTATGGCATTTCAAGGTGTAGATCCTGTCAGAAGTAAAATTGTACTGGACAATAAAATTTTAAGAATTTTAGGGTTAATAAATTCTATCTTCAAGCCACAGTTAGTCCAAAAGCATTCAAGATTAAAAGTGTATAAAACACTGGCTCTTCCAACTCTTTTGTATGGTAGCGAAGTATGGACGTTGAAACAGAAGGATATACAGAGACTTAGATCTGCTGAAATGAGATACCTTCAGAGGACTACAGGATACACACTACTAGATTACAAAAAAAAATGAAGACATCTTAGAAGAATTACACATGGAACCTTTAGAAAACAAAATTTCTGATTATAAGTCAAGATGGATGCAACATGTTCATCGAATGGAAGATCACAGAATACCCAAACAAATGTTAAGATATCAACCTGCAGGAAGAAGAAGACCAGAACGTCCACTCAAAAGACTTGTGGATGGTGTTTCTCTTGAGGCCGAAACAGGTCAACAAATGGCCTAAATTCGTGAATGTACTATGATGATGATGATGATGATATTTAACAACTCCCTTTAAAGAGAGAGACTTCCTCATTGATTTACGGCGAACAAAAATATATCAGGTCATAAGAATAATAGGTTGAATTGAAGTGATCCCTCTAACAGTCCTTAGAAGGTTCTTGGGTAGTAGGAGGTTAAGGCCCCCACCTTTCTAGAAAATCGGCACGAGATGTCAGCCGGTTTGTCAGCCCGGCGTGACGACTTCTATATCCGCAGATTAAGTTTTTAGTACTCATTTCGTTAGAGGCTGGGACAACCTCAGGGCCATGATACCGTTAAAAGGTTGTCCCTGTTATTGAATGCTATTAACAATGTAAAATAAGGGAAGTAACTTATTTTCAGGAAAGTCTCTTAATGGAACTGAGTTAATTACGAGACATGCGATGCCTATCTCCAAGTCATACCAAGTAAAATTGAAACTCTGCACTAGAGCTTTGCGTGGTTAACACCTTGGCATGCAGGAACAGTCGTTCCACTATTCCACTTCGAGGATTATATATATATAATAAAAAAAACTTTTTGAAAGCAATTTCACAAACAATTTATTTTGCAATGAAACTTTTCTCAATCTTCAACCAAATGTTTTATACTGAAGTGCACCATTATCACAGCTCTACAAAAAAATTGTTACCCTGGATATCTCTGCGAATTTCTATGTTTTAAAGTGCACAGTTTACGAATATATTCATGAAAGTGCTGAATGTTTTCTAAAAAATTATAGAATAAAATCTTATAAAAGACGTTTCACTGAAGTATAAGATGGGTTTTTGACATTTTCTTTCTATTTACGTTGGTTTATAGGCCTACTAATTTTTAAAAAAATACTTATAAATATATCTGTTATTTTTGTTTTCATATTTTCCGATTTTTGTAGTGTAAAATGAAAATAAAGGTCAAACAAGAACCAGAGCAAATCCTCCAAAACCATTGACAGTGTCATGAATTGTGAGCATAAATACATTCGAAATTAATCTTACATCAAGAGCAACAAAACGACTGTTGACCAATGTTATTTATTGTCTTGTTCCTTTATTTATTTCCAATTATATGTGTGAAAATAGATAAATATGGCAGATGCTGATGTCATAAAAATGCTAATTACAGTAGGCCTAAGGTAAGATCGGGTGACACACCACAACCATACACTTGTCACAGCCCCTGTAGTTTAGATGTGCCACACTTTATCTTGACTATTTAACTCATGCCTCAAATGGGCATAGAGAAACTTCGAGAACCAAATGGGAGTGAATGACCAATCACGTTACAATGAATTTTGTTTTATAACCAATCACAGTCGTGATTCACCTCGGTATTTATCATAAGTAATGCCACGAGTGATTTCCAAATTATCGATAAATTCACGACTCACGAAGTGAGGAGTGAATTTATCTAGAGAATTTGGAAATCAAGAGTGGCATTTGTTAGGACTGTTTAACGAATAAAATTAAGCTGTTTACTCACAAATCATTATTTAACTATAGTTATTTTTAAATATTTATATATTTAATGTAAACGGCGAAGTTTGAAAACAAATGAGAAACGATAGGTACGCTTCATATGCTTCTTTTGTTTATCACTGCAACCAGATTATACTATTTATTGCCAAAGGAACGCAATATTGTAAGAATGCTCTCTAGTGGAGAAAAAATGAAACACATCAAACTGTATATTAATTCATTTCTGATGTTGTATGATGTAAATATGACAATCATATTTTTCTGGATTGTTACCTGGGAAAAAATACATTTAAGAAAGTGCAAACAGTGGTTTATTTTTTTGGTCGTATAATCAATTGCTACAAATGTTTTTATATTAACTCCCGCATGCGGCATGTGTTGACATTCATGCACTATATATAGAATCTGGTAGCCGTATTTCTCACTGGCTCAGTCACTGCAAAATAATGGTCAGACCTGTTCAGAATATTAAAAAGGAGGAGCTTTCTTTAATATGGTAATTATAACACTGATAAATATTTCGTGAAACACGACTCTGATTGGTTGTAAAACAGAAATCATTGAAACATGATTGATCATTGACTCCCATTTGGGGCATGAGTAAATAGTCAACTTAGGTATATCATATTAAGAACGCTCCTCCTTTTTAATATTTTGAACAGGTCAGAGCATTATTTGCAGTGACTGACTCTCTATGAAATACGTTGAATATAGCAATTTATATATTAAGATGTAATAATCCTAGAATGCATGTGGCTACCAGATTGTATATATATAATACACGAATGTAACAAGGCACCGCTTGCGAGATATAATAGAAAAAAAATTGTAGCAATTGATTATACCACAATAAAAAGAAACCACTGTTTGCACTTTTTTAAACGTATTATTTCCCAGGTGTTTACGTTCCAGAAAAATATAATTGACATATTTACATCATAGAACATCAGAAATTAATGAATAACCCATAATATTGGTTTTAATATACAGTTTGATGTGTTTAATTTTTTCCCCACTAGGGTGCATTCTTACGGTATAAATAATATGATCTCTTTGCAGTGGATGAACAAATGAAACATAATAAACGTTTCTTACTTGTTTTCAAACATCGCCGTTTACATTAAATATATAAATATTTTAAAATAACTATATTTAAATAATGATTTGTGAGCGAACAGCTTAATTTTATTCGTTAAATAGTCCTAACAAATGTCACTCTTGGTTTCCAAATACTCTAGATAAATTCACTAGTCACTTCGCGACTAGCGAATTTATCGATAATTTGGACATCACTCTGGCATTACTTAGGACAATGTTTCAGTTGGTAGTCAAACAGTGATTTAGAACGTATTTGCTTGTGTTGAACCATACAAGGTGTTTCAATTGGAGGGATGAGAAGTAAAATGAAGGGATGCAAATAAGTTCCAGTAAACATGGGTCAGGAAGTTAACTGGTTACAAGAAAAATATTTTTTTTTTCTTTGCCGGTTGCGATTCGCTGAATTCAAAGTACTAATTCCAGCAAAAGCAGTGGTTGTTTTACTTAGTTTATTAATCACGAGACAAGCAAAACATTCAAGAAAAAAGTGAAAAATCGCCGAAATTCCAATAAACATTGGGTTGAAAATTAACTGTGCATAGGACCCATCAATTTATATATGTCTGGTAGTTAGGTTGATATCTGAACTGTGAAGATCTGTGATCGAATTCTGGTTTGTGCATTAACTTTTGTTCCCCTCTTGTCACGTTTTTGTGTTGGAATTACTAGGACCTACTTAGTATTGAGCGAGCCCCAACCAGCATAAAGTGGTATTTCCTAACCAGTTACTTTTCGGACCCATGTTTACTGGGACTGTTTTGCTTCTTTTCATTTTCATTTCTCATCTCTACATTTTGGAACATCACTTTTAAAAAACCCTTCATGTATCACATATTACTATGGATTCTTCAATTAAAATGTATTTTCTTTTGTTTCTTTAGATATGTTAAAGTATTTTCTCTTTAACCTCTCTTATTTTTTATGTTTACCAGTATTTCCGCACTAAAATGTTCTAATATACATAACTGAGTGTTTTAAGATTCTGCGATAACTACCTTCTGTCCTATAGTTTGGGATCAAATGTTGCAGCATTTTGCTAGGTCATATGACGCACTTTGTTTTTGATTGCACAGTTTAAAAAACTATTTCATGTATTTTTGGTCAAAATTTCTACTATCCAGCAAGGGAACTGCCAACCATTGCGTGCCGAAACCTACCTTGAAATTTCTCCCAGAGAAGCGTTGTGATTTATCAAAGTCGTGTCCAAAGAATCATCTGCCGTTCTAAAGTGCAAGGCACACAAATCCAAGCCAAAATCCAGCAAAGGTAGCCCACTATACTACATGAGTTAAGCACAGAGTGGAGTGAGGCGGGACGCAGCACAGACGGCGGGTGAGGGTTTTGCAGTCTGCCAATACACGAGTTTTATAACTTCCCTATATTTTAAATGAGAGATTTAGCACTTGATTTTAGTGTCTTGCAGTTAAAAATGCAGACAATTATTTGGACACGGCCTTTCTACATCACAACGTTTCTCTGGAAGAAATTTAAAGTTATATTTCTGCATGCAATGGTTGACTGTTCCCTTGTAAGTATAAAAAAGAATAGCGCGTAGCTAAGAGACAAATTAAGTGGCAGTGAATCAGGAAACTGTGATAAGAATTAATAAAATGGTGATTCCCATTAAGAAAGCACACCGCTCTTACTGTGTGACAAAGGGGATTATTCTCAGACTACTTGCCTCAGAATGAGCGGTTATTTATTTTTTGTACCATGAAAGTATAAGGCGACTCCGTTGGCTCATATGGTGAGTCATTCGTCCCCCATCCACATCTGGATTCCAAGTTGCGTCTCGGTCACTCCATTAGGGTTTCGTGGTGGGCGAATCAGAGCCAGGGCAGGTTTTTCTCGGAGTTTCTTCCGTTTTCTCCTGTCAAAAACTTTATTAGAGCACTAGATTCCATCAGCATATTGTCCTTTATATCCCTCCCCATCACACTGTATATTATTCACTATCTTTTACAGTCTCACTTGCCAAAACATGGTCTTCAGCCCTATGTCAGAGACTGTCAAACTATAACATCGTTCAATGCAAGCTGAAGAATTATTAAAAAATAAACTAATCTATACACCTCACTGATAGTATTCTTTTAACAATTAATAAACTTAATTATTTATGAAAATAATATTAAGATTAACAAATATTTTCATTTATTTAAATGTTGTATAATTGTACAATTAGTTATCTATATCTCATTATTTTTCTTTGTTTTTTATATCCATTAGACAGGGACAGTCTACAAACAATTTAATTTATCATGCTTGAATACATTTCATTATTAGTTTTAGTCTTAATCTTAACTCTCATTAACATGGTTGTACTATAGATCTTATATCTTACTGATGAAATCTTCATTTAGTATATTAGAGTTAATTGTGATTGTTATATTCTGATGTAATATATGTTTGTCCTGGTGAATGGAAGAGAAGGCCACATGGACCTAACACCACCAGGCTAAATAAATAAAAAATATATAAATAGAATAAATATCCGAACTAATCTCAAATCTTTCCGTTTCTTTTATTTTCATCTGTTCCTGTGATGCCTGGTCAGCCGGCATCCGTGTATGTCACAGACCCTCAATAATAAGTTCTTCATCTAATCCCATTCCTCGACCTGGCACTATGTCGGACGCGGGAAGATGGTTTACTTTGCCTAAAAATTGTCATTGTGAGCGGAAAATCAAAATTGAAGATAGTCTTACTCCTGGATCAAATAATCCAAAGTCCATTAGGTAAGTGAGAATAGTTTCCTCCAGTGATTCAAAATCCACACTTAGAACATCTCGGGGAACATAGAGACAAATATATTGATTTCGGGTTGACATGTGAACAATATAAATAGTTTGAAGTTTATGAAATTAGTCGTGAAAAATGACGTTAAAGGTACCACTTTGCCTTCCAATACATTTCACCCAGCCTTTAACCGAAAATTGTTTGGTCCACTTAAGAATTATTTTGAAAAAGTTACGGAATGTTGGATTAGTGCTAATCTCACCAGAAACATTATATATCTAATGGGGTCGCTGATTTGTAACGCCTGGCAAGAAATAAAATCAGTTCCAAATAATGAAAACGCTCATTAAAAATTTTTTCCACTCAAACCAAGGTTCATTCAAAATCATTCCTGTGTTATTACCAACAATCATTAAGGAAAAAACTGGAGAAATTGAGCCAAATACATCTTTGCTACTCCAGAAAACACATCTCAAAATCATCGATGTTTGCAAATGGATCGTCATCTAAAAACCTTTACTAGAGAAAGTCATAAATTGAAATGGAATATCAGTCGAAATTATCTTTGGATTCAAGAAAAGTGAAAAAAGATTGACCAATAAGACGAAACAATATGTTGAAAGAAACAATCTCAGACCACGAACACGATGAAGAAAGAAACAAATCCGTGGCACGACAACTCCGAACCCAAATCTGACTATAGTAGCTGCTGCCACTGACTTAGCATAAGATATTACAGGGAGTAAATTAGTTAGCTGACACATTCTTTAAACCTCAGTTTAAGTTTTCTTAACCAGATTTTGATTCTTCTCATTTCAATCAGCAATTTAGTTGCTTCCATAATGTTGAATTGGCACCGTTTCAGATCCTATACTGAAATAAAAACCTCTATAGAGCAGCCGGGAATCGAACTGCGAAACACTGAGATACTATTCAGACATGTCAATCGTTACACACTGAGACAGTTGAAAAAAAAACAAAATACTGCAGAAAAATGAAAAATCCAATTCCGGTAACGACGCTGAAGATAATGTATCAAGCGCTAGGAAACATGACACGTAAGCCAGATTGCCTTAAATTGTACAAACATTTAATTCGCGATACTTCCATTTTGTATTGTGAATTGAGAAATACGTAATGAATAGAGAAGACAGTTGCACAAAACAAGAAGAAAACATATATGATACCTTCACAAAACATGAAAAATGTATTTATATAATTGCAGATTTGTATCAGTATACCTGAAATGATTTATTTGACATCTTACTTGTATTATATAAGATTTTAAAAATTTTCTCATAATGCGACATGTCCCCCACAATGTACGGCATAACACCTTGCATTGTGTCCCATCTAATTTCTTTTTTTTAACAAATAAATTACAAACCATATTTTAACTACTGACATATCACAGTGTATTTAAAAAGTTTATTTTACATTTATTTGTTATTAATATTTTTAATTTCACTGTAGACATTGTCGGAGGATGGCCGCCACTTTGTTGTTGTTTTAGTGCTTCATCACTGCTAGGGCAATGCAGTTGGTCAGTTTCTAGAGAACATGATATCACGATTTGAGCCGTTTGTGCTGGACTCTCTGGGCAGTTGTAATTTGGCAATAGTGTTTTTTTTATTTAATAGAGAAACGGAAGTGCGGTGGTTAATTTGAAACTGTGTAGGAATGTAATTTGGATACAGACAAACAGAGAGACTGTGGAATGACGAAGGAATAAGTTACTTTGGTGTGTGCAGCATTTTCAGAATTCATATATTGCTTATAGTACTCTAAATGTTTATATAATGATTTATAGCATATTTTTGCCTCAGGTCTATGGTATGCCGTTGTATACTGTGGTTAGACTACATCTGGCAATATTTCCGGCTGAATAGTAGCACATCTATTGTCTCGTAATCCTGTATTCCTTGTAACCAAGTAAAGTGAGATACCAACTAATTTATTTAAATCCATAACTTTTGATCTAATACGAGGGTCACTCAGAAAGTTTCCGAACCTGACTGTACCGTTTACGATAGAATATAACAATGCCAGCAGCATGTTGGGAGGTCCTTTGTTGGTCAGCTGACATAGTTTCCTCCCGCCCGCACCCTTTATCCCTTAGCAGCTGTGGGTCAAATGGTAGGGGGTGACAGATACTATCAGACTAAAACATGGAACCAGAGCGAGAACATTTTCGAGCAATGATTTTCTATGATTTTAAAAGTAGTTTAAACCAGGCGCAATCGCTTGAAAGGTTTTCACAGGCTTTTGGGGACTTTGTCCCTTCCAGTGCCACAGTTTCCAATTTGTTTGCGGAGTTTAAGAGGGAAAGAACCTCTCTTGAAGATGAAGAGTGGAGTGGGAGGCCCGTCGATGGCAGTGACTGTGGAAAACATCGATGCTGTGGAGAAGATGGCGCAAGAAGACACCCGTATGACTTATAAAGATATTGAGGCATCCCTCAGGATTGGATCAGGGAGTGTTAGAAAAATTCTTCACATCTATCTTAGGGTCAGCAACGTGTCATCTCGTTGGGTGCCACATAGACTCACAGAAGATCAAAAGATCACTCGACTGAAATGGTGCCGTGAAATGCTTCGGAGATTCAACAATGGGAACTCTCACCGCATTTCTGAGATCATTTCCGGTGACGAGACCTGGATTTACCAGATAAAAAGCGTCAGTCGTCCGTATGCGTCTTTTCTCATGATGATAGACCAGTCAAAGTTAGGAGAGCAAAAAGTGTTGGAAAGAAAGTGGGCTCACTTTTCTTTGCTACAGGTGGTCATGTGGCAACAATGTCACTTGAACATCAAAGGACAGTGACTGCACAGTTGTACACCACAGTTGCCTTCCCACAGGTATTCCAAAAATTGCGAGAAAAGCGCCCAAGAGCTGAACTGAGGGGCATCCTGTTGCACCACAACAATGCCTCTGCCCACATCGCCCATCTGACAAATGATTTTCTGAGGGGGACTCCTGTGCAGCTGTTGACCCATCCTTCTTACAGTCCGAAACTGGCAACGTGAGACTTCTTTTTGTTCCCTACGGTGAAGGCTCGATTGCGTGGGAAGTGGTTTTCAACACCTGAAGATGCGTTTGCAGCATACTAAGGGGAGATATGTGCACTGGATGAAAGTGACTGGCGCCAATGCTTCCAGTTGTTGTTCAGGAGGATACAACGATGCATAGATGCTCAGGGAGAGTACTTTGAGAAGATGCAATGGTAAGTTTTATATTATCTCTAAAATATTGTCAGTATCCGGAAACTTTCTGAGTGACCCTCGTAGAAGCGGCTTGTGGGTGCGACACTTGTTTGTCATTGACGATAAGTATCGCTGTTTTGAGTCCACATGAATCGCAAAGAATGCGAATGGTGTGCTAATGTTTTGAAATCAGCCTAGTGTCATATTTATTACACAGATTTCAGCTTGAAAAACTGTGCAATTTTGCTGTAGTCTTTCTGCTTGAATGTGGTTCTCCCTTCATTTCTTTCCACCCAGATGTTTTGGAAAAGCTAGTCAACAAATATTGTGTGATCTACAACTGAAGATTTTTAGATGGCTCTTTTGAAAGAGAACCCTAAAGCAGCTCTTACATACATAATTTCAAAACTGTTTAATATATTACACTACATGTTTCCACATTCATTAAAAATCCAGACAATGCTCTTCGATAATTTGTCAAAGTCAGTTTGCTAACTTGTGACTGCGCTAAATGTATCTATTGACTTGCATTACCAACACATTTGGAATACACATTACAGCCTTTCATTGCGACCATTCCAGCTTCAACATGGTTTTCTGACAGGTTCACTTTCAGGTAGTTGTCTTTTGAATGGATACTTATATTTTTGTGTAGATTAAAATGTTTCTTAGCTATGTTATAATTGCATTTGTTGGGTACCCTCCAGAGATGTTTTTATATCGTTGTGTATGAGCATGAGTTCAATAATCGCCATTTTACCTGAAATGACCTGTAGAGCAACATTTGATACTCATTTGTAAACTTTTGTTATAAATATATCTCTTTCAATTTGTTAAAAATTGAGTTTGGCTCTATTAGACATTATTGTACACTAGCATCGACTGGAAGTAGAGTTTAGTTTAGAATATCATTAAGTTGTGAAAGGATCACTCCCTATGCGATTAAGAAAAGTAAATTACATAATTTCGCATACAAAATCTTCCAGGAGTACGGAGGTACCAGTCCATATTTCTATGTATCATTAAACCTAAATTTTTTAGTTTGGCGACAATTTTCACCAACAATAAGGAATTTTTGGATGGTTTTGTAAATGTCTTTTTGTGCATAGATTGGCATCAAGGCTGATTTATCCTTGGCGTTTTCAAACATGTACTTTTTACACCAATTCTCCATAATTTGATGGGAATATTTCAGTGTAGATAGAACATGGTCGTCGGAGGACCATAATTAGAATATTGTCTGTATATGGAAATATAACTGTTATTTCCAGACTGGGTACAGATGAGAGTTTTTTGAATAAGTTACTGAAAATTTTGTTCCACATATTTGGACCAAACCCTGAGGACAGCTTTTCATGGCTATATTTAAACAGGAAGAATTTATCTACCTTGACGTTAGCGAAGCGATTAGAAATGCCCTGTAATTACATACATATTCGTGGGGCACTTCAGTTTTACAATAACGGTAGAGAAGTCCTGGGTGTCATGCATTTATCAAAAGCTTCTGCTTTGTACAGAGAAAGAAGTAACAACGTCAATTAATTTATGTCCATTATTAAGGCGTACAAAATCTGAAACGGCTTTTATGCATCAGATGTGGACTTTGCTGCGGCGTATTCATACAGTTGTGATTGTCGAATGCTTGTGGATGTTACAAAGAAGTTAAGATACTCAATTACTAATGTCTCCAAATATTTTCTATGAGTAGATAGAAAAACTGATTCCACGATAACCTGACACAGTGTGCAGTTAACTTCTATCCGCCTTTGGAATAATCTTTCCATATTGTCGGAAATCGCCCAGGTAGAAGGAATCGGTTGAAATTCGTCAGGCAGAACATCAGTAAAATTCTGTGGATGAATTTTATTATTGTCCCATCGATATTATCAGTCCCGGGACCCTTCCTATAATGTTCTCGTATTATGTTAGCTCTTCCATTTCGTGATTTATAAATTCCTGTTCTTCAGGGGTACCTGGAACTGTGCTTCTGGATGTTAGTTTAAGATTTTTACTTGTTTTTCATTGCCATGTCGTCTGGAAAGAATTTATTATAATAATGTCACGAGCGAATTTATCTAGAGGATTTGAAAATCAAGAGTGGCATTTGTTAGGATTATTTAACGAATAAAAATAAGCCGTTTACTCACAAATCATTATTTAAATGTGGTTACTGGTATTTTAAAAGAGTTATATATTTAATGTAAATGGCGATGTTGGAAAACAAATCAGAAATGCTTGGTTATGTTTCAATTCTTTATTCACTGCAACTTGATCATATTTATTGCCAAATAGGATCGCAATAAGCGATAACCCATTGGATCGCAATAATTTAAGAATGCACCCTAGTGCAGAAGAAAATGAAACATATCAAACTGTATATTACAAAAAACATTATAGGTTATTATTATTTTTTGTAAACATGTCAGTAAATCATTATATTAAAAACACAGTTATTGAACACACAATTATCAGTTGTGTAATTCGAAGGAATCTGTTCATTATTTGCTATATTCAGTGTATTTGTTAGAGAGTCAGTCGCTGCAAAATAATGCTCTTGCCTGTTCAGAATATTAAAAAGGAGGAGCTTTCTTTATCACAAAAGCAGGAGCTGGTAAATAGAAATTGATAAAGATCGAGGTGAAAAAGACTGTCGTTGGTTGTAAAACAATATTCATTGAAACGTGATTGGTCATTGACTCACATTTGGGGCATGAGTTAAATAGTCCAATAAAGTTGTTTGCAGTATCATTTTTCCTATTCGTGGTTTATAGCGTTGATGGAACTATTGTTTTAAACATTTCTCTTTGCCAATCTTGTACCCCCCCCCAAATTAAGTTTTTAGTCTCTTCGGAGCAAAATTGTCTCTAAGATTCTTGTTACGCATTTCTTAGATCTGATCTGTATTGATTTCTGAGAAATTTGAAGCGCTGCAAATAGATTTCTTTTAGCGTTTTGTTTCTGCATGTATTTCCATATAATATA